>JAOANR010000004.1:53501457-54061681 GCA_030278955.1 Hygrophila difformis
ACAACAATTTTTTAGGATGAAGACTTACCCTAATGGTCAAATCCCCGACTCTCAATTTATAGATTGGGGCTCGAATTCCCACCCGGCCCCTATAGAGTCATAACTACGCAAGCTAACTTTAGCATCCACAAAGTTTGATCATCTTGAATGATGAAACCTTACTTTAGCACCTATAGAGTCATAACTATGCAAGCTAACTGCTCTTATATGAGAAGTACTTCAATACTACTCCCTCTACGCCACTAAAAATGTTTCATTTGAGCTATGCAATTAAATAAATCTAATAAGATCCAACTTATTATATTTATAGTATATAGTATTATTTATAACAAAATTGAGGAAAAATTGAATAACGATAATAACAATGTTAAAAAATCAAATGAAAGTATTTTAGTGGGATGGATAGAGTATTTTTTCATTACTTGTAAAACTGATTTTCATCAAATACTTTATTTGTTTTATTTTAAATGAATCATTGGATTTAGGCTTCCACCATATTTTTCTAGCTATACGGTTCTTTAATAATACTAATATAAAAAAAAAATGAATCATTGGGTTTAGACATATAGAATTGTGTGAAATATGTGATTTATTGATGGAAATTGAACTTTTTAAAAATAAAAACAATAGGACTGCTGTATAAGTTTATTTATTTATTATTTTCTTTTAAAAAAAAATATGGCGAGAGTATATTTCAAAGAAATCACAAATTTGAAAAGCAGAACGGTGCTAAGCAAAATCAATGTGGGCTCGTCCAAATCTACTTTTCGCAGGCTGTCCAAGTTCAATTGCTTACTAACGGCTGGACCATATTGTAATTAATTGAAAATTGTAGGGCCATTATGCAATTATTGCTATTGAAAGAAAACATGCACAGTGCACCCTACTCCCCAGAGATTTATACTATAGCCTATAGGCAATGCAGCATTTTTTTTTTCGAAATTTATACTACTATATACATACACTCCACTTCAAAGAGAAATTGACTAGTCAAAACACCTGGATTTGTTCTTTATTCACTCCACTGATTCGTATTTGACAAACAAATGTAAGATTCATTATTAATAGTATATCTTAAATTCAAAAGAGGATTGGAATTTAGTTGTCCATCCATCTGCCCTAAATCTTCAATCATAATTCAAAGTTTGGAGCTTTTTGCGGATACTTCTATATGATTGGCCAGTTGGACATTTAGAATCTTGCATTCATGTTATTAATTTTTTCTAAAACTGCTAATGATTTCAACAAAACAAAATTAAAACAACCTCTAAACTCCCTAAATAAGACTATTTTTACCAGCTTCATACTCTTTTCTTTTTGATTGTCCAATGTCCCTCCTAAATTACCACATAGTATCAACACAAGCACACACAGCCATTCCAAGTTGAGGAGATGCTTGAACTTGAATTGCAAATTTTTATAAGAAAAAAGGCAAAGCATGAATGAGCTCAATCACATGGGTGTTGGTGTAATGGACCCACCCACAGATCCCATCACCAGTAAATAAATAAATACAAATGGACCCATACACTAGTACACCACTGTCACCCACCCATGTGCTGCTGTACCCTTTTTCTTTATTGAATTCCAGTCCATTACAGTTACAGACACACAAGCAGACACATACCCACAGACCCCACCCCTTCAATTCACCTGCAGCTAAGTGACAAACCCCTTTGAAAATTTTGTACTAGTACACACAAATATCAACACCACCCAGCCCTTTCCTCCTCCAGCCCCTTTATTACAACACAATTGCACAAACATCATTCAATTCAATTAAGAACAAAGAAAAAAATTGAAAGCAATGAAGTAAAAGGTAAAGTTGAACTTCATTGAACCTCAGTAAATATTTCTTGATTTTTCTATACACTGATAACTGATTCATTTCATTCATCCATTATCCTAGTAACAGGAGGCAGAAACCTTTTGGGGGTTTGGGAAATTTTACAATGTGGGAAAATGAGTTTACAGCCATCATTAGTAGTACTACTGTACTAGTAAATAGGGTAAAAAAAAAAAAAAAAAGGGTGGTAAGGGAAGAAAATTACAGCCCCCCTCCTCGGATAGATGCAGACAGAGTGTTGATCTTTTGTCCCCTATGATGCGATATTTTTTTTTCTTGCTTGCTTACCATATAGTAGTATTGTGGTCCGAACTAGAGATGTGAAAGGAGACTGAAAATATGTAGAGATACAACATCAATAACAATCAGAGAAAATGGATGGCTGACCCACTCCCCTTTACTTACTGTCCTTTTCTTTTCACGTATGCACTTGTATTATAGCAGTAGCAGTATACTATTGGTTACTAATGGCGTCTGGTCGATGGAGCGTCGGTGTTGCTCTATAGTTATTGATATTCTAGCCTGTATAAAGACATTGGTAGACTGGTTTAATTGCAGGGAATATCCCATGGGTTAGAGTAATTTGGGGAAGGAATTATGGATTAAGGTTCAATTTTTTTACCTTTTGTTGAGGTGGCGAAAATGGGCCGACAAGATTTTTTATGGAGACGTCATCCCGACGGTCGTCTCGTCCGGAGGCAAACCTAAAACACATCATTATCAAGTGTGGATATGTTAGATTCTGAATTAGTGCTTGCAATTAGGAAGCCAATAATGAGATGAGAAAAAATAATGGTTGGAAGGTGGATAGGGTGAGAATTATTAACCTAGGCACTTGGAAGTAACATGATTTGAAAGGGGACATGTCGACGGAAGGAGGCGGGAATAAGGTCGAGCCGTTGATCAAATTGTGGTTAGTTGATGGATCGGGGTTGGCCGTTTCCGCCGGCGCCGCCTCCAAGGAGGTGGTGGTGTTAGAGAAGGCGGTGGCGTAGTCGCCGGACGCCTCGGGAGAGGCAAAGGGACTGTCCGGGAGATTATGATCAGAGCTGCATTCAAATTACAATGAATAATCAATTTATGTAAAAACACAAATTCAACAATAATTCAATCATTTCTTCATACCTTTCACTTTCCTTTTGGAGGTTTTCTCTGTCAATTTTAATTTCATCCATGTCCTTCTCGGTCACGTTTACAGGATTTACTGGAAGGTGATGCAGATCCGAGGGATTTGCCAACGTCCCAAATGAGCCATTTTCTGCAAGAACAAAGCCATTTCTGGAATTAAGGATTTCCTAAACCTCAAACGCCTTGTGAGAGCTAACTGATAAAAACAGTAACCTTCTTTTGGCTTCAGGGCTGCTCTGATTGCTAGACATGACATTGAGGCTGAAGAAACTGGTCGGGGAATACGTTGGGGACGAAATAACAGAGCCATTTGAAAGAGCACATTGGTGACCGTTCCTCTTCACATCAAGAAGCTGTAAACCCATAAGTCGCCGGTTCTGAAGCTCGATCGATTGTTGCAAATCAGCTTCCTCCAATTTTCTCCGCCATAACATGTCCTGAGCACCGTAGAACATTCTCGGACCTGGAACACAAGATTACTCTCTAACTCACAAATTGTTCAAGAAAGATTACATTTTCCATTACACAAGTACTTCCGACGCAGAAGAGATGATGCATTGCTAACCAAGCTGAATTTCGTAAGGATCCCTCGAGTCCAGCCCCGTCGGGCTGCCACATCCATTGAATTCACCCTCTCCATCTGTTGCTGCTGTTTCCTGCTAATTGCGACAAACAGTCTGCATCAGAATTCGGAAACAAGGCCATTTTAATAAAAGAGAAGTAATCAGGCAGAGTGGGAAGTGGGAAACCTGTGCTTGTCCGGGATTTTCCCCTTTTCTTTGTAGGGCTTTACGAGCACCACGGGCATCACAAACGAAATGGCGGGTTGCCCTTGGCAAGAATGAGCTTCACGGTCCTCCGGAAACTCGAACGTCACAAACCCGAACATCCTCTTCTGCTGATACGGAATCCTCACATCTTGGACCGGCCCATAATTGCTTCAATACAGGGAGATTGATTACAAGATATTATTACAAGACCGAATCTCTTCAAATAAAATTCAATCTTAGTTCACCATCACACAATACCTAAAGTAATTGGAAACATCCTCTTCCTTGAAAGTGCTGTCTGCAGGAATGTCAAGTAAATTTGCCTTGATCCAGGATTAACACCATTGATCCCAAATTCGCCGATCCTGCCTCGCCCGAATTTGTGCATTCCATCTCCCATCATCAAAGCCCTAAGAAAAAAAAAATGAATTACACCAATGTAATTAGTATTAGTAATTAAATTGTATAGCATGGCCGGTAATCTGAAAGATGAATTTGCGGGAGAAAACCTCGAGCTATCCATCATATTGATGCATTTGTTAGCAGAGTAAGATAAGTTAGCTGAAGCCATAAGCTGCTGCTGAGAGGGCTTGGACCTCAGCAGCTCCTGACACTGCTGCTCCATCATCTCGAACTTACTCGGCGACCCCACAACTGCAGCTCCACCATCTCCGGCACCGCCTTCGCCGTGTAGGAACCGGCAGCTAGTACCATTCTTGCAGTACCCTCTAGCATAGAACAAGCAGGGCTTCATCCAAACCCTCCACTCACATCATCAGACCCCAAGTAGATATCGCTCACTGAGTAGCTCCTCCGGTGGGGCAGCCCGCCGCCGCCGCCCCAGGGATTCCCGGTTGGACTAGCGGCCAAATCCTGCTGGTGAGGGTAGTAAAATCAGGGCTTTTCTGCCCAATTTGGGCAGACCCATCATTCAAGAAGGAAAGTTGATCCTGCAACTGGAGCTCATCAATTAAGTCAATTTCTGACCTCCCATAGAAGGGGGCAGCTGCAGAGTTCATAGTGGAGGGTGAGCTGCTGCAAGTATAGCCACTAGGGCTTATCAAATCATCCTGGAAATCATTCAAATTGTTGGAATTTGCCCAAGGACAAGAACTGGTGGTGATGCTGAGTGGAGAAGGGAGATTCAGTCTGGGAGGTGGGACTGAAGAAGGGCATGAATTCTGCCTGGGAAAGAGAGGCGCTGAAAGGGGAAAGAGGAGGTGGAGGAGGAGGAGGAGTTGAGGACATGTTCGGTACTGGAGGAGCTAAGCTCAGCTCTTTCTTGGCTTTGAGAATCACTGACTGGACTAAAGATTCAGGGCCAAAAGCCAAACGGATCATTTCTTCTCACCATGATCTTGAATCAGGAGAAGCCCCATTACTTTAGCTGCATTCTGAGGGTCCATAGTTTGGATCCTTTGGAAGACTATCTTTGTTGCTTCATATGCATCCATTGTCTTGGTTTTCTTTTCTTTTTTTTTCCCAACCACTAGCAAAACCTACTCCCTCCTTGTTTTATCAGCTTTTGTTGAAAATAAACAGCAAAAAGTTTCAAAAAGGAAAAATCTTTCACAGAATGGAGCAGCTGGTTCACTTCATCCTTCTCCTGTTTCTGCAAAATAACAAACCCAAAATTAAAAGGTCAAAGAAAGGGAAAGATGATTAGTACATGGAAAGAAGAAAGAAATAAGTGCTTTCAAGAACAACTTCATAAAGGTGGCATCTTTTTTCTCCTCCTACCAAAGTTTTTTTTTCGTTTCCTTTTCTTTCTTTCTTTCGTTTAAATTTTAAGTAAATTAGGAGTTCAGATTCAAAATACCCATGGAAAAAGAAGATACTATCTCCATTATTCTTCACCCTCTGACTGGAGAAGGTAAGCGCCACAGTATCCATATACAATTACTCTCTCCTCGCTCCTTCCCTTACAGTTTCGACTCTCTACATGTTCTGGTTTCTAAATTTCTCTCGGTGTTTGAATATATGTTTGTTAGCAATGGAAGTTGCCACAAAAGCAAACCAGCACCTTGTTTCTATGCAGGTTGCCAGTGTCAGGCGCTGCAGAATTTAGCACCAGTTTGACAGCGACAGCAGATGTAACTCGAACATTACTGTGTAGTTTCCTGAGGAGTCCAGGATCTTCATACCCCGATTTAACCCACATTACTCATGGTGCGCGCATCGGACATGGGATGCTGCAGATTCTCCCTGGTTTTGGAATCCCGGGAGCTTCCAAATTTCTGACTCTTATTTATTTTCTTTTCTGCAGAGCAATTTATTAATTTACAATTAACCCACTCCCAAGGCAGTTTGGAGACCGGGGTTCCTTTTTCTTTTTTTAGCTTGACCGGTACCACCAAATATTTTTAGACATTTTTAGACACCAGGAACAATTTTTTTGTATAATTTCCAAGTTGAATTCAAAATCTTTTACTACTTCCTCCGTCTCATTATTTTTATTGCGGACTCATCCAGCACGTATGCCGATGCACATTTTTAACGGTTAATAACTTAAATTGTGTACAACGAAAAATTATAAAAAGTTGATTGTATAAAACTACAATATTAGAGGAATCTAACAAGATCTCAGTTGACTATGTTTTTTCTTACATAGCTATGATAAAAATTCGAATCAAGGTTAAATAGTGAATAGTGTCAAAAAACCATCTGTAACAAAAACACCGAGACGGAGGTAGTATAAGTTTTTTCGAGTTTCGACAACTCAATCCAATTACTGGGATGGGTATTAGCTTAAGAGGCAAAGTCCCTGTCTTTCAATCTTTTTTTTTTGGAGGAGTCATTGAAGGCCTGGAAAGGGGTGGTGGGAGCCCATGCCACACAATTACAAAGGGGAATTAAAGGGAGGGATAGGGGGGCCGGTGGGAATCGAACCTCCAACCTTCCGTTAGAAGTCAAGGGACTTAACCGCTTGGGCTAGGTCCTCATCCCAAGAGGCAAAGTCCCTGTCTTTCAATCTTGAATTGAAGGTTTGATTTTCTCATTTAACCCTCTATCCCTTCTCTTTATTTTCTTTATAATTTATGTGGCATAGACTTCACTATCATTTCTCTTGGTTCGACTTCTTAAAAATAAAAATTCAAATACTGATTATGGCTGTGTATTTTTAGGCTACATTACCACAACGGAAAATGATTATGGCTGTGTATTTTTTGGCTACAGTACCACATAGGAAAATGGTGAAGTGGGACAGTGAAATAAATGAAAGGTGTCTTTGGGATGAGGACCTAGCCCAAGCGGTTAAGTCCATTGGCTTCCAACGGAAGGTTGGAAGTTCGATTCCCACCGGCCCCCTATCCCTCCCTTTATTTCCCCTTTGTAATTGTGTGGCATGGGCTCCCACCACCCATTTCCAGGCCTTCAATGGCTACTCCAAAAAAAAAAATGAAAGGTGTCTGAGTATGAAGTCTGGGATTTGTTAATTATACACACACTGACAGACTTCCACTAACTCACGTCTTGATCCCACTCATTTTTCTCTTTCATTAGTACTAGTATTATGGAAATAAATTCAAATACTTCCGTTTTCTTTTCCAAAAATCTAAATCAGTCATTTTTTTTATTTTATTATCAAAACAATCTTTTATAAATGCTAATTATTTCCATATCAGTCCCTTATTCACGAATTATATTCTAATTGCTGACGTGGCAAGGGTTTTAATTTAAACCTGACACGTGTGCATAATATTAGTCATTTTCCTTTTATCTTTTGCCAATTCAGTCCTAAACTTTTGTTTTGTTCTATTTAGTCATCTACCACAATCACTCATTTTTATATTAATTGGCCTTCAACCTTTCAAATTATTTTATTTTAGGCCCAGAACCTTAAATTTTTTATTATTACTAATTCATTTATCAAATAAATGCCCAACATATTTCCATAAATAAAATTAAACACCAAACCTCATACATTGGATTTGACTGCTATGTTATCGGATCTTCCAAGTACCCAGAATTTTACGGACTCTCTCTAACCACCCTACCGCAACCAATGGTTCATTGGTTTTGGTTTCCTTCCGCAACGATCAACACAATCTTACTTTGCGTCCTACCTTAGGATGTAGCAATATTCGAGTAAATCATTTAACTTGAATTTTTGGAAGATTATGGATACAGGAAGCCTTGGTTTTATTGAAAAAAATATTATTAAAAATATGAAAAAAATAGCCTGAATTTTATTGTCCACAAAGTATGATTGCGGTGATTGTTGCTGAAGGAAACCAGAACCAATGAACCATCGGTTACAGTCGGGTGGTTAGAGAGAGTCCGTAAAATCCGGAACTTCGAATACCCGGTAACAAGGCGGTCAAACCCAATGTATGAGGTTTGGTATTTAATTTTATTTACGAAAGTATGTTGGGCATTTATTTGATAAATAGATTAGTAATAATAAAAAATTTAAGATTTTGGGCCTAAAATTAAATAATTTGAAAGGTTGGATGCCAATTAATATAAAAATGAGTGATTGGGGTAGATGACTAAATAGAATAAAACAAAAGTTAAGGAATAAATTGACAAAAAATAAAAGAAAAATGACTAATATTATGCGTGCGTGTCAGGTTTAAATTAAAACTCTTGTCACGTCACCAACAAGAGTATAATTAGTGAACAATGGACTGATTTTGACATAACTAGCATTTGTAGAGGACTGTTTTAGTAATAAAATAGAAACATGACTGATTTGGATTTTTATAAAAGAAAAGAGACCTATTTATCTTTTTCCCTAGTATTATTACTACAATTTACAAACTTACTCGACCCAAGAATAAAGGCGATCCCACCAACTACTACGTTCATTTTTGTTTATTTGCAACATGAGATATGCTATTATAGTAGTATTATTCATGCACACATTTTAATTTAAAATTTTATTATAGCTATATAGGTTAAATATAATTAAAATGAATCTTGTTATATTTGTCTTATCATGTAATTTTTAAATATCAAATTTTTAAATTTTTTACTTATATCGAATTTTAGTTATTAATATTTTAAAATGTACATTGGATAGCGTGCATTGTGGGTTCGTAGCAATTTAAAAAATAGAGAAAGTATATTTCTCCGAGTCATGGCTCTAAAATAAATAAATACTTCATCTATTTCATTATTTTTGTTCCAAAACTTTTAAACACCTGATCTAATATATTCTCAGAACCGAACCATAAAGAATGACTTTACATAATTTAATACAAACATGACAAAAAAAAATAAAAAAAATTTACAAAATAAGCAACAAATTACAATCACAGAACATAATGCAATTTGAGCACAAAGCAACTACGATAAACATAATAATTAAATGAATTTAAGAAACGAAAGAAAGAAATAAGAAATTTATTAAACTACCATGTTGTCAATTTGGCAATGGGGATGTTTGAGAGTCAGCAGATCCGCTAGCAGATAGCAGATTCGGAGAGAGAACTGTAAGACAATATGCTCTTTCAATCTGCAATCCGCAATCCGCTAGCCAATCTACTAACATCCAAACATCCTTCACCTTGAATAGCTGAATTATATAAACACAGTTGGTCTGAGTAGTATGAGGCTCTGACAGCTTAAGCAAGGGTCTCGGGTAGGGTTGTAAAGAATCAAATATTTTTGGTTTGATTCGTGATTCGATTCGAAATTATTCGAAATTTTGATATTCGATTAATATTTGATTCGATTCGATATTCGATTTTATATTAAAATTATATATAAATATATAAATTTATTTTGTTAAATAATTTAACAAGTTAATTTTAGTGACTATATTTACTAATTAATATAAATATATTTATATATAATATTAAAATATTAAATTTTATCTATAAATCAAATTAAATATTTAAGTTTAATAATTAAAATTAATTTTATTAATTATTAAATTACCTTATAGAATAATTCGATTCGATTCGATAATATTCGAAAAGCTTATCAAATCAAAGCGAATACTGTGGTATTCGGTTCGATTCGGTTCGTTTACAACGAGACTCTCAGGTTCGAGCCTTTTGATATACAGAATTCTCCTTTGGTCCGAGAGACAACCCTTCAATGCCCATCAGATCATCGAGGGATTAATCTTGGGATACCCGGTACACGCAAAAAAAAAAATAGATGAATTCTTCTTCTTCTTTTTTTTTTTTTTGCTTCACAGCCCGGGAGGGCAGATGAATTCTTAATATCAAAACAGAAATTATAAATCAAATAATCGAAACAAAGGGTAAAAATAATACCAATAAATTAAATCAGGAAAAGAATAATCCTTAATGAATTTAGGAATGCTATTAGAAAATTAAATCAAAAATTTTAAGAAAATGAGAATCAACAATAATTATAAAATTAAAATTAAATAATTTGGAAAATTACACCAATAATTAAATACTCCATTTGTCCCAGCTAACGTGTCTTGTTTGATTTTTTACACTATTCATTGTTCAACTTTGACTCGATTTTATTGTAAGTATATATTTGGGAAAAAATAGTTGATATAGGTCTTGTTAGAATCGTATAATCATATAGTTTTAAAACATATATTTCACATAATTTTTTGTTGTACGTAATTTGAGATATTAACGGTTGAAAAAGTGCATTGGATTGTGTGCAAAAGTCAAACAAGATAAGTTAAATTGGACAGAGTGAGTAATATTTATTGTCGTAAAGAATTGTTATCCACAGCCCCTAATGCAAGAGGAAAGCATCAATTATGACCCATTGGTCTTTAGTGTATATGCATTTTAGCTAAAAAGTTGGTGACTTTTGACATCTGAATGTTTTTATCCAAAATCTTTTTCTGCCTAATGCTTACACCTCACAAACTATAATGGACTAATAAAAAGAACAAGAAGTGTCCTTTAGAAAAACTAAATTTAATACTCCTTCCGTCCTATTTGTATTGTCTCATTTTGATTTTTAACAGTGTTTATTGATCAACATTGGCTTAATATTATCACAATTATATAAACAATAAAAATAGTCAAGTTCGGTTTTGTTGGATTCGTCTAATCGTTTAGTTTTAATATATATATATATATATATATATTTTATATAATTTTATTTTTCTATATCTTAAGATATTAACTGTTAAACAAATACATTGAATTGAGTGACCAAAAATTTTGGGGCATTTCAAATGAGACAGAGGGAGTACTTATTCTGTTTTTTTTTAATTGCTATGAATTCCTCCAGCGCAGTCCGATTCATATTTTAAACTATTAATAACTCAAGTTTGATATAAGTAAAAAAATTCTAAAATTTCGGTTTTCAAAACTGCAAGACGATACGAATCTAACAAGATCTTATTTGGTTATATTTTAACTTTGGCCATCTCCAACCATACCCTCTATTTTTGCGGGAGCTACAGTACAAATCTCTACTTTTGCAGGATAATTACATAATTTCATCTCCAACCCAATCCTCTATTTTTGCATGATTAAGGAATATTCCTTATATAATCTATTATATAATTTCTTTATAAATTTATATATAATATTTACAAACATTTTTATACAAAATATTAATAATATACTTCATCTATTTTCATTTATTTTTGACAGTCCCACTCGCCACGCTGTTCAACGCACATTTTAAATCATCAGTAATTCAAGTTTGGTATATATAAAAATTCTAAAAGTTTCATATTTAAAAACTACAAGACGAGACGAATTTAATAAGATTCCATTTAGCTATAATTTACCTTGTATAATTATGATAAAACTTTAAGTAAAAGTCTGTGTGTGAATAGTGACACCTTATTGAATGTAAGAAACATTCAAGAACGGGGGTATTATTTGTTTTTATTATCAACTAAAAAATATGAATTAATAAAAAAAGAAAAAAAAAAAGAAATGTGGGGATGAACAGTGTTCCATCCATTTAGCACCATGGGAGAATGCTCTCCTCATTTTTGCAGGTGGGTTGGAGTCCCACTCTGCAATCCCACCATGCAAATATGCAAATTGCAGGGTGGGTTGGAGAAGGCCTTATAACTAGGGATGAAAACGGTACGGATACGGTCGGATACGAATATTATCCATATTTTTTTGTCGAATTCGGTATCGAATACGGATGGGCCGGATATGAATACGATTTCGGATATTTCGGATTACGGATACGGTACGGATACAGGACAGATATATGACGGATACGGATTCAATCGGATACAGATTATCGGATAATTTTTTATAATCTTTTTTGAAAATTAGAATTTTTTTACTAATTATTAATAATTTTTAATTATTAAATAATAATATTTTAATATATTCGTATATTCATATTTAAAATCCGGATAATATCCTATCAATTTTCGGATACGGTCGGATATTCTCGGATACGGTCAGATATTTTCGGATACGAATACGAATGCGGATATTAAAATACGGATTCGGATACGGATACGAATATTGAAATATCCGGCCGGATAGTCGAAAACGGATTCGGATACGAATATTGAAATATCCGGCCGGATAGTGGAAAACGGATTCGGATTCGAATATAATCGGATACGGCATCGGATTGGTCGGATATTTACCGTGCCGCTTTCACCCCTACTTATAACTATAATAAGTATATTGTTAAATATATTTCCTAATAAACATTTATCGCATTGTTAGAATTGGCATTGATCTAGTGTAAATTGTATGGTTTGGAAATATTGCATTTTTTATTTTATTTATTTATTTTTTAATGGTCGCGGTCATGATCACCTTACAACAAATCAACAATATAAGTAGAACAATTTTTGTTGTGCCACGTGACATGGATCTGAATAAATGAGTAATTAGTAGTACGTAACAGAAGTATAAACAAAGTATATAATTTATTAATTTAATTCATAACTTTTTTTAACATCCTCAAACCATTGGACTTACTAAGGTAACTCCCCTACCTTTGTTCCATTTATAATTGTGTGGTATGGGCTATCGCCACCCATTTTCAGGCCTTTAATAGTTTCTTCAAAAAAATATCCTCGAACCATATTAGACTCAAAATTAGTCACTTTAAAATATTGTGGGTGGCATTGAAGGGTTGTCCCTCAAAAAACAAAATTCTATATACACAAATTTAATTCATATAATTAATATTATGTTAAATTTAATTGATTAATTATGTATAATTAGTATTGGATGTATTAGAATACTTGTTACTATACACTAATCCATTCAATGACTTCGGACCACAATCTTATCATTTTTTTTAAGCTTAATAATCTTATCATTTAATATTATAATAATCATAGATCATAATATTTAAAAATAAATATAAAATTAATTTGGATAAATTTATTTATTCAATTTAATCCTACAAAATAAACATGGCCTAATTATTATCCTCAGTAGGAAAATTGAAAAGAAAAAAAAAATGCAAACAGGCAAAATACTTCCGCGCAAGTCGCAAGTCTAAATTTACAAAGTCTATCATATCGATAATAATAATAATAAAACTTTTTTTTTTTGGATGAACAATAATAATAAAACTTAATTATTTCACGCATAATTTTTCCATATTAGTTTAATCTAATTTATAACAAAATATTATACATTTATTATAATTTTTTGATTATTTTTATAATAACTGAATAAACGGAATTTGTATGTAGACATTTTATAATATCTTATATTTTATATTAATTTTTTTTATAATTTAAAATAGATGGGGCTGGAGAGCTCATGTGACTCTCACTGAAACAAAATATTGGATTTCAATAGTATTATAATGAATGCAAAATATTAATTTGAGGATGTCTATTGATGATGATCTTGATGTTTTTCTTCCTTTAACACTTAGTAGCATTAGTATATATATTTAAGATCTGTAATATAAGGCAATCTTAAAAGCGAATTTGCAAACACAGAAAAAGGAGGTTTGTTATCAATTTTCTGAAACACATGGTGAAATGTCGTGTGGTACAAACTTTTGATCAAAAAGAAGTGTTTGGTGAATTTTGGACACATATTAGTATATATTTTTCTTCAAACTTAGGGTTTAATATTCATTATACATTAATTGTTCCTACATTGTACGGATGCCGTTGTTGTACATAAATTTCGACTAGGTTACTATGCAGACTGCTGGGTGTCTGCATATCCCGATGTGTTCCGCAGCAGTAGAGGAGATACTACGCATCCTCCAGCCAGTCACACCTTCCATTCAAAGTCATATCAATGACAAAGGAAAGTGGATTTGATTATCCCCAATTTAAGGCGTCATGAATGAAGAATTAGTAACCTCCATTTTTGTTATGGTGAGAAAATGGAAAATTGGGGAGGGAATTCCGGAATCGGGAAAAATAGCATACCATTCGAACAGGGAGAGTATTACAGGAGATGCTTGATCTGAATTCGTCCCCGGAAGATCTAGGTGAAGCCGGAGAGAATGCTAGGGCAACCGAGGAAATCTGTCTCGGAGATGATGTTACACAGGATTTGGAATGCTATGTGGACGGCGGCGATGATGGTCTGCACTGCTGTGATGATTCATTGCCATTACCACTGAATGGAGTTGGGGAAGACGACGACGACGATGATGAAGACAATGGTCGAACATGTGAGAGAATGGTTAGCATCAGAATTCAGGCAGCATGTGAGATTAGGTGAGTCAACACAGTTGTTGATTAAAAAGAATATTTTAGGTGAAATCAGGCAGCATGGGAATAGGGGAACACGGTAAAGCACAATTTTCGAACACACAAAGCACGGTCATATTGGGACAACAACATTGGGGATGGCAGCATTGAATAGGTAATGGTTTAGATTTTAATATTCCATATGTGATGGCGGGAGAATCACAGTCAAGGATAACAAAGAACACGATGAAAGCATGATAAAAGCATATAAACAATGTGGAAAGATCATTGACATGAATGCCTCATAGCACGATAACAAAGCATCATGGACTAAAATCTGTCTGGCACATTAAACAGCACAAACAGGACAATATTATATAATGACATTGAGTGTAGCATGTTAAGACAAATGTAAAATGTCGCTGGAAGCTAAAATGTGCAACTCAATATTCTGGGCCCCACCACAATTAGTTTCCTATACAAATGAGTGCCACGATTTCGGGAGAAAGATTTGGAATCGACCCTTAAATTGGACCAAATTTATAACGCATGTAAAAGGACAGAAAATTAATACCCAGAGTCTACTGGGAAACTAAAAAAAGAACACTTGTATTGCATACACATATCACGTCTGGATATGCAGACATCCGGATGTGAACCCATTCCCATAAATTTGCATTGATATAAGTGAAGAATGCAGAAGTTTGTGTTGTATATTCATATATGGTTATGAAATGGATGTTTAGGTACATAATAATAGTCCATGGCTTCCAGCTGCCCCTTCATTACCACTCCTTAATCCTTGCCAGATTTAAATGCTGCTACTATTTACATAAAGGCTCATTCCCTTTCCTCCCACAACTTAAATCACTGCTATTATTATGATAATGATTATGGTGATTAACATAATGCCCCAAAAACATAAAAAAAGTGTGTGGAGTTGGTAGACTTTTTATACAGTAGACTGTCATACTTGAAAAACGTTTGTGGGGTAGGTTAGGGTTTTTGTTTTATTTTGTCATTGTGTTTATAAGATGCCCCTTGTAACGAATTAAATGATTGTTCAATTACCCTTTTCCATTTTTTTAAGTTGTTCATCTCTTGTAAAACTAAAAAAACAATGGAAAAGAAAATTTACCTCTCATGATTGTTGCTTTAATTTGCTACTTTTCAACTTGCTTTTCCATTTTTTTTAAAAAAATAAATTAATGCCCCGTCATCATTTTTATGTATGTGGAAACTTTTGGAAAACTACAATCCACATAAGTGAGGGGCATGTGATTAATTGTTTGGTAGGGTTTCGGCTATAGAATCTAGAGAAAATTATTATGCTGTGGGGTTTTGCAATTTTATAGTAGTAATTTAATGATATTTAGTTACATACGGAAATTGTTTGAGTGCTGGCGGTCTGTAGGTGCTGACACATTCAAAAGTGATGGGTATGCGTATATAAAATGACGTGTGAGTACCAAAAAGTGATGGATGGAGGTTATGAACAAAAAACTAATAAAAAAACAAACTACCATCTATACATCACTTTATAAGGCTTATACATTCTTTACAAAGGGCTACACATTATTTTTAGCGCTGCCTGCACCTGCTGGCAATTGTTATGCCATTACAAAAACCTGATTGGTTACATACCATGATTTTAAGCTAGCTAGTGTTTGCAATTTCCTCTAATATACTCCATCCGTCTCAAATCAAACGTTTTGATACTTTTATGCACAAAAATTAAGGTAGAGTTAATTTGCGAGTAGTATGATGGGGTCCACATAGTTGTTGGAGGGAAAAATTATTTCTATTTATAATAAGTAGGACGTTTGTAATGGAACATCCAAAAATAATACTCCCTCCGTCCCACCTCAAGTGTCTTCTTACTATTGGGCACGAGAATTAAGATAGAGTTGGTTTATGAGTATATAGTGGGGTCCACATAGTTGTTGGAGGGGAAAATTATTTCTATTTATAGAAAGAAGACATTTGTAATGGGACATCCAAAAATAGTAAGTAGGACATTTGGAATGGGACAGAGGGAGTAAATAGGATATTTGTAATGGGACGGATGTATGCACTTACAACAGAAAATCTTATTTATACCTGCCGATGTTGACAAATATCCTCAATTATATAGAAAAAAAATATATTAACTTAATCACATGTGGAATTCATTGATGAAATTGGAAATTGACCGCAAACACGAAAAATATCTACTTAAAAAAACAACAAATTAATTGTTTTCATTGCAAGAATTCGAAAAAGATAAAAGGAACTTTGGTCTAATTTGCACATAGCATATTATCTACTTAAAAAAACAACAAATTAATTATTTTCATTGCAAGAATTGGAAAAAGATAAAAGGAACTTTGGTCTAATTTGCACATAGCATATTTACTTGACGTGATATTTTAATTTTATACGACCCCGTTCGAAAACAACACTTATAATATAAATACTACCAAGGAGAGGGTCCCGTAAACGACTTAGTGCGCTCTGGCGATTTCCATAGGCGATTTCATGGTGGAGAAAAGCTTTCGTCAACAGTGCTTTCTTTCTTCGATTTCGATCTCGTACGCCGTGGATTGCTTGATTTCCTTTCATTTAGTGCTCTACTGTGTTTGAATTACTACTCTGCGTATTTAAATTGAACAAGGGAAGAATTTGCCCATCTCTAAGGAAATATGACGATTCTCTCTGACCCTCCCCCCGACACCCCTGCGCCACCTTCTGCTCCGGCGGAAAACTCTGGTTCCTCCACCTTTACATTTCGAGACGCCGTTATGAATGGAAAAACTCCTACTCCTGCCCCTTCTGTGGCCCGAGATCTGCTCCTTGAAAAATTAGCTTCCATAGATCGGTCTGGAACAAATAATCGATGCCCAAAAGTGAGATTTGATCAAACAATTCTGGATCAATTCTTCGAGCCATGGAAGGAAACGTTAATTGTGAAAGTGTTGGGCCTTTCGATTGGCTTTATTGCCCTAAGAGAACGGCTGAGTCGGGCATGGAGACCTGCTGGCGAATTCGAGTTATTGGATGTTGGCCATGGTTGTTTCTTGACCAAGTTTACCTTACCTGCAGACAGGGAGAAAGTATTGACGGGTGGCCCCTGGACAGTAATGGACCATTGCTTGGCGGTTACACGGTGGTTTGAAGAATTTGAGCCGGAAACAGCCAAGATCAGCAACATCCAAACCTGGGTGCGATTGCCTGGATTGAAACAGGGTTTCTACAATGAAAGTGCATTAAAAGTTATAGCAGCAGCTTTGGGTACTTTGATCAAGGTGGACAACAACACTCAAGCAATTTCCCGTGGACGATATGCTCGTATTTGTGTGGAGATAAATCTGGAGGAACCCCTGCTCGGCATGCTTGATATTCAAGGAAAGGTTATTAAGATAGCTTATGAAGGCCTCCACTTGGTGTGTATGTGTTGTGGTTGCTATGGACACTTGAAGGACCGGTGCCTGAAGAAGCCTGCGTCTCCGGCAGCCGCTCCCTCCCCACCACCACAACATGCGACGACTGCATCAACAAAGGCTGTCGAAGTCGGTGGCCCAGATTCCTTGCATGTAGACAACCTGGTTCCCCCTGTGGATAATTCAGAACAGGCGGTGACTGGAGCTCAAATTGTTGAAGGACATCTGGAGATGACGACTCAAACCGCAGACACAAGTATTGGAGAGTGGATGCTTGTATCACGCAGGAAGCCACGAAAGGTGAATCAGCAGAGACATGAAAAGGGCCAACCTACTGGACATCCCTTTATAGCCCAGCCTAAACATGGTGAAATTCAACAAAACCCTCTTACCATGTCTGGACCTCTAAATTTTCAGCATGGGCCGATTGGAAAAAATATTAATAGAATAAAAGGCCCATCGCAGAGCACTAAAAGAGCCCGGCTGGAAAACACTCCTCGGCCCAAAGATTCCTTATGCTTGGAAGGCCCTTCTACGCCACAAGCAGACAGCACAGCAGAAAATTCTTCCCAGATTGCTGTGATCGCCTCTCAGGCGGCTTCCCTGAAGAAGAGGCTGGCTCTACATATGGTAGATGAAGAGGATGCGGCTATGGGATGTGTGGACACATAATGCATCTATTCCGCCACCATGCACTAGGGTTTTGAAACTATAAGTATTTTGCTTCGGATAATTTCATTCCTTATCAATATGTCAGAATTTTCTAACTTCAATATCATGGCGTGGAATGTGAGAGGAGTAATGAACCCTCATGGCCGTAGAAGTTTTGCAGATTGTCTTCGGCAACATTCTCCGTCTTTGGCATTTATTTTTGAGCCACAAGGTCAATACGATCGTATTCGAAATTTGGTATTTAGCCTGGGATATTTCCCCGTTTGCTTACAAGAATCAGTGGGACGTGCCGGAGGTATTTGGATCTTGGCAAAATCTGGACAAGCGGTGTCTTATTCAGTCTTCGATATACATGACCGATTCATTACAATCAACTTAAGGCTGGGTACGGTTTCTTGGTTCTGTACTGCTGTTTATGCTTATCCCAATTATTTCCGTAGAAAATCAAATTGGGAATATATCCGGAATTTAAGTGACCGTATACTTGAGCCATGGATGCTGGTGGGAGATTGGAATGAAGTCCTAGCCCCGTCAGAAATTCATGGGGGTGCATTTATTCATGCACGTGCAGATGAGTTTCGTTCTTGTTTAACGGATTGCTGCTTATTTCATGTCCGCACAGAAGGCTCTCCCTTTACATGGTTTCGTTCTGCCAACTCAGTGCAATTTATTAAAAAACGACTGGATAGATCCCTTGCTAACTTAGGATGGATTAATCTGTTTCCCCAAGGACATGTATGTACACTGCCTCGACTTGGATCCGATCACACTCCCCTACTTGTCTCATGTGGTAAACCAGTTGCTCGAGGATCACCCAAACCTTTCAGATGGGAAGCAATTTGGAGTACAAACCCTAATTTCCTATCATTAGTGACTACTGCTTGGTCTGGGGCGTCTATTCCTTTGCACGACCGGTTGCAACACCTTCAAACACTATCTCAGCAGCATTGTGGCCAAGATATGAAGCGGCTACGAAATAGGAAGAGGAAAATTACTCGAAGATTGAATGGTCTTAAGAGAGTACTTCACAAAATGGATTCAGTTAGACACATACTTCTGGAGCGACATCTACAAGCTGAATACCAAAAAATCTTGGCTCAAGAGGAAGTATTCTGGTTCCAGCGAGCTCGGGAAAGCTGGGTGCGATTAGGAGACCGCAACACAGCTTATTTTCATGCACAAGCCAAGTATCATCATCATCGCCAGAAAATTCATGGGTTATTCCGGGATGACGGCACTTGGTGTACAGGCCAAGACCAGCTGAAGGAAGATGTGCGCCAGTTTCATAAATCTCTATTTGAAGAAGTGGAAATTGGCCCTGTGGATAATCCCCTTCCATCCTTACCAACCATCTCTAGCCGAGGTTGTACAATTTTTCATAAGCAAGTTTCCTTGGAAGAAGTGGAGGTCGCATTACATTAGTTCAGATCACTCTCGGCCCCGGGGCCTGATGGGTTTCCACCACTTTTCTATCAGAAATCTTGGCCGGTTGTGGGCAATGATATCTACAATATGGTTCGCGAGGCCCTGCAAGTGGGCACCTTTCCAGTGGAATTAGCTAAGGCTTTCATCTGTCTAATTCCTAAGGTCAAGATCCCGGAGTCCATTCGACAGTTCAGACCCATCACATTATGTAATGTTTCCTACAAGTTCATTTCCAAAGTTCTTGTTAATCGCCTCCGGCCATTACTCTCTTCATATATTTCCTCGTTTCAATCGGCATTTCTTCCGGGCCGTGGTACAGTGGACAATGCCATCCTTTTACAAGAAATGGTACATTCCTTGTCAGTGACTAATTCTAGGATCAAGGCAATTATCCTCAAAATTGACCTTCAAAAAGCGTATGACACAGTCCGTTGGTCATTTTTGGAGGAGTGTCTGCTTCAAATGGATCTACCCGCTCCTCTTTGCCGGATTATCACAACTTGTGTCTCTTCCCCTGTATACTCCATTCTGTGGAATGGTGAGCCCCTTGAACCATTCAAGTCAGAAAGAGGATTGCGGCAGGGAGACCCCCTTTCGCCCTACCTTTTTAATATAATCATGGAAAGGTTATCGATAACAATTCAACAAGAAGTTTCTCTTGGTCGGTGGCTTCCCATTCATTTGTCCTCAGACTGTGAAGGAATTTCGCACCTTATATTTGCTGATGACCTAATACTTTGCACTATGGTTGAGGAAGACAGCTTTCGAAGTGTTGTGGATACACTCCATCGATTTGCTATCAGCTCGGGTCTTCGGATTAATGTCTCCAAGTCTCATGCGTTTGCATCATTATCTGTTTCGGCCCTGGAACGCCATTGGTTTACGAATTTGTCTTCCATTACATTCACTTCACACCTCGGACGTTATCTCGGATTCCCAGTTCATCACGGAAGAGTTCTTGTACGACATTATGAATATCTGCTAGAAAGGATGGATGATAAGATTTCTAATTGGGCAATGAGACTACTTAACAAAGCAGGTCGGTTAACTCTAGCCCGACATATGCTTGCATCAATCCCAACTTATGCTATGCAGCTTGGATGGTTGCCCTCGTCGATATGTGACAGGATTGACAGCCGTGTGCGAAACCTGGTATGGAAAGATCACCATGGTAAAGGCCTTAACTTGATCAGTTGGCAGCGTATTGCATTACCAAAAAATTGCGGTGGCTTGGGATTGCGTATGGCAAGACACTCGAATACAGCTCTTTTGGGTAAACTAGCATTTGATTTATTCTCTGGAAAAAATAAGTTATGGGTCCGTCAGTTAGGGGCTAAGTACCAACCCTCTTTGCCTACATCCGGACGGCTAAAACCTACAGGATCCTTTGTTTGGAGGAGTATACGCCGTGCTACCACCGCTCTTTCAAACGGCTTTTCATACCATATAGGTAACGGAAATAACTCTTTATGGTTTGCTCCTTGGCTTAATGGCCAAACCTTGGGACCTCGGGTATCTTTTGTTCATACCTGTGACACCGATCTTCGTATTAAGGATGTTGTGGCCGGATCCTCTTGGGATTTATCCAGCTTGTATACAACCCTGCCAGAGGAGTTGAGACAGGAAATTCTACTACGACCTTCACCAATCATCCATCCACAGGCAAGTGATGGTTGGATATGGAAGTTCACAACAAATGGGAGGTATAGTGCGAGATCTGGATATCAATATTTGATTGGCGAGAGTACAAGAGAGGGCGGATGGAATTGGATTTGGAAACCTTCGCTTCCGGCTAAGATCTGTTTTCTGATTTGGCTCTTGGCCCAGGAAGCTATTCCGTGCAACTCCTTAAGGTTTCACAGGAATCTTGCGACATCCCCGCTCTGTGGAATATGTGGTATGTTTGAAGAAAACTGGCAACATTGTTTTTTCTATTGTCAATGGACCAGATTTGTTTGGCAAGCTTTAGGAGTGGAGATCCCTACAGATTTGGAGACATTGGAAGCTTCTGATGTGCGTTATTGGCTTCGTAATATGGTGCATATATTTGGAAATATATTTGCAGCTGGTTTATGGGGCGTGTGGAGAGAACGGAATGCTAGGGTTTTCCAAAGCAAATACACTTCCCACTATGGCGTGCTCAGAAGGATATCTCACTTTGCTGACGCTTTTGGAAAATCTCAACCCATAGGCCTGATCAACAAAAATACTTCTCGTCTTGCTTGTTGGAACATGTTCTCATGGGAAGGGAATTTCTTGCATACTGATGGATCTTTGATACTACATCTTGGTCGAGCGGGGTATGGTGCTGTTATTAGAGACTGTACTGGTAAGTGGATTGGTGGAGTTTCGGGCCAATTGGGCAATGTCAGTGTGTTACATGCTGAATTAGCTGCTGTGCTACATGGGTTGCGGTTGGCTAAAGAGATTGGTGTGGATGAAATATGTTGTGTATTAGACTCCATGGATGCATTACGACATATAAATTCGGAGCCTAATAATAATCATCGAATGGCAGGTCTTTTATACAACATTAAGGAGATTCGACAGGAATTCCAAGTTTGTCGGTTTGAACACATATGGAGAGAGGGCAACGCTGTTGCAGATTCCCTTGCTAAGCGTGGTGTGGAAGAGGAAGCATTTTACACAACATGGGCATTCCCACCAGATTCATTGAAGCCGCTCCTAACTGCAGATGCTGTGGGAACCTGGTTCCCACGGTGCTGAACTCTGTATATTAGGAGCCTTTTGGTTTTGTTTTCTTAAATTTCACTGTACTTCACTAGCCTGAATAGGCTGATATGCAAAAAAAAATACTTATTATTATTCAACAAGTACTGATATAACACATTTAAAATGTTAGTCAAAACGTTTTTATAACAAACAAAATATAGAATACTTAGTGATATTACTATTTGACTTTGACTTATTATGAAGTATACTGTATAATATATTTTTAAAATTTATATATTTGAAATATTGTCAATAAGTGACATTAATGTGTTGTGAGGCCGGGTATCGTAGAAAAAGATTTCATGTACTGTACAAGTTTGTGGACTAGGCTCATTAGAAATTGAAGATAAGAATTGGGCTTTCCTTGTCTTTTCATTTTTACTTTATTACATACATGTGGGCCTGAGAGATCATTTTGACTGAATTATTATTGTAATGCTTAAATCCTTTTCCAATTTACTCCTATTCCTTATTCTTATTAATAGTCGTTTTAGGAATAAACACATTTATCAAGGATTGTAATCATTATTTTGTATTATTCAACTTTTACCCATATGTGTTTTCTTTGGGAATAAAAAATAAAATTGGAGTGGAGAGAGAATGCACAATATTCTAGAAATATCTTTTATGATAATATAGGGGTAATATTGGAAAAGTATGAGATAAATATGTAAAGTGACAACTATTTTATTTCTAAAAAGACAACTAAAAAGAAATAGAGGGTGAGAGGGAGTATATTATCTAATTTAAACTTAATTTTTTTATATTCTCTTTTAAAAAATCACATCAAATTAATATAGAAAGTAATTTTTTTTTGGCGGAATTATAGAAGGTAATACTAAATAGCCCAATAGATATGTAATGACCAAAAAATTATTTTAGTTTAATTTAATTAGCATTAAGTCAATTTTATAATTCTTTAATAGTATTTTATAAAAATTATGTATAAAATTAAATTATATATTACCAAATTAACGTTATGATTTCAAGTAACATCTAACCAACGGACATTAATATAATTATTATGTTATTTAACTTTCATAGCGAACTTAAAAAATAATAAAAAAAATAAAAAGAATAGCTTGGCCCGCAAGTTGATCCGCACCCGCCGCGTGCTTGCCCTAGCGACGACAAGTTTAAACCGGCTTCCAAACGAGCATCTATTTGTTCAACCCAACACAACATTTAGGGAGGGTGGGGCGGGCTGGCCCAACAGGCCGAGCCAATTTTGACACCTCCATGTAAAGATGTATCCTATATTTATATGTAAGTTATTACTTAATATTAAAGGTATAATAACACTCTAAAAATAAGAGAAAAAACTAATTTGATATTCAACTATTTTTAACTTCTTTTAATTGAATAAATATAATATGAGAATTATAAATTAATTATTAAATTTATATTAGTCGAAGAATAACATTGATTTGGGGAAATTGGGAAGATAAATACAATAAACCGAAAGACGAATGTACTACAGAATGTCATTTATAAGTTAAGTAATGATTATAAATATATCTAGCAAAATGATATATTAAAAAATGCAAAATCAAATATATTACAAAATTTTTTATAGTAAATTTATAAATTAAGTAATGTGAAATTATTATGGGCTAAATCAATCAAATAAGAAGATTATGAAAATAGCTTAACTGTCAAAGTTGCTAAACCACTTTGTCATATTTTTACTTACAAACCATTTTGTCATATTTTTACTTACAAACCACTTTGTCATATTTCTCTCAATAATGTGGTTAGAAATGGCATAACTCAAAATTACGTAATAAAATATTTAAAATCTTAAAATATTATGTTATTTCTTTTTTCAATGTAAATTTAATTTCCCGCGCATTGCGCGGGCAGGTACGCTAGTTCTTATTAATAGTCGTTTTAGGAATAAACACATTTATCAAGGATTGTAATCATTATTTTGTATTATTCCACTTTTACCCCTATGTGTTTTCTTTGGGAATAAAAAATAAAATTGGAGTGGAGAGAGAATGCACAATATTCTAGAAATATCTTTTATGATAATATAGGGGTAATATTGGAAAAGTATGAGATAAATATGTAAAGTGACAACTATTTTATTTCTAAAAAGACAACTAAAAAGAAATAGAGGGTGAGAGGGAGTATATATGTTCAAATACTTAATTCCCTTGAGAAGCTTATTTTATTTGTGTATATTCTAAACACTCATAAATCCAGTTATGGGTTTGATTTTTCAAATTTGAATTTGATCTTTCCTTTCAATATGAAGCATCATTCCACCATATTCATAAATTAAAATTTGTTTTAATATTTTTCTTTTCATATTTTTTTTTTCAGTTATAGAGAATAAATGGTAAAGAATGAAGAAAGAAAAGTCGAGATTCAGACCATAATCATGAAATGAACATTATGTAATTGCATGTGTTGGTCGTTGTATAGGACTGATTTTTTTTTTAATTTTTGATTTACGTAGAGATCAAGGTAAATAAGAACAAAAAAAAAAAAACTATTTAAAAATGTTTGAAGCCTTATTTGAATTTCTCTCCTCCTCTCTTTGGTTCGCCCTTTAGATACTGATGTTTCATTTTGAATGCTTTGGTTTTTTCCACGAAGAATCTTTTTCCCTTGTATGTAGTGTACTGTATATTGATGGACCTCAGAACTATGTGGCACACGTGCTTTGCTGTCAATGCCACGTGGAGAATTTCAATGCCATGTCGATCGATACTGCCGTAGCCCATAGGTCGTAGACTTGTAGTATCTAGGAGTATAATACTCCTGATATAGCCCCGAACCCATTTAAATAAATAAATTGGAGAAATTCAAATTTTGAAAGAGTTATTCGGATTTTGAGGGGAAAGAAAATTTCATTTCATTTGAACAGTAAGGATCGATATTCAATTAAACAATAGTAGTAGTTAAATTGATACACCAACAATAATTTGGAATTCACATTAAAAATATTGGCGACTTCTAGGATAGCTGCATAGGCAATCACTTAGGTATCATTTAATTGTTGTTGAATTCCCGGAAAGTGTTGTTGAACTAAACATGATAACCACACTTGTTGAAACAACAACGTAGCAGTGTATGGCAGTTGGAGTTCAGTAGATTATCTGAACTGCCAAAAATAATATTCTAGTAGTTAAAATTTTTCTTCTCACATTGTTGTGTATGAAAGGTCGAAAGTTGGAACCAAGGAAACTATCGTGATGTCTCTGTTCACTTAATTCCTACAAGTAGGAGGACTTGTAAGCTGCCTGAATGCAAAAGGATAAAGGCCCTATAAATAAATAAATAAATCAATCAATCAATAGAACTTTAATAATGATACTACTGTATGCAGTATCTCCAAAGATGAATATACATATTTTTTTCTGAAAAAAATAGAGTTGATGTACTGTTAATTCAATCTCAAAAATCCCAACTCACACAAGAGACATTCATAGTAGTATTAAATAATTGAGCAAGTGACATTTTGGTTGCATCTGGATTTGCCAAACTAATCCAAAAGTTCCAACTGGTAATAGGACATAGTGGGGCTTAGAGACGGGACCCGTTTTTGTTTCCGTGCTTCTGTTGTTTTGGTCGATTCAATAAAACTCCCTGTGTAGTGTGTACGAGATCACACATATACCAACACTTTGTCCTCTTTGTTGTTTTGGGTAAATACTGATTTCTGAATAGTGTGCGCTCAGTTTGTGTCCCAGAAATGAATGGTAAAAAAAAAAAGGGAACACAAGAACTCACTATTTGATTGAATTATTCAAACATTGCAATGATACTCTTACATTGAACAACCTCATTCAAAAGTGCATTACTGTCTTAACAAAGCACGGGGTACATTTTGGTCCTAACAAACGTCGACGTTGATACAATAACGGCCAATAAAACAGTAACATAGTACAAATGGTGAATGACAAAAGAATTACACAAACACCCAAGGGTCCTAGAAGTAGAACCCAAACGCCTAGCTATGTCCGAGCGGTTTTCTTCACCGAAGAGCCTCGGTTTCTGCCACGAGCCCTAACAACCACCACGGGCCGAGTATTACTCTTCTCGACAAACCTACAGCTTTCGAATCTTAGACTTGGCACTTTCTTCACCAATGATTCCATCTTCGGTTCCTTTTCCTCGCCATCATCGCGGAAGTGGGATTCGCCATTGGGTCCGGACATTAGCTCCATTAAGTTGCTCCGGAACCCCAATTCCGAGTACACTTTTTGTGAATTCACCAGCGTTCCCGTTCTTCCAACCTTATGATTAAGGTTCCGTCCTATTTGCTCGCAACCCATTGCCACCCCCTTGGAATCCAAATTCCTCGATCCAACCGGCCTCACCACGGTTCCCACGGCCATGCAAGGATTCGTCCCCAACCCGTTGGCCCAAGAACGGACCGGGACCAACTTACTCAACTCGGTCAAGCACACCACCACCTCCTTCATGGATGGCCTCCTCTCCCGGCAGGACCTCACACATTTCGCCGCCAACACCGCCAGCATCTTCCTCACCAGAACATCCCTAGGCGGCACAATCCGGGGATCAAAGAGGGACGACAATTTCCTCTTTCGAATCAACGGAATCGCCCAATCGACAATCGAAGGCGGGGAATAAGCCAAATCAATTGCCTTCCTACCACTGATCATCTCCAAGAGCAATATCCCGAAACTGAAAACATCAGTCTTTGTGCTCAAATTATCGGGAGTTACGTAACAGGGGTCCAAATATCCCATTGTTCCCGCCGGGGGAGTGGATTTCAGCCTGTAATCATCGGCGCATCTCAATGCCAGCCCGAAATCGCCGAGCCTGGCATTGAAATTCCTGTCGATCAAAACATTGGCGGATTTTATGTCCCTGTGGATTACAGGGGGTGTTAGGGAATGCAGGGTATCGATTGCCCTGGCGGTTTGTAGAGCCAATTTGAGGCGGCGGCCCCAATTGGGAGGCCGGCGGGAAGTGGAGTGGAGGACGTCGTAGAGTGTGCCGTTGCTCATGAATTCGACGACGAGGAGACGGTTGTTACGGGATTCGGTCCCGTTGGTGGCGAAGCCGACGAGATTGACCAATCCAGGGCTGCGGAGGTTGGAGAGGATGTCGATTTCGTTGTCGACCTCGTTGCCGGAGGAGTTGTCGTGGAGGGAGGAGGACACGGCGATGGCGGAGGGCTTCTTGATGGCGACGTGGCGGCCGCCGCTCAGAACGCCCTTGTAGACGAGGCCGTGGCTGCCCCGGCCGAGGAGTTTGGCGTCGGAGAAATTGTTGGTGGCTAATTGGAGGTCCTGGTAATCGAATTGCTGGATTTTGAGGGGCTTTTGGGAATTGGAAATGGAAGTGAGGAGGGAGGATTCAGGTTTGCAGGAAGAGAGGTAGCCCATGAGGAGAATTGAACAATAATGGAAATGACAAGAAACTGATAGTAGAATACTTGTAGAAATAGGAGTGGATTATGGAAGCATATATATGGAGATATGATGGTGGTGAAGTTGGAGATATGTTTGGTGGTGTGGAACTAACAATGGATTGAGATTGAGATTGAGATTTGAGAATTAGAACTTACAGGAGGTGAAGGAAACAATGAAGCAAGAAGGGGTGGGTGTCCCTGTGGGGATTGGTGGCCTCAACTCACCACTCACCACTCCCTCAATATGGCCATTCATCAATTTCCCATCTTTGTTATGTTTTCCTTTTTCTTTTCTTATAATTCAATTTCCCACATAAATTCTAGTATTCCCCTACTTTTTTTTTTTGGATAAGAACTTTTTATTTTTTGGATACATAAAAATAAATAAAAAATATATTAAAATTTTAGATTTTTATTCTTTACAAGACTAAAATATTTATATTATTGATACATTAATTTTTTTTATATTTCAATATAATTTAAAATTGTATAAATTAAAATAATTATATATAATATTGTGGTTGGATGGTTGGGTGGTTACTGATAAAGTATGTAAAATTTGGGTGGTTGGGTTGGGACTTGGGATTGATATTGATGAGTTGGATGAAAGAGAAATTAATTAAATAATGAGATAGTTGGATGGTTGGATGATTGGAATGGTTATGAATATAGATAGTCTAAGGCCCCATGTCAAGTCCTCAACCCAGGCCAAGGATAGTTATCTCACGTTATTGTAACTTTTAAAATCTTTCAATTCAGCGGTATCTTTTTATTCCATAATTATGAATATATTTAGAAAAAAGTTTAAAAATTGTTTTATTAGACATCTATTCATTATATACATCTTTTATACCAATAAACGCATTGAAAGGGGATCGGGACTTAGCCCAAGTGGTTAAGCCCTGGCTCAGGTTGAGAGTTCGATTCCCACCCAGCCCCTATCTCTCCCCCTTTTTCCCTTTGTAATTGTGTGGCATGGGCTCCCACCACTTTCCTAGCCTGTATAGGCTGTTCAGCAAAAAAAAAATGCATTGAAAAAGTTTATTATTATTATTTCCAAGTAGCCAGAGAATGAGGTGGTGCTAGGAGATCATGCTATACAAATTACGAATGAATAAATGTCAATAATAGGAACTGAGTGGAAAATCTAATCCCAATAATAAAATTGAAAGAAAAAACTTAACCATTTGGACAAGTTATCGTCCAAAACAGTTGATTAGTTGAATACGTTTGATACATTGAGGTCTCAGCTGTGCACCATAATATAATATCGGTATCGATCGATTTTGGTAAATCAATTATTGGAAAAGGAATAGTTGTTGGGAGAGGTTAGATTTGGTTGCACTGAGAGTGAGTCGGATTATTATTAGTATAAAAGTGACAAAGATTGTAGTGATTTTTGCACATTGGGAATGAACAATATTGCCAATCCTGTGAAAATTTTGGGATGCAGGAGCAGGAACAGCAGGACTTCATTTAATTTATTTGGGTGTGTTATGAAGTATACTAGCTAGTAATTAAATTTGGAGTGGATAAGGTTTGTGTAGGAATATACTTCCTATGTTTTTTTAATATTTGCTACGGACCCACCCAGCACGCAGTTCAATGCATATTTTAAACTATTAATAACTCAAATTCGTTGCTAAGTAAAAATTCTAAAAGTTCGATATTTAAAAACTACACGACGAGACAAATCTATAAGATCTCACTTAACTATTTTTTTAATTTGTATAACTATGATAAAATTTTAAGTCAAATTGCATATGCGAACAGTACTGAAAAATCAAATGGTGTATTCTTTAGAAAACGGAGTAAATATGTCACTTATGGAACCTGCAGCTCCCTTCAATTAGTAATTAGTAATTTGATTAGATAATAAACTCATGATGCGGCATGAAGTATTTCAATTTTGGAAAGAGGAGTGATTGGTATCACTCGCTAAATTATCAACTCACTTAATTACATATAACGCCACTGGTTGACTAACCAATAATAAAACGAAATAGTGGGAGCTGGAACTGTTTGAAGTGCTGAATGAGTGCTTTGTATGTGATGAGTGTTTTTATACCATCCAAATATCATTAAATGCTCACCACACACTGACACACATCATTAACACCCAGCAGATACACACAAACACATCATCGGGTCAGCACGTCAGCATATGTTGAATGTCACTATTCAACAACGAACTTTATCCAAACCGAAATACTACTAGCTAGTAAGTATAACACTAAAGAACTCGATGAATTCATGGAATTAATTAATAATAACCACAACCAGAAGAAAGTTGCTTCAATCATGTTTGGTTCCAACTTCCAATTGAAGTAATTTAATTTCAAAGGAAAAAACGAGATTCAACATGGAAATAATTACTACTACTATATTGTTTTGGGGGTATACGTATGGTGGGATGGTGGCCCTAGCTCACCCTCATATATTGTTTTCCATCCGGGCCGGGCCGGGGCAGAAATGATATATATATATATATATATATATATATATATATATATATATATTGGAACCAATTTGTGGTCCTGAAATTAAATGGGTGCATGCAAACAAGAAAAAGCACAACGAAGCTATTCATATAAGTTGATGCATTATTCAGAGAGTGCTGTAAAATGTAAGCAACTTGCATCATGTAGTACCATGCATGTAACTTCAAGATAAGTTACTATTACATGACAATAAATTGTTCCTTTTGTAGCCATCCAACAACATGCACCTTCTCTAGCTAGCTTTCTGCACCACTTTTAATTCATTTAATTAATTACTACAACCTAGCTAGCCAATATATAGTATAAAATGATGATTTTTGTACAAATTCATGGATGGAGACTCACACTTAAAACCAATTTGTGATAGGTAGAGTTGCTCCCATCCATATAAGGTAGTAAATAGGACACATCACAACCGATGTGGGATACCAACATCCTCATCTCGAGATGATATTCATCTCGAAATCAAATCCCAAAATTCAGGGATCAAATATACCCGACCCGGGCACCAATTGGTTTTAGGTGTGAGCCTCCCATCCATGAATTTCTACAATTTCATTAATCAGTTTAATTATTAAAGGTTTATATATAACTATATATTTGGTGAAATGCATGGTTATAATAATGTGTGTAGATAAACTCAAATGTGTTTTTCAAGCACTAATATACCAAAATTTATAACCTATAATTTCACAATTAGGTTTAACTTCTGGAATATAATCCAGTAAGGTTAAACAAACTTGTTTATTGAGCGTTTCTTTTTTAAAAGAATTGTTTGAAACGTCGTTAGTTTCCAAAATTGATTGTTTAAAGTAGTGAATATATATAATAACTCAAGAATTGTTTGAAAAGTTAATTTTTTTTTTTTTAGCAGAAGCCATTTAAGGCCAGATAAAACAAAGGAAAAACAAAAGGAAAATAACAGACAAAGAAATCGAAAACAGCAAACTAGCTAGCCCTCAAGAACCAAGTGCCCGCCGCGTCTGCTGCCAAAATAGCCCGAACACCATCCGGGGGAAAAGCCCAGGACCTGAAGAATATCTCATCCTCGACACCCCGCTTAGCAAGGCTGTCAGCCACCGCATTCCCTTCGCGCAAGATGTGTTGAAATCTGCAAACCTGGAAGGACCCTCTCAGCTCTTCAATTCTGGCCAAATAAGCGCCTAGCCAATGAGTGGGACTCCTCGGGCCAGTAATTAACCTCAACGCCTCCTTCGAGTCGCTCACACAACAAACCTCCCGAACCCCATCAGCAGCCGTCATTTCCAGCCCATAAAGGATGCCTGCAATCTCAGCATGGATTACTGAGGTATCCCCCAAACACCCTGAAATGCCCCGGATCCAGCTGCCATCAGTACGTCTGAGCACAGCCCCAAATCCAGCCATATTCCTCCCCTCCATACGAGACCCATCTGCATGTAGGAAGGTCCCAGTCCATCCGCCCATGTTCCAGCAAACATGTCGCGGTGATATAAGTCCCCGTGCCAGACCAGATTGGCCTTGAGCAAGAGCGTCACGAACATGCAGAACCTTCCTAATAATAGAATGATGCGGGGATGAAGTGCCTTTAAAGATCCGCATGCATCGCTCCTTCCATATCAACCAAACCCCAGCCAAGAACGTACATCCAAACACTTGAAACATACCATCCAGCCAACGACGAATACTTGGCCGATCCAATGTATCCAAATCATCCGGAATGGACACATCAAGCGAGGTCCACACCAAGGTCGCCCATCTGCAGAGGAATAAGCAATGCCTCCAGTCTTCACTGTGGAGGCCACATATCTGGCATAGGGGAGAAGATGCCAAGTTTCGGTGAAAACGTAATGAATTAACAGGGATGGCCTCCCATGAAATTAGCCACAATAAGAAACACAGCCTTTCTGGAAGCTTAGAAGACCATAACCAGTTCCAATGGTTCCCCTCCAAATTATTTCCCAGGAGAAAGGAATAGCCAGAACGAGCTGTATAACATCCATCCAGATTTTCTTTCCACACCCATTGATCGACCAATGAAGCATGCAAACACAGAGGTGGTAGGGCCTGAATAGCCGTCTTAATATCCTGAGGAATATCAGTTTGTATGATGCTGAAATCCCAGACTTTATCCCGAATAATATCCTTGACTTGAATCCCCAAATCCGACATCTGAATAAGAGGAATGGAGTCCCCCAGCTGAGTATTATTAAACCATGGGGAGAACCAGAGAGAACTGGTTCCACTCCCCAATTTAAAAGCAAACCCACGGACCAGCTGTTGTGCGGCCTTGCAAATGCTGCGCCAAACAGGCGATCCAGAGGCTAGAAGAAGGGTTGTATGACCCGCCTGAGGGCAGTACTTAGCTCGAAGCAAGTTGCACCAGAGTTTATCTTTACCCATGAATAAGTCACTGACCAGTTTCCCCAAAAGCGCAGTGTTCACAAGCCTGGAACTTCTAAACCCTAGTCCCCCACATTTCTTAGGCCGAGCAATGCGCTCCCAACCAACAAGATTCATGCCATGGCCTGAGCGATCTTTCCAAACAAACTTCCTAATTCGTTGATCTATCATGTCGCAGATAGACCTAGGCAACCACATGACCTGCATGGGGTAAGACGGAATAGATGCCAACACATGTCGAGCCAAAGTAGCTCTTCCTGCTTTGTTTAATAAGCGCATGGCCCATGAGGTAGTCCGGAGATCCATCTTCTCCAAAATAAACTCATAGGACTGTTTCTTCACCCGTCCAATATGAATAGGAAATCCCAAGTACTTTCCAATATTATTAGTGAAAGTGAAGGATGTGGCAGAAGACAGCCAACCACGTTCCACAGGCGTAACACATGCTGGGGCATACGCACGGGATTTCTCATAATTGACTTTAAGACCCGAAGCACGGGCAAACACTTCCAGCGTACTCGAAAGGCTGCCAATGCTCACCTCATCAACCATAGTGCACAGAATAAGGTCGTCCGCAAAAATCAAATGGGAAATCCCTCGGGTACGAGGCGCAATCTGGACTGGCTTCCAGATGCCCTGTTGCACTTGCTGAGTAATAGAGACCGACAATCTCTCCATAACAATATTAAAGAGATAAGGGGAAAGAGGATCTCCCTGTCGGAGACCCCGCTGTGGCCGAAAACCCTCCATAGGAGCTCCATTCCATAATATAAAAAATTCGGGCGAGGACACGCAAGCAATAATAATATTAATCAAGGCAACCGGTAACTCCATTTGCTGTATACACTCCTGCAGGAAGGACCACCTAACGCTATCATAAGCTTTTTCGAGATCCACCTTAAGCAGAATAGCTTTAGTACGAGAATTAGCCCGGGCCAGACCATAGATCAACTCCTGCAAAATAATGGAGTTGTCGACTGTGCCTCTACCTGGTAGAAATGCAGACTGGAGAGGGGAGATATAGCTTGCCAACACTGGCCTAAGTTGATTCACAAGAACCTTCGAAATAAACTTGTAGGCCACTGAACATAAGGTAATAGGTCGAAACTGACGCACATTACACGGAGCTGCCACCTTGGGAATAAGACAGATATATGCCTTCGCCAGGGATGGGGAAATCGAACCAGATTCAAAAGCTTGCTGTACCATCGCAATAACATCCGATCCAACCATATCCCAGTATTCTTTATAGAACGCAGCCGGGAAGCCATCAGGCCCCGGGGCCGCATGGGGCTTAAATTGATTCAACACATTCACCACCTCTTGAGGCGCCACTGGTCCAGAATCAAGGTCATGTTCATTATCAGAAATCGGTCGAAGGCAGGGCAACGACTCATCATCATGAACTTCCATATCATCAGCAAATAGATTCACAAAGAAACCTCTGACTGATTGTTTAAGGACATGTTGATCAGTACACCATGACCCGTCACCAAGGGATAGACCATGAACTTGCTGACGATGGTGTCTGAACTTCGCTTGTGCATGGAAAAACTTCGTATTGCGGTCTCCCAGTCGGACCCAATCCTCCTTAGCTCTTTGAGACCAGAAGATCTCTTCCTGTGTCAAAAGATCCTGGTATTCCCGCTGAAGATGTTGCTCCAGTAATACCAGGCGGAGAGAATCAACATTCGACAAAGTTCGCTCCAACCCTCTCAACCGGCGAAGGATTTTATTTTTCCGATTCCGAAGCCGTCGACCCTCAGAAGGGCACTGCTGAGTAGATGCCTCCTGTAAAGAATTAAGTTTTGACAGGAGTGGTCCATGGTGATCACTCCAGACCGATGACACAAGCTGGGCATAAGCAGGTCTTTTACTCCAAGTTGCTTCCCATCTAAAAACTCTCCCAACCCGCTGTCGAGACAAACCCCCACAGGTCAATATTAGCGGAGTATGGTCCGAACCCACTCGAGGAAGAGTATGGATGTACCCACTGGGAAACCTATCAATCCATGCCAAATTGGCTACCCCACGATCCAAACATTTACTCAACATACTAGACCCGCCGCCCGGACGCCTCCAAGTGAATTGAGCACCCTCAGTTCTCATAGGATACAGACCACACTCACCAAGGCAGAGACGGAATTCATCCGCCCGGCCCTGCAAGAAAGCCCCCCCTTGAACCTCAGACGGAGCCAACACCTCATTCCAGTCTCCTAGAGCCACCCATGGTCCATCAATACGACTCGCGAGATCCACCAGATAAGTCCAATTGGCTCTGCGTCGATAAAAATTGGGATATGCATATATCGCAGAGCAATACCAAGAGGAATTACCCACCTGCAGATTAAGGGTGATGACCCTATCTTCCATCTCGAAGACATCAACAGCCACAGCACCCCCAGAACGAGCTAGGATCCATATCCCACCAGCTCTACCAATGGCCTCCTGAATGGCAATTGGAACATAACCTCTGTTGTAAACAAAATTCCGCAATCGATCATAAGGCCCTTGGGGTTCATAGAGAAAAACAAGGGACGGTGAATGATCACGCAGCAGATCCGCAAAAATTCGAATTGCGCAAGCGTTCATAACACCACGCACATTCCAAGCTATAATTGTAAAACCATCGAACGACGACATAATAAAAAGGTATGGATAGGGATAACCAGCCTTGTGAGGCCCAAACTGGACAAACGCAAGCTTCAGGTGGGAGCCGCCGCTCCAGGCAGGTGATCTCCCGAAGTATCCATGGTACCTTCAAGGACCTGCCCATATTCCGCTCCTGGTAGCGCTGCCAGCGGTAGTTCCAGTCCCAAGCCAATAGGCAAGAAGCAGTTCTCTGCACTTTCCACAACATTCGGATCCACCTTGGCCCCCTTAATCGGTAATTTTTTCACCACACCCGACCCAGAAGCCACACTAAGTCGCCTATTCGGCCGCACTCGTTTAGGAACATGAAGGATGCCCTTCCCCTTTCCAACAGAGATCACTGGAGACGGCACCAATGAGATAGTCTTCCCCAAATTGATACCTGGGGACGATGGCTTCTCGACAATTGGTGTCTCCCCAGGCTGGATATTCTCCTTCCGAGGTGATATAGGTCCAACAGGTCCACCACTCCCCACAATAGGTGGGCTGAATCCAATAGGAACCTCCTTACGTGAAGCCACCTCGGGAACAGCCTCCTTAGATGGGCTCGGCCCAGCTTTCTTTTTGGGCCGTCTCCTTTTAACCAGCATCCAGTCCCCTAAGCCCATATCCACTTGGTCCTCCTCTACATGCGCAGCACTCTCACGTACTGCCCCACGACCATCCACCTCTGCAACCTCCCCATGCACGACTACAGGCCCAGGTTGCCCCACAACCGTCTTCGTGCCTTGCCCGTTCCCTGCAACGGCTCCCTCTGTGCCCGGAGTCCGCGGTTCACGTGATCCGGACGACGGAGAAGCTACCGTAGCATTTCCACCGGCACCACCACAAGAACCTTGAAGATGGCCAAATTTGCCACACTTCATGCAGACCAAATGTAATCCTTCATATGCGATGTGAACCACCTGCCCATCGACATCTACCATTCCCAGCAGCGGCTCATCCAAGTTAATCTCAACACAAGCGCGCGCAAATCTCCCTCGGCTAAGCGCAAGGGTTTTCATGTCGAACTTGAGAGGGTACCCCACAGCAGAAGCAATAACATGGAGTGTACTCTCTTTGTAAAATGCCGGGCATAGAGTCGGAAAACGAATCCAAGCCTGAATGATGTTGGTCTTAGAATTCTTAGGATGGAACTCTTTAGACCAACGGGAAATCGATAGAACATGATCAAAAATAAGCCACGGACCCCCCGTGAGAACTTTCTCACGATCATCAGCTGAGGCGAACTTGGCCAGAAAACATCCGTAACCAATGTCCAACAACTCGAACAGGCCAGCTGGCTTCCACAACTTCTTCAAGCGTTCAAGCAACGCCATAAACCCTATGGTAATACCCAAGGGTTTAACAATGAGCGTGTCTTTCCAGGGGCCATACACCTCTTTAAGAACTGAGTCAGCAAAACGAATCTTCGGGCATCTGCGATTAGCACCAGATCTATCAATGGATGCAAGGTTTTCTTTCAACAAATCGCGGCCTGTGGCCACAACTGAACCAGGAACATGAGAGCCCAGGAGGACCGCATCCTTGAACGAAACCGGTGTAACCGTGGTAGGAGACAGGGGAGACGACGGGGAAGACGGAGGGGGGTCCGGAGGACGATCTTCGGAAATCATAGGAGACGCCTTCCTATATTTAAGAGTTGCTAAAAAATTAATTGTGAATTAAATATATATATTGAAGTTGTTGAATATGAAAGTGCAAGATTCCGATATATATTTAATAATTAATGATGGGGTTGAACTGATCTCCTATTGATGAACAGTACTTTTCTTGTAGGACATGTAAATTTCGTAAAATCGACATCATCGTAGAGGACCCGTTTGATGGTTTGCCTTAAATTTGTATGGATAAGGGATGTGACCACTTACGAGTTTACGACTACTCCTACATTATATTGTAAGAAAAGATTCATGCATTATTCTGTATATATTGTCTGCAGGCTCACCCCCCCTTATTATAATTGGCTGGTTTACTAATAATTGGTGAAGATGGACACAAAAGGGAAACCGTGTACAAACATAATTAAAGGACCAAAATTATAAATAATGGAAAATGTGTCACAACTCATCTATCAGATGCAAGGAAAGGAATTAATTGGACAAAGAGACAAATGAATCATTGAATGTTTGGGGCCGGCCTTTTTCGTTTCAATTCCCTGTATGTGAAGAAGTTATCAAATGCAACAATATTATATCAACATGCATCACTAATTGACTATCACTACCCGCCCTCTATATCTTGCTTCCATATTCCCCACTTTTTTTATTTTATTAGTATTATTTTTATTGATGTCTCTTTTCATTGATAGAACAGTGTGTGGGTTGAATTCTTAACATTGGTTGAATTACTACTACTATATACTTTCTCATTTCATGGAATATTGTGAGGAGGAATTATGAGAGTGTTTAGCAATTTTTATATGGTCATTAAATTATATTAATCTAATAACATATACTTCTTATTAATTAATACTCCCTCCGTTTTTGAAAAATTTTAACATTCCTGCATTTCACGTTATCAAATGCACATTTTTTACGCTTAATATCTCAAATTATGTAATGATAAAAATTATAAAAATTTAATATTCTAAAACTACACGATTAGACGAATATAACAAGATCTCACTTGGCTATGTTTTATCTTGTATAATTGTGATTAAAAATTTGAATCAAAGTTACTCAGTGAATAGTAACTACTATGCAAATGTAACAATTATTTCCAAACGGGGGGAGTATATAGTTTATTGGGTTAAGTTATTTAAAACAATGGAGTTCAATTTTTTCCTTTTTTTCAATTAAATAAAAAAAGGAGTTTATTAGATATATCATCCGTTATGATTAATAAATTCACAATTTTTAAGAATTAAATGTTTAAAGCATTCGTCAACGGCACTTTAATCTAAAAATCCCCAATCCAATAGCTAGCATTAAAAAGATGCAAAGAAATTTCAATGAGATACAAAAAGGCTCTAGCGCTGAGGTCAACAACTAATTCTGACGGAAATTAAAGATAGATAATTTAAGGTCGTGTATATCATTGGTAGATGATTTGTATCGTCATTTGTGACACCATGGAAAAGCTACAATGCAACCTACATGATTCGATTTTGTTGGTTTCTAATTAAGCCAAAGTCATTGCGTTAGGACCTTAACTTGGGAGTTAAGATGTTATAAGACCTTAACTTGTGTTCTGGAGCGAAGACACAGAGAGTCCATTGGTCTTATACTACTACTCCCTCCATTTTTTTCTAAGTGTTACGTTTTAATTTTTTTTTACTGTTCATTGTAGCACTTTGATTTCTATTTTTGTTATAGTTATAGAATACAAAATATAGTCAAGTGAGATCTTGTTGGATTCGTCTCATCTTATAGTTTTTAAATTTTAAAATTTTTACTTGTACCGAATTTAAGTTATTAATTGTTGAAAATATGCATTTACATACGTGCAAATGAGAAGTGTAAACTTAAAAAAAAATGGAGGAAGTACTATATTTGAAAAAGTTTCCCCAAATAGTAGTACTAAGTACGAACTAACAAGTTCAAACTTGTTTGCCATGCCCAGTTGCCACTTTTAAATAGTTTCCCCATTCTCATAGTAGTAAATAGTACTAGTAGTAATTAATACTACCTCCGTTTTTGTGATAGTGCAACAAAGCACTATTTGCTACTATTTATTGTTCGAGTTTGACTCTAATTTTTATCATAGTTATACAAGAAAAAACATAGTCAAGTGAGATCTTGTTGGATTCGTCTCGTCATGTAGTTTTTAAATATCAAACTTTTAAAATTTTTACTTATACCGAACTTAAGTTATTAATGGTTCAAAATATGCATTGGACTGCGTGCATTGGGTGTTTGTTGCACTATCACAAAAACGGAGGAAGTATAGTGGAGTAATAATTTTTTTTTTCATTTTTTTATTTTTTTTTATTTTGTGTGTCTGTGTGAAGTCGAAGTGAGATGAGAAAATCGAAAAGGGAGGACCTAAAACAAGGGTCCAAAACAGCGAAATTCTCAGTGTATAGTAATTAATTAGTCATATTTTAATATTCAAGTTTATTATGGAATGTTGAAAACTCATTGAAACCCTTATGTTTGTTTTTTTGTTCATTTGCTACCTTTTTGACATTTCCATATAATATGTACAAAATTGTCGTGCTACTTTCCGAAATAAAAGAAAACTTTTTGTGTTGCTCTTCATGAGGATAGACATGGAAACTTATTTCCTCTTATCAGTTAGTGATACAATTTATGTTACTCTGAAATTGGACAATTTGGGACCTTTTTTATTTAGAAAAGAAAAACGGTCCCAAATTTCATTCTTCCTTTTCCCACTTATTCTAACCAATAAGCCAATAATACCATGATTAATTAATGGTAGACCATTTAGGCATAGTTTCAATAAAGATGTGCAACATTTTTCTATTCAAGGCCACACAAACATATGATGTAGTAATAAATTAGGAATTATGAAGAATTGTATTCCCACATGTGGTACCATTGATGGAAACTAACTGCAACTATGGTTACATTACATACAAATACATTAAAATCAAAATACAAAAATACAAAAACTGTCTACATATAATCTAAAGTATACAGATGCTTTCTTTTTTTTTCACTAAAAAAGAAAAAGGGCGGAGTGGTCGACATCTGCGCCTACAATCATCATGCAGAGATGTTGAATCGTAGCACTAATCGCTCCGCAATCGCTTATAATTAAAGAGAATCAAATAATTAAAGAACATTGGTTTGTTCTTGCTGCCTTAAAACGGTCGAAAGTCCGTCCAGACAATCTTGTGGCATGAATCTTGTTGAAACCTATGGAAGCAAAAGAACAAGATGAGGCCAGAAACTGAAGATACTGCGACAAGGATGCATTGATTAAAGAAAAAAAGTTTACAACACTCAATGAGAAAGTTAAGCACCTAGTGTATGAAATTTCTTCTTATACAAGTATATGCCTAGTATTTCTTGGAACTGTTCTATTTGATACATGTTACATACACATCAGATGCTTTGAAGATCATTTCATGACATTGATTGCTACAACGATGAGCAGGTCAGCTCGACTATGTTATGACTATCAAGCAATAAACAACCCAAAAATTGACATTACAAAACCAAGCACAATGTCTAAATTTAGAAAGTTAAATGGCAGACTCACAGTTGATTGATCATAGAGGATCCATTTTCCAATTGATTTCCAAATTACCACAATCAATCAAACCCTTGACTTGGTTTAGTGCAGCATATCTATGTTGTAACAGCAGCGAATGTGGATTTTCTGTTTGCTCCTGATTCTTGTCATTGTTTTTGCGCGATAATTTTCTGGAAAAGCTTTTCCATTTTGCTTCGAATGCATAAGCTATGTTAAAGGAAAAAGTAGGGTTAATAGAATGACTTTTCACCTAAAGCTTTGTAATAAACATACTAACATTTGTGGAACAACAACACTAGCAAGGCAAAATTATTCTCAAGTACACAGAGAAGATAGCGCTAATAGTTACAAAGGATAATCCAGAAAACAATACAAACATTTGAACAAATGATATCCAACAAAAATCACATTGTTATGGTGATCAAGTACAGAGAGAATGACCAGCACATAATTTTGTCTTAGAAGAGCGCTATGCATAATTAAGTTAGCCAATTTTCTTGAGCACTTGTCACGAGTATTACAATGCCCAAGTCACAAGTATTACAATCCCCAAAACAATTGTTGCAACTTGCGCTACAAGCACAGTGTGGGTTCCCCAAGCTTGTGATTGTCGCAAAATCAACAATCAAGAGTTGCAAAAGCTGGAACTGCTCGCAGGCTCATAACACCAAAAGGATCCATATGACATATTTGTTAAATGTTTTAACGGCCTTTTGATTTTTATATTAGTATTTGACATCCATGAGTGCCAGTCACTTGACCACATAGCTGTGCCGTTATGTGTGCCGAGATGGAAGCAAAGATTAAAGTCAAAACTCAACATGGAACCTTCAAGACTCTAACTTGTAGAAATATGTACAACCCACAAACACTCTTAATGGGTTATTAATCATAAGGAAATAACGAGGAAGACAGATGAACCAAAAAGCAATCATGATGACTAAACCCCTTCAATTCAGCCCAGAGGAGCACACAAACTGGACTAACACAAGTTTCTTGCCAAGCATGCTGCACCAGAGAAGATTGGTGGTTGTAGGCACACACTAGCAATTTCAGTGCCTGTTTCATATCATAGTAAACTTAAATATTGGTCTGTTTATATTTGACTCTATTCCGGTGCTTAGTTTGGAGAAAATTGAGAGTCAAAATTTGTGGTAAGACCTAAAATCTAGTATTGTGTTTGAACCAATTTTCTGACTGATTCAATATCCAAAATTTTCATTTTCAGTGAATTAATAAGTATTACTACAATTCATAAAAATCTAACCAAAAAAAGAAGCAGAAAAATTATAATAATCATAAGCATGGTTAACCAGTTAGCATGATAGGCTTCTGACATCTAGCATTCCCAAACTCTTCTTTTATCTTCAGAAATATGCACTTCCTCTTATATATAAATCACCATGACAGTATTCCAGGAGCTACTTATGCACATGGACAGTATAAGTGTATAACAGAGGCATGTCAAATGGAAAAGCAAACAAGTGAAACTGTGAAAGGAGGGCTAAGAGAAGTTAATCATATAATTTATATGTGCTATGAAATTAATGCCTTATGTTGCAATGACATACATAAAAAAACATGCAAAAGAAGTATGGTTACTAGGAAAGGATGGGATGATACTAACTTGAAGCTAGCTAACCCTACTATATTCCATCTGCTAAATTCGTTTATATATCAGAGACAGCCACTGTTTAGATATATAGTGGCAGAAAGAATGAGGAAAGTTGTTTAATGTTTAGTTACCAGCACTACCACTCCCAAATACTAAAGATAACATGAAATAATTAAAACAGTAGAAGCTTAGCAGCACCAGAACATCATATGTCTCTAGTAATCTACAGGGTCATTAAATTCCAATAAATACCTTGGTTCTTATCACTGAATCCTTTTATAAGACAAGCACACACCCATGGTCTTCCTGCTCGGGATGCTTTTGCACCACCTTTGAGTTCACCATTGTGTTGTTTTAATCTACAAAATAAGTTTGAATCCAAATCAAAGAAGAAGCCTACGGGTATAAGAAAAATCCAAATCATAATCGGTTCAACTTTGATCATCCTGCTTTTGAGTTCAGTAATTAGAATTAACATCATACCGCCAAACCTACTTCAATACATTACTCCGTATTGCCATAACGAAGTAGGAGATTATGCAATTGAAGCTCAAACAAGAAGTATCGTCCTAATTAACTGGTTAAAAAACATGAATAAAGAAAAAGAAGGAAACACCATAATTAGCTAGAATGAACCATCAGCATTCCAAAAATTAATACTTTTTGTATCGCCAAATAAAAATTTAAGAAGACTGCAATTTAAGCTCTAATAAGTAACAGATAAAGGCATTGTTGCCTGGCAAGAAAATCATTTCAACGCAATTGAGTTACTTCAAAATCATCAGAGGTAGGGTTTCCATTAAATTAATCGATATGAGGCACTTAATGAACGAATTGCGAATCCCAGGTGCAGAGTTTGCATCACGGATTGGAAATTCAATCACGGCCTTGTGAAATCAGATAGTATCAGCAGGAGCGCAAAATACCCTCAATCTCAACTATACCAAAACCTAAGTATTCTCAAACAGAAAATCGCCATGCTACCTCGATATAGAGATGAAAAACGTACCGGCGACAGAAATTGTTGGTAACACCAACATAGGTTTTCATCGGGGTATTGGTGGAGAGGATCAGGTACACAACCCATGGAGTCCAGGAAGAAGAAGTTGAAAGCGGCGGCAATTCCGATGACGAGGATTTGGTTGGGGGCAAAACCTGGGATGGCCTTGGCAATGGGCAGACTCGATTTGGAAGGGAATTGTTATGGGGCTTCAGCGATTTGAACGTTGTTGATAATCGATTCGCCATAGAAGCTTAAGATTTTCGCCTGCTGGAGGAGCCCGACTGCCGGAGATTCAATTGATTTTAATTTTCTTTTGTAAATATTTTCGCAGGAGGGCGGAGACCCGAGAGAGATACTACGTTGCACACAGCAAACATCCTTCCACAATCCCACTATCGGCGTTCGTCGATCCAACCCTCCTCCGCCCTCCACATTCCACAATCTGCACTGTCGCACATTATATTACTCCATCTGTATCAATTATCAGCCCGCGCTATTGTCGATCCACCAACATCGTAAATAAGGAGCATTTAATTTGGTCACTGTTGACCAACAAAGTAGAATAATAAGACTCGTACTAATAATAGGGAAGGGAAAGCTCAAATTCCTCTTCAAGTCCTTTCCTTTCCATAGAATTCTTGTTGTAACTTGCAAAGGAAATGGGGATCTGTCTTCGCTCTTTGCCACTTCCTCGACTCCATCCATCCTTGCATAGTATCCATCTGAATACTTTTTTGCCTCTACAGACTCTAGACTCTATCGTACTTATTCAATATAACTAAATGTTTTTAATATTTAGGGTTTTATCAGTAATTATACCATTATTTTTTAATCAATGGCTACAATTAATCCACGTGAGCGCTGATGAATCATACATGATACACGTCAGCGCTAATTAATCATACTTGCCATATCATCAACTTTTAATACTATATTTAGATCATAAATCTATAATATATTACAAACAAATCTTTAAAAAATCTTTCTATATATTTTCAAAAGATATAAATTTCAAACAAATTATAATATATTTGATGGTTAATAAATATTTAATTAAACATGTATATTATAAACTTTTTAATTGAATATATACATTTATATATTCAATGTTATATTCATTGTATTAAAATTAAAATTTGAGCCTAAAGTATTTTTTTGCTATGCGCAACCTATACAGGCTAAAGAAAAATTAAATTATTAATAAGTACTCATCTAAATCAATATAATAAATTAAAAATTTAGTTAATTCTAACTTTAGTTAATTTATTAAAATATATATTTAAAAGAAATTATTCTGCTATAAAAAATTTTAATCAAATTTTAATCCTAATTTTTGGTATTAGGTTTAATTTTGAATTTAATTCTTATCGTAATAAAATAATTCTTGGAGAACCTGGGTATCCCCAAGCCACACGGGCAATTAAGGGCGCCTCTTCTAAAACAGTTTTTTGCATACACAAAGTCCACTCAAGCCAACTACTGTTTGTCATAAGAAAATAATTTTAATAAACCACATAATATAAAGAAAAAATAATTGTTCAAAAAATATTTTGAACACATATATTTAATAATTAAATCTAATTTTTTAATCAATTATAGTAAAATTTAACCAAAAAATTATTTAAAGTTTTCATTTCACTTATTACTCAATATATATCGATATTATTATAAAAAAATAGCATAATGTAAATACAAAATATAGCATTATATCATATTCAGACAAAAAATATAATAATATAATTCTATTAATCTTAAAGTATTAACTAATTCATATCCATAACATAACATAATAAAAAGGAACGCATAATATTACATATTCAAATAAAAAAATAATGTAGTTTTTTACTGAACATTCTATACAAGCTAAGAAAGGATCATGAGAGCTCATACTAAACAAATTATAAAGGGATAAAGGGAGTGAAATCTTGGCAGCCATGTAAATATATCACATAGTTTTTGTGTTTTACTTAATTTCTTATACTCTCAAAATAGATAAAACAAAGCATTGAATTGAATAGAAACAACAATTTAACTCTATCAATATAATTGAAATTCTGACACGGAAGTACATGATTTGCTTTACTTAAAATAAAAAAGTAAAGAGGGAACATGACAGATAATTCAATCGATCAATCCTAGAAGGAATAAAAATAAATGCAAATGTTAAGGCGTTTACTGCATTTATATATGCAGAATAAATCTAAATTCTGGTGGTGGAAGTTGTTTTATGGTGGATTAGAGAAGCAAATGGCAGATCATAGATCATAGATGTGTAAAGAGATGAGGGGGAAGCAAAATTACCGTATTATTCTCAATTGTTTTTTCATGATGTATATGTTTCTAATTTTTTGTTATTCATCTAAACTCAGCCCCGTTGCAACTTCATTCGAAATAAAAATCAAATTCCATTGATGTTGTCCGTTCTTCCATAGTTGGATCATCTTCCTATTCCACCGACCAATGTTGTTTGATGTTCACCTAACCCATAAGGTATAACACCCCTAAACCTCTTTTATAAAATAACTTTTAATAGATCACTCACCTGTGATCTTTATTTGCAAGATCCCAGGTGAATAAGCATGCAAATATAAGTAGTGTTGTCTAATGAATTATGAAATATTGGTATATGACTTCTATTGTGTCATTTTTTTGTACTTCTATGATTTTCCTAAGTAAGGGATGTCGATATCTAATTATTTTTATCCAATTACAGTTGAAACATGAATGAGTTTAGTCTCCCTCCCCATGAAATTTAACGCCCTCAAAAGGGTAATTTAGTGTGTTTTAAGCAAAATTTTTGTTTCGGCCAGAAAGCCCCATGGAACTCTCATATGTGAAACTTATTCAAATCCATAAATGTAAAAATTTCAGTAGAATTTCTCTAAATAAAATGCAAATAGTTTGGTCTGGTTACTTGACCTTTTTTTATTTATTAATATTATATTTGTGTTAGACTTTGTTATTGCCCTGGACTGAGTTTAAGAACAAAATATTTGAAAGTAGGAAAGATCGTGGCCAATATTCTTTCAGTGATTTAGTTGTTGTATGGGTAAAATGGTGTGTGTTGGGCACGTTAAAGATGTCGAAAGGTATATTAATTCATGCACATGCTGTTGAAGAACCATTAGAACAAGCATTTGTATATTTCTCAATAATGGTGGAGAAAGGTACTTCCCCGAATGTGATCACATATAATACTATATTGTATTGCCTTTGCAAAATTAGAAAAGTAGATGAGGTTTATAAGCTGCTTTCTGAAATGCAAATGAAAGGGTATCTCCTAATAAGTACACATACACCATTTTAATGAATGTGTACTATTACCAGGAGGTTTTCAAGTTGTACAAGGAATTGTTCGATCGAGGAATTCAACTTGATTCCTTTACATATACTACATTGTTTAAATACTTGAGAAAAGACTATCCAGCATTGGCAGATGAAGTGCTTGAATTTATAATTCTAGAAGATGGAAAGCCCGGCTGAATTAAATAGTTGACATGCTATTAGCTTGATAAATAATAAATGTTTTCTATTTTAATTAACAATGAAATTCAAACTCGGTTGTTAAACTTTGAACTCTATTCGCCCTCAACTTTTAAGAACTCTAAACTTTAAACCATTACTCAAACCTATCACAATTTAAAACTATCATTCATCATGAATTCCAAATTCTAAACTCTAAACTTCTACGTATTTATTTTTTCATTCAATTAAAAAATTATTAGTTCTATTAAGAATAAGAACGAAAACAACACACCCATGCGAAACGCGCGGGTGAAATAAGCTAGTAACAATTAAAGACTAATCCTTTAAGCAGAATCCTCTTAAGCATGAAGCTAAGTTCCCTTTTCTGTGCCAAATTCACCGCTTTACATCATCACAAGCAAATTGCTAAATTCAATCCTACGGTACGCGCGTGCTGTATACTGCATAGGGCCTAATTCATTCAACTACCTAGATGGCTGCCACGTATTCTTTTTCAGTATATGTTTTGTACCTCAATCCATCACATTTGTGCTTCTGAGTTTTTTAATGAAATTATGATCCTCAGTTCCTCACTCATACATCAAAATTGCAAAATATGTTCTCTTGTTACAACTTACAAGTAGGGATAGGCTACAAGTTTTAGTTGAGCCCTAATATATAATAAAAGGGTACCCCACCAAACCTTTTAGACTTGCATTGCATCATACTTCATATCATATATGTAGTATGTAAATGTTGTGAAAAGACCATTGGCATTTCTTAAAGTCCACAGATCAATGGGGGGCACAACAGGGCATGTTGCCTTAGGGTTCGCTTTCTTGACCATTGGCCTCTGGCATCTCTTCAACTCCATCAAACTCCATTCCCTCCATCCATCTTCCTTCCGGATCCTCCCATGGTTCCCCCTCCCAAGATTCCGCCTCTTGGAGCCATTCTTGATCATCTCCATCACCCTCGTCTTCATCTCCATGGAGCTCCTCAACCACCGGACCCCGTTCTCTCCCCACGGCTCGATCTCCTTCAAGAACCTCCCCCACTTCGAGCACTCCATCATTGCCTTGTCCTTCTTCATATACGCAGTGTTCGCCGCCATCTTCGACTTATTCTTATCGCCGACGCCCCTCACGGCCCCTCACGGGCTCCTGCATTTCCTCCAGGCCGTGGCGTTCGGGCAGCAGCTCCTGATCCTCCACCTGCACTCCACCGATCATATGGGGCTGGAAGGGCAGTACCATTGGCTCCTCCAGACGATCACATTCGTGTCGTTGTCGACCACCGTGTTGGCGATGGGGTTCCCGGGGAGTTTCTTGATCGCCTTTGTTAGAGGGTTCAGCGTGGTTTCTCAAGGGGTGTGGCTTGTGGTCATGGGGTTCATGCTGTGGACGCCACAATGGATGCCGGAAGGTTGCTTCTTGAAAACAGGACCCGGCCGCCGCGATGCCATCGTGTGCCAGGCTGGGGATGCCCTCGTCCGTGCCAAGGGATTAGTTGGCATCCTCTTTGGGTTGCATTTGGCATTTTTAAGCACGGTATGTGTGGCACTTTACTTGGTAATCACCAAGTTGTACCCTCAAGAAAACGCCCAGTATCGATGCTTGATCAAGGCTGGGGAGGGGCAAGAAAGGGCATAACTAATAATGTAGAAAAGTGGAAGAATGTTGTAACAAGTTATTGTAAAGAATTGCTTGCTATTGCTGATCATGATCATCGAGTTCTTGTAATATAATGGCACTCAAAAATATATGATATGTAATTTCACGGTCATCAAAAGAATATCTTTAGGTGAATAGAATGAAATGATATTATGTTCATTCATGTACCTGTGCATAATAATCTGAATCGTTTAAATTATGTCTTGGGCCATTTCCTTCTTTCATCATGCATCTTACAGTATTATTTACTAATGCAATCCGCTTTTATTATGATAAAAATTGAAAACATTAAGTGCAAAATGACCTAATATGAGATGGGAGACATTTATACTACTACATAGCAGTGACAGTCTGCATATTTTGATATTGTGTTGATCATATGATGAATTATGCAGCAACCAGAAATGATTTTATTATTATTATGTGTATAATTTTTCTTTAGGCTAAAGAGAAGAGAAAGGCCCACACCTGCAAGCCTAACTTGCCTTCAACTGCACCATGATGTGTATAAAGACAGACGATGATGAGTTGAGAGTTAGCTTGAGATGGTCGCATTTAGTAGTATCAAATGTGTCTGCTTTTTTTTATCTGTCTGCCATTTTTTTGAGTTACGAAACCACTATTTGGATTTTGGATGAATGGCAAATAATTTGGGCCGGTGATTGTTGCTACAACTTTGAGGTTGTTTTCGGTTATCTGTAAGTATTTGCTTTTAGTGCGTTGTACTATTTGCTATCGCAAATATTGTATACTCCCTAAGCCTAGAAAAGGTAAATGTCAACAATATAAGACGGAAGAAGAAGAAATCCCATAAAAATGTGCAGGGACTAAATTATAGGAGGCCCATGCAAAAATGAGTCCCAAAAGTACTTCTATGTTAGGCCATAATAAAATTAAATAGACTAAAAAACTCGAGAACCCCATGCATAAAAAAACATCAATTGTTAACTAGACATAGGCTCTGAACAAGTTCTTGGATTCGAGTATTGTGTATACAAAAAAACTGCTTTGGGAGAGGCGCCCTAATTACCTAAGAAGATTATCGAGATGTTAATCTTGGATCCAATATAATATAGGAATACCAGGTTATTATAAAAATAATAATAGGATAAAATAATTTTACGAAGAATATATTTTTTCCTAGTATCGTATATTTCATTTATTTTATTATTGTTTGAAATAACATTATGGTGACATATCATTAATTTTAATACTCACAAATACTCATGTTTTTTGTGAATTATCGGGTATCCATGGGCCACATTCAACCCAAAACTAATCCACTCAAGCTAACTACTGTTGGTACATAGACTCATATGTTGGAGTTTGATCTTGTGAATATTCATTCATTCATTAATCAAGAGGCAATAAATATATAAATCCATAGCAAAATAAATAAATATAATAATTAAACTTGTAGTTACTACTTCCAATAAAAACATCAAGAGAATAAGAACTTATCCCAAGTGATAAAGCCTCTAGGCTTCCAATGAAAGATGGAGGTTCGATTCCCCACCGGTCCATGTATCAATACCCATAAATTTTACTCCTTTGAAAGTGGGTGAACCATGTAAAACACAGTCGTGAAAAATCTTCCCCAGCAAGGGCAAGATAGTAATTCCCCCAAAGTTGAACCATTTAGTAAAACGAGAAAGAACCTCAAGTGTAATTTCCAAATGTTGGAAAAATCCCAAAAATATTGTAAATGCACAAATAAGGAAACAAGGAATAACCAAAAGAAAAAAGGAAAACAAGTAAAATACTCAAATCGTAATCAGAAACAAACAACGTCAATTTTTAAGGAAAGACATTAAAAATAACCCAAACACTGAAAAAGGAAAAGGCCGTCCCAAAACGGCAACAATTTTACAAAAACGGAAACCCCTCTTCTTCCCCACCCACTATATGGCACAGTGAAATTAGGGTTTTTCTTGTGGGGACTCCCCCCCTTATAGTTTCTTGCTTTCTTTATCATTTTTTTGCCAAATTTAGGCCGATTTGTGAAAATCTCTGAAGCGGTGCAGCTGTACAGGGAATTGAATTGAATTCTTAATCAGTGTGAAAGAGAAAGAAACAATCTTTATTTATTAAAAAGAAAGGGAAAAAAACCCTGAAAAGTGGAAAGTGGGTTCCACTGTGAGACCCAATGGACGCAGAGTCCAAGCTCAATGTGGCAACTGGGGAGAGAAACAAGAGTCATGCAGTGTATGCTACAGCCCATGCAAAAGCTTGCCGTTTCAGTGCCATTTGTAGCCTTATAAATAACCCCTTCTCGCTCTTTCTCTCTCTATCGCTATCCCCCCCTTTGGAGGTCCCTTTGTATTCTTTGCATCCTTGATTTGGTAAGTTCGTGTTGAAATAATTTTCAATTTTTCTGAGCCATTTCTGTTTTGGGCAAAATCGAAGGGGAGGTGGTGGTGTTTGGTCTGTTGTTTGAATTTTAGGGATTTTGTTGTTGTTGTTGTTGTTTTGGGAGTTAAGCAAAATTGAGATTGGGATTAAATGGGTCGGGGTAAGATCGAGATAAAGAAGATTGAGAATGCGAATAGCAGGCAGGTTACCTTCTCCAAGAGGCGTTCGGGATTGTTCAAGAAGGCAAATGAACTGGCGATTCTGTGCGAGGCGGAAGTCGCTGTGGTTATTTTTTCGAATACTGGGAAGCTCTTTGAGTTTGCTAGTTCCAGGTGTGCTCTGCATGCTGCCCTTAATTTTGTCTTTCTTCCTTTTTGATTTTTGCTTCTTGGAATTGGTTTTTGCTGGTTTCTTGGGGTTTCACTGTTCGTCGTTCCTTTTGCTGCATGCCCTTTTCTCTTCTTTATTGGGTTTTTTTCATTTTCTACTTTGATTTATTTGGGAGCAAACGGTTGTGATGAACTTTTAGGAGTGAATTTGGTGTTACTGAATTGCAGCTAATTTATTTATTGTATTTTCATTTGATTTGCAGCTAATTTGATTTTGGTAAGAGAGTACTAATTTGAGTTTACAGCAAATATGAATGGTGGGATTTGCAAATTTTGTTGTTTTGATTGTTCTATGCAGCACATTCTCCTCTGCAGAAGTTTGCGTAATCTTGAACAAGTTTTGCTAATTTGTTTCTGGCCTGGTTCTAGGATTTGTGGTATATAAATGAGAATGTTATGTCTTGTGGGAGAAACTCGCTGAATTCAATAGGCTTTTGTTCAGTGTGGTAGTTTTTACTTTGTCATGAATTTGCACAGTAGAATCCCGTAATACAACCATTGGATGAAATACAAACAGCGTTTAAGATTATGGAGACATTTTTATGTAAATGAACGTTCTTTGTTGGTTTTTGTTTCGTTTTTCTTAAAAGTAGTCTTGATCGTCAAGGGTGAAATTGTCCGCCCTCAAGAGTGTTTGAGAATAAAATAGGCAAATCATAAATTGTGAATTAGAAATTGACTCATTTACTTGGAAAATTTCGAGTCCTGATTAAGAAATTACTCCTTGTATCTATCCTGATTATGCACTGCTCTTTTTCTTTTTCTTTTGTTTTTTTACTTTGGAATGATGAGAGCTTGTAATCATTTAGCATCAATCTTGAGTTGTTGATGTGTTAAGGTGTTCCCTTTCCCTTATTTAATCGTAATATTGAGGAATAGTACTTGACCTTTCTGACAGAGGTAGTAAAACAGGGGAAGCAGCACCTAGGCAAGTAATATCTGAAACCATATACAGTAGATTGCCTAACCATCAGAGACTCCTATCAAAATTTGCGCAATTATGCAATTTTTGAACGGTGCAAGTAATTTACAAGCATGGAACTACAAGCAAAGCAGTGTTTCAATTTCTTAAGCCACTATATTTCTGAACCCAGTCAAAGTAGAGTTAGCTATTCCTACTATACGCGTATTTATTCTTGCCAACTTTAAATCCAAGAACGAGAAGAATACATTTGGCATATTGCTTGTGATTCAGAGTTGAAAGTTTTCTTTTCATTTCCACACCCAATAATCCTAAGAAGCTCTTATTAAGTTTCTTATAGTTCTGTAGTTGATATGCATTTTGCTCAATTACAGTGATGGGTCCGTCAAGCTTTGTTAATATTGGGTTTCCATTTATGGAACTACAAAATAGCCAACTGGAATGCGACATTGTATGTTGAAAATATAACAACACGCTACATGTATTGGAAGGAGGATTTAAATCCTATCTTCCTGGCAAATCACTGCTTGTGCATGCATCTTTGTGGACTAATTCCTGCTAATATCATGTATTGTGGACATGAGATTAAAATTTTCATGTCGTTTGCAGCATGAACAAAATACTTTCAAGGTATAGAAAGTGCTTGGATTCAACACAGGATCCTTCTGGGGAACTAAAGCCAGAGGTGTGGTTCACTATTGCTTTGTCCTGCTTTGATAAATCGAGTCTCTTTCTCTTCTCTTTTTGGTAGACGGTATGCATGTGTGCTGTATCTGGAGTGGTTATCTAGGATAGTGGTCTGTCAAAATTCAAAAGGAAAAGGTTTTGTTGTATGCTTTTTTTTAAAGACAATTATTGAAAAATGTTAATAGATAAAACCATCTACGTGAATAAGATCTCGAATTTCGTTGTCAAAATCTATGAATGGATCTAGTTTAGAATGACCATTTCTCGCCCCATTTTGTGTATTAATTGTTTTGAAATTGGTCTCCTTTTGTCCAGAAGCAGCGATCCAAGGAGACCGAGGCCCTAAAAGAAGAGATTGAAAAGCTAAAATTGAAGGAAATGTATGATTTCATTAGTTGAAATTTCGTCACGAATTTTCTTGAAACCTGTAGGTCTCACTCAATGGCTGTGGTTCTGTAGGCGGTTGTTGGGTAAGGACTTAACAGGTATGGGCTTACAAGAATTGTATGAACTCGAACAACAACTAAATGAAGGGCTATTGTGTGTAAAGGAGAGAAAGGTTTGTCCTAACCGATTGCATTCCCATGTTAGAAAATGCGATACACATTTGGAGATATTTGTGGTTTCAAAGACCAACCCTCTCATTTGCAGGAGCAACTTCTGATTCAGCAACTAACCGAATCTAAAATTCAGGTACACAATTTATTTCATTTTATATTCCTGGACAATACCGAGTAAATGGTGGAGTATTTTCTTTGCCATTAACTACTGTAGGGACAGCAGGCCATGCTGGAAAATGAATCCTTACGAAGACAGGCAAGCCAACACTTCATTGTACTCCACGAATCTTCTTATGTTATAAATCCTGTTTTCAATCACAACCTGCACCAACTGCTAATAAGTTCACTTGTGCCCAATTACGAAATGTAGGTCAATGAACTTCAAGCACTTTTCCCATCAACCAGCTATGAAGCTCCATTATACATTCAATATCGTCCGTCAGTGAAACGAAGAGCGCATGAAGGTTCTGAAACGGCTTGCAATGGCGGATTTGCCGATGAAGACTCGGACACCACCCTGCACCTGGGGTACATACTACATACTTCCTCCGTTTCTTTTTAAAGGTTGCACTTCTTATTTGCACGTATGCCAATACACATTTTCAACGATTAATAACTCAAATTCGGTACAAGTAAAAAATCTTTAAATTTGATATTTAAAAACTAGAAGATGAGACGAATCCAACAAGATCTCACTTGGCTATATTTTATCTTCTATAACTATAACAAAAATAGAAGTCAAAGTACTACAATGAACAGTAAAAAAAGTCAACACGTAACATTTAAAAAGAAACGGAGGGAGTACATCATAAACACCCCTCGTCTCTTACCGTTACTTTTGTCTGGTGATTTACATTGATGGTTGATTCTGCTCTCTATGGACATGTCTAGGCCACCGTCTGGTATTTTTCCGAAAAGGAAGACGCCCGATGGGGAAAATTACTCGAGCACTTCGGACACTCAAATCCGCATCCGGTGATGAGGCCCTTCTCTTTCTGTGTGAGATGTTGTTGGATGCCATGTTTTATCTCTCTTTTGTCTATCCCTTGTATAATGAAGATTCAGTACATGATATGCCCAATCGAACGGGGAAATGGAAAGGCAGCTCCAGACAGTCCTGTTGTGAAAAAAATGGGGGTGAGTATCAATTTTCCCATGAAGTAATTAAATTAGGATGATGAATGAGCTCAGATGATCTTTCCTTTAGGCTTTAGCTGTTTCCTGACAGTGTTGCAACCTTTGAATGTTTTGGGGGTTCTTAAGAGTTGCTTTAGTTTTCCGTTGTTAAAGTTCAAAGGTTGTCGGAATTAAAATTGAGTTCCCATCTTTATGAAATGATCCACTAATCTCAATCTAAGCTCTCAATTTAAATTCGTAAATGATTGAATTTAGGTACTACTAAAATACAGTAATAAATTTAGAATAAATAAAATTATTATATACTCCCTCCGTTTTTAAATGATAGTTACATTGGTGAGTTTGACACTATTCACACAATCACTTTGACTTGAAGTTTTATCATAGATATACAAGTTAAAATATAGTCAATTGAGATCTTGTTAGATTCATCTTGTCTTGTAGTTTTTAAATATCGAACTTTTAGAATTTTTACTTGTACCGAATTTGAGTTATTAACGATTTAAAATGTGCATTGGACTGCGTGCTGGGTTGGTCAGTAGCTATCTTTAAAAAACGGAGGAAGTACAAATTTTTAAATTCCAGGACACGTGTGTTGATTCGTGCAAAGTACAATAATAACATGTGGTTTGTAAAATTGATTGACGTAGCTAAATTTTAGAGGAAAAGTAGTTTTCACATAAACTATCTTGAATGGTTGTCAATTTTAACTGTTTTCTTTAGAAGCCACTAAAGGGTAGTGGGGCCCATGCAATATAAATTATAAATGAAATAAATGGGAAGAATAGGGGTCCGGGTGAGGATTCAAACTCCGGCCAATAGGTTGGGAGACTTACCATTACCACTAGAGTAAGTCTATAACCCATCAATTTTAACTTGAATTATATACCATTCCCTCTTTCTTTTAATTAAGCCCATAGAAAAGCATGGTTTTAGCCATTTAATTCACCACAACACGTGAATTAACGTGTGATTTATTCGTAGTGCTTTTTCTTTTTCTTGTAATTTTTAGCCCTTGTGGACTTCAGTGTGTATCTTTGAACCCAAAATTATAATTTAGGAAGGAGTGGGGATCATGGGCATATATGTTCGAATATGGCCAAAACCCCTCTAGAAATTTCAATTAACCTCATGTCTAGAATTTGCAAAATATTCATGGCATTCAGTAAGTTTCATGAATTTATTTAAAAAACTACATACATAAAAGAGATAAATAATTTTTTAGGCATCAATATGCAGGTAATTCACTTTTGAGCCACTAAATATTGAATTATGAAATTAGGCCACTAATAGGCATTCGGGCCTAATTTAGGGCCAATTTGACCAATACCACACTAAAACGGGCCGCGTGTAACCCACTCGCCATGCGATGGCTCAAATGTGGAAATTGTCTCCTTTTGGTTGCCTGTTTTACTTTTTTGTAATGTAAATAAATACTACTCCATTCGTTCCATTATTTTTGCCTCACTTTCCATTTTTCTTTGTTCCAACGTTTTTGTCTCGTTTTCATTATAGTAATAATAAATATTAATCACCAAATCTACCGTATCAAATACTAATATATTCTACATTAAATACTGTCTATGACCACCTAAAATACCATGCTCAAAATACCCCAACACGAAATAAATATTCATTAAAATAAAAATAAAATAAATATATATTTAAAATGTAAAAAAAGATAAAATAATAAATAAAATTATTTGTATTAATAATGATAATAACTTCAAGAATTAAATTATAGTATAACATAAAATAAAATTAAATAAATTAAATCTAAAAAATAAATTAATTTGAATGAATTCATTAAGAAACTTACCCTAGTGGTCAAGTCCCTCGACTCTCAACTTATAGGTTGGGGGTTCGATTCCCCCACCCTGCCCTTATCCCTTCCTTTTTTCTGGCATGGGCTCCCAACACCCTTTATAGGTTGTTCGGCAAAAAAAGGGGTTCTCTACTCACCATTTATCATATTTATATTAAATGAAATATAATAAAATAAGTAGTAAAAATTTAATAAAAAAAATAAATGGAAACAGATAAATAGGTGTTCTCTACCAACCCAGGAAAGTGAAATAAAATTGAAGATCAGAAGAAATTTGGGTCTACGATGGAAATGCACATGTTGTGTGCCAAAATGACCAGCTTTATTTTAGTAGTTGGTCTCGAGATCATGGTTGGATAATTGTCCGATAGAGTAATATTTGTTTTAATTTTAAAAAAAGTAAAGATAATTTTTTTAAAAAAAAAAACTAAAATAGGCCACTAACAGACAGGAGACAATTTCCGTTTTTAGGCCATCGCGTGAAGAGTGGTATCACGTGACGCACATGCGGCCCATTGTGGCATTGACTTGGTCAATTTGACCTATAAAACCGGCCCGAATGCCTATTGGTGGCCTAATTTCATAATTCAATCTTTAGTGGCCCAAAAGTAAATTACATACCTATTGATAGCCTAAAAAATTCTTTATCTCTACATAAAACTACGATCCGCGAATAGAAATTATGATTAAATGAACAGAATCCCTTTACTATCAAAAGGCATTCAAACATTTCAAATTATTATTACTACTACTTTACTCTAAAATGTAGATTCCCCAAAATCTTAAATAAATAAAATTTAACCAAACACCTTTTGGACACATGCCTCTAAATAATGCATGCTAAGCTCCAAATTTCTTGTTTACTGTGTAAAGATAGATTAGGAATCATATCATATCATATACGCAAGTAATACTATTATTGCAATAATTGTTCAATTTGTTTCCATCGGCCCATCCCCTCTGTCATGGAACTGTCCATTTTATCGTCATTTCACTACTACACTCCACACCCAAAAATACAAAGGAGATGAAATAAAATACTCCTAGAATAAACATGTTTCAATTCTTTGCTTTTCTCCATTCACACACAATAATAGTAACTTTTACCAATTGATTGGATATGACTCATCAAGACATAAAAAAGGAGACTTGGTTGGTCTATTGGACTCTCAATGTTGGGATTGTTGTTGGAACTCATGAAAAATATTAGTTGAAATAAAAATAACACGTTGATATCCTCGAGGTTGAATCTAATATAATTGTTGAAATTCAACAACTGCCTTTACAAATTCAACAAAAGATGCATTAGGCCATCCATCTTCACTGCATCATCAAGAGAAAAATGAAAACCAAGAATCCCATACTAGACAAGAGGGACAATATAGTAAAAAGGCAGGAGATGTATGTACACTATATACACTAGCTAGGAAACTTCACAATTGGTTTTTTCTAATCCCCAAAACCCCACTCTTATTAGCTTGTTTCTCCCCTCCAAAGATTCTCACTTTCCACTAGTGAAAGAAAAAGAATGGATAAGGCAACAGCTGCATCAGCTGCTGCCAAAGTTCTGCTCTCCATCTTGCTTGTATCATTCACTACACAAACCGCCATTGCAAAGACACAATCCGAAGCTCTTTCAGAGGTCTACCGACTCAAACTAAAGAACAAAGCCGGCGGCATCGACACAAGTGAGTTCGATGCCAGCCAAATTCAATACATTTTTGATGAGGCAGAAGTTGAGGCACAAGTAGGGCTGAAAGAAAAGGACAGGATTGAGAGATTGCCCGGACAGCCACAGACGGTCGATCAGTTCAAGCAGTACGGCGGATATGTGACGGTGGACCGCGCAGCCGGCCGCGCTTTCTACTACTACTTTGTGGAGAAACAGCAGCAGTTGCCTCTTCTTCTGTGGCTCAATGGAGGTATATATGTACTTAGTTTTTCTTGGAGTTCTTAGCTTTTGTTTATTATCTTTTGGAAGGATATCAAAGTAAGTATGAATTAGTGGAGATGTGTTGAATGTCCATCAATCAGGAAAATGGCCGTTTTTAATTTTTAATTTTTTTAAAATTTTTTTGAAGTTTTATGCCAAAAAGTTTCCATCGAATTATTATATTAGGATTTAGGATCTGAAAATGTAGTTTACAATAGAAGGAAGTATTATGAGAAATCTTGAGATCAGCATTTGTATTTGGCTTTTATATCATTATTATGTTTTTTTTTTTCTTTTAAATGTTTTTATATTTTGTATTTACGAATTCAATATAATTATTATAAACTGTTACATTCTCCAGTGGTGCTTCACAGCACCAACCATGGACCATGGGGAAGTGCGGGTGTGCCCACATGGGGATAGATTTTTTTTGTTTTTTTGGTCTAAGGTGGGTGGCCATATGTATCCCACATGGTAATAATTAACTTCAACTTTTCCATACACATATGTATGTAACACTCTAGTAGGCGGACCCAGGATTTTTCGAGAGGTAGGGCCGGAGTCTATTTTTCTTTAATCTTAAGTAAAAAAAAAAAATTGGTAAAAAAAAGTAATATAAATTTTTTTTTTAATTTGAGGTGGGGCCGTGGCCCCACCGGACCTTAGGGTGCATCCGCCCCTGACTGAATGTATATATATATATATATACACTATATATGCATGTGTTGGTATAAAGTAAATTGTGAACTTTGTTTATGCCTAGACAAAATGATATTTTCAAAAAAGTGTAGGAGATGATTTTGCTTTTCATGGCCAATCTTTTCTTGGCATCCGGTGTTATGGTCTATTTGTTGACCGAATAAAATTATCGGTGGTGCCACTTTTTTTCCTTACGAAATTAATTAAACCAATAGGAAATAATCCCATTAGCTGGCTACCAATTCTCCCAATGATTGATGTTCTCTTTTTTAATATATGTACTATAAATTAATTAATTAATAAATATACATGTTATATGTTTGTATACGTATACGTATATATAGAAAGAAGAAAAAGAATGGGAGGTTTACCTGTAATTTTCAATGAAACTAAAGAAAAATACAAACATACCACTAATAAGGAGTGTCGAAGTGTATAAGAAGTTAGAACAAACTCGAAGTCCCGTTCCTTTTCAAGCATATCTTAATTTAATTAATGTGCTAAGGGTGAAGATGAAAGTGAAATCTAAACAATACTTCTATATAATACTTTCCCCGTTACTTCTTAATTGTCACGGACTCACATTTCACGTAATCCAATACGCATTTTTAATCCTTAATAACTCAAATTGCATACAAGTAAAAAGTATAAAAATTTGATATTCTAAATCTACGAGATTAGACGAATCCAACAAGATCTCAATTTACTATATTTTATCTTATTTAATTGTATGAAAAAGTCGAATCAAAGTTACTCAATAACGAGTGACAAAACACCATCTGTATCAATTAATTAGGAAACGGAGGAAGTAGTATTTAATTTCAATAGTACTACATCCTTAAATTTAGCATGTACTAAGATTTTAGGCTCTGCTCATCAATACTTTATTAATTGTTTAATTTAAATCTTATTGCAGGACCAGGCTGCTCTTCTCTAGGCTATGGAGCAATGCAAGAACTCGGACCTTTCAGGGTTAACAGTGATGGCAAAACACTTTTCCAAAACCCATTTGCATGGAACAAAGGTACTCTATTTAGCTGCTGTCTATATAATCTTTTAATTATGCTTTTTCTTGATTTTTTACTTTTTTTTTTCCGGTTCAATAATTCCAGTCCCTTGTTTTTATCCTTTCCATGTAATTAATGCATGCAGCCGCCAATGTATTATTTTGGGAGTCTCCAGCAGGTGTTGGTTTCTCATACTCGAACAGAACCGCCGATTACACATCAAGTGGCGACCGGAGTACAGCCTCAGACAACTATGTCTTCTTACTCAACTGGTTGGACAGATTTCCCGAGTACAAAAACACCGATATCTATATCTCCGGCGAGAGCTATGCCGGTCATTACGTGCCTCAATTCGCACACGCCATTTTGCACCACAATTTGAAGGCTAAGAAGCCAAAAATCAATCTCAAAGGGATCATCGTAAGTCACTTGTTTATTTTAATTTTTTCCGCGCGTGACTACAAGGCTAGGCTTGCGCGCTGCTGCTCTGACTAATACCACACTGTAACACCCCGACTTGGACTTAAAGATGTTTTATTGAAAAATGAACAAACGTTACAGATTGGTAACGCCGTGATCAATGATGAGACCGACCTACAAGGCATGTATGAATATTTCGGAAGCCATGCTCTGGTTTCTGACGAGACAACTGCTACTATCATGGCGAACTGTGATTTCTCGCCCAGCAGCACAACCCAATCTGATAAATGCGAAGATGCTGCATCTCAAGCTGAACAAGACATTGATTCTCTCAACATTTACAATATTTACGCTCCAATCTGCCTCGATTCTAACCTCACAAATGAGCCCAAGCCAGCTGCAGTGAGTAATATTGATGTCTGTTTATCACATCTACGCGTTATTTTATTACACCAACATTGATGCTAAAGCTAAATGCAGATTGACAGCATGGATCCTTGCAGCGAATATTATGTGTCGGCATACCTAAACAGGGTTGAGGTTCAGAAGGCGCTCCATGCTAATGTCACCAAAATTCCTTACATGTGGAGAGGCTGCAGGTCTGCTATATATATACCAAGTACATTAATCAGTTTGACAAAGGAATTTTACTACTAAGGGGAAATTTTTCTTACAGTGATTAAGATTCTTATATCTATTTTGAGTTATATTCTTTCATTATTACAGCCGTGTTCTCAAGAAATGGCAAGACAGTGCATCAACAGTCCTCCCTCTTCTCAAAGAGTTCATGTCAAACGGGATTCGAGTTTGGATATATAGGTAACGACGAACACTGTCATCATGTCATCTTTGATCCTTAAACTCGTCAAATTAAATAATTTAGGTAGAAAATCCGGTTTCTTATCACATGTATTGTCTGTCTGACATGACATGTACATATGAATCTTTTATAATGCAGTGGGGATACAGATGGGAGAATACCGGTTACTTCGACAAAGCTTTCCATTAAAAAGATGAACCTTCCTATCAAAACCTCCTGGCACCCATGGTACCTTGATGGACAGGTAATTCATCATCATCTTCTTCTTCTTCTTCTTGATGTTGCTAAAACTTTGGTGGTAAAGTTAGTAACTTTTTACTTATTCTTGTATTTATTATATATGGTGTTGATTATTGTATTTATGGTTTGGATAATAGGTTGTGGGATACACACAAGTATATGAAGGGAATCTTACATTCGCAACAATAAAAGGGGCAGGCCATCAAGTCCCCAGCTATACACCAGCTGCAGCCCTTTCCCTTATAGTTCATTTTCTTGCAGGGGAAAATCTCCCTAAATCTTCAACAAAGTAACATGCATTAATTATTTTATTGCTGATTGTTATTGTTGTTCTCAATATTGCATAAGCAAAAAAAATATTCCTATGAGGTGTTCATTTACTCAAATTCTCCATAGTTACGCTTATAAGTATACTAGTGGGAAAACTGTGCGATGCACAGCGTAAAAGGGACGTACAATTGCCCATGGAGGAAAAAAGAATAATTATAGGTAAGTGTACGTGGGTTCCCATCTACAACAATTTTTTTCTGTAGGATTCACTAATAGTAACATATAAAGCTTAAGGTACGAAAATGAAATGCATTTACATGAGAGAACTAAGGTTTATAAATCAGTTTCGACAAACTCTCGAAACGTAGAATTTTACCCTAAACCTTTATTGGGGATTCTCATTTCTCTTTAATTTATAATTTATGTACGTCAGAATTTTAAAACAGTTCGACTGAATTCATTAAACTATATCCTCCATTTTTGTCCTTCCTAAATTGTCATGTAGTTTCTATTCAGATGATTCATTTCCCCATTCGGTGCCATCTTCACTTGTTAAGCCCCCTAATTCATAACCTTCAAATGCAACCTATTTCCCAAACATAATCATTTTCCACACCATCCTTTACGAACCTTGTAGCTAGCAGCTTTGATTTCCTAGTCTATGTTACCATACCTCCACTTGTTCCAATCCTTAGAAGTTCCAATTCACTTGAGTTTACCACATTCAGAATTTTCAGTCTTCAAAAGCTATGTATTTCATCCGTTTAAAACAAGCATTGTAACATGCTCTATTGCTTCTATAAAGGTTCGGATTGATCTAGATTCCAGCTCAAGGCCATTCCTATAAAGAATATGCTACTTGCTGCATCATACATGATGATATCTTAGTTAACTCAATATATCTAGGAGACTTATCTTAGGGAAGATATTGTTTAGGCTAGAATTTGACACAGAGTTGAAATAGTGAGAAACATAAAGTATCTCTGCCCTACAAAAGCCGAACTAAATTTTAACAAAGAATAGAAACTAAGCTTAGTTACCCGGACAACACAGTTCATGTGGTCAGATTCATGAGGTTCAATACACTCGGTTATCCCATTCAGTCCCGAACGAGAAGCTTTCTCAGATCTGCCTGCATTTCTTAATTTCTCGATTTCCTCTCAATTTACACCCTCAATACAAGTTTCTTCAGAGCCAGTGAGATCCTGCAAACCATCCGATGTGTTCAACTCGGGGGATTTGTAAACGTAGCTCGCGAACCAAGTTCCTAATATCAGGAGGCTCTGTACAGAAAGAACAAAATGCACTATTTTGAAAAACCAAATCAAACCCCGGGGTTGAGATAGTTATACAGACCTGAAAGAAGTGAAAGCGGATCTGGAGTAGCCAAAACCTTCCATGGAAAAACAACAGAAACCAAAGGAGAAATTCTTAGCATGAGACAACCTCACTCAATACATTGATAAATGTAGACAAAACATAGGACCTGACACTAAGCAAAAAGAATTGATAAATAACCTACTCTTCCAGTTACCTAGAGTTCCTTAATATCAAATAAATTAAAAGGCTAAAGCCATTATGCATATGTCACTATGCTTCCTACAAACTTCTCAACCAATTTAACTATCACAGTAGAATATTCAAACTTTAGCGTTTGTACAATATTTCTTGTGCAACATCAATTTGCATACCTCCTATAGATACACCAACAAGATCATCAAGGCCACCACCAAACGTCTCTAATGATGCCACAGAGGCCTTGTCACCATTACATGCTTCCTCAAGCACTTCCCTAATAATAAAATAATAGTGTCATACATAAAGCTTGGCTAAGCATCCTTTATGTTAAAGTATGCGAACATTTCAGGTTACTTCCCAGTACAGTCTTCCGCACAAGGTTCGGCTCCAGCCCATTTCAAAATCTTAAAATTTTAGCTAGAACGTAGATATAATTTACTCACGTATATTTCTTACTGCTCTTGTGTAGCTTCTGGCATCGATCTCTTACGTCATCCGCTGTCTGCTCTAGAGATCACACCTAAACACCATTCATGTCCAAACACAATGAGAAACTAACAAAATTCAATAACAGCACACAACATTTGTATGCACACACACTAACACGCATAGGAAATTGCACGCAAAATATAGTAAGAACCGACAGAAACAAAATTGGTTAGGAATTTGCCTGTCTCTGGAACATGGGTGAATCATCGAGCGTAGGAAACGCCGACATTTCCTGAAAAATGTTGGATTGGGAATTTGGGGGAAGCTTGTTCTATTTACAACAGCTTCAGAAAATTGAAAAAGAAATATCATTGTTTTGTTTCTAATTATAACTGCTATTTTCTTTAGTTTGCTGTTGTGAGTAGTGACCTTAAAATGAGCAGACCTATGCTGCCATTGGAATACTAAAGCAGAACCCATAGACTCATACCTAGAAGGGCTCACTTGGTGAGGATGAGTAGCAGAACCCACACCATCCTCGGGAGAGTGGGTTGAGTAGCAGCAGCTTGGTGAGGTAAAAGTGCCAATTGTTGATCAGCAGAATCTGACGACGCTGATCAGCAGAATCTGACAAGGGCTCACTTGTTCTGGCCTCAGAAGCAGGTGGTGAAGCAATGTCCTTGCTTTGCAGAGAATTGCCAGCTGAAGATGATTCCTTTTGTGCGAGCTGAAGCTTTGCTAGCTTCTTCAGAGTATCAGCAAGTTCCTGCTTATCCCTTAAATTAAAATCTGCACCAACCTGTGAACCTATGTTCAAGAGAAGTGAAAATCAAATGCATTAGAAGGGTTATAAACACATAGATAATATATCCCTCCAGATAAAAGTAAACCAAAAAGAATGGCATTTACTTTAGTTTTATTTTTTTTGAAAAAAGACATCAGATCAATAGGCATCTATATGCAAACATGGATAGAATTCAGAATGATGTAATGCTCTTAGATTAACCAAGAGTTCATCAGGCAATCTAATTGGTCTAAGCATATAATTATATGCTGTAAAAAAATAAATAAATGAAACTAAAAATAAAAAGAAGAAGAAGAAGAAAAAAAGAAAGAAAGGAAAAAACAACCATGAATCTTAGCCAGTATGAGACTTACAAAAGACCAATTTGTAAAATCACAAGCTTTGGACAAAAATCAGTAAAGAAATGTAGTAACACATTTAAAAAATAGGTACTGTCAGGGGAAAAGGAGCTTCTAACACACACGCACATAATGCCTCCTGTAAATTAGAAAATTATGACATGATGTTTCATTGCCATTCAAAAAAAAAAAAAATAGAACTAAAATTCTTCTTTACCCAACAAACAAGTGTGATAGTAAGTAAAGGATATATGAATCCACAGGCAGTAAACTACAAGCAAACCTGTTGCATGTGTTTTTACAAAGATTTGAGCCTAGATTCGGACCCTTCGTGATCACGAACCCAATCAAATTGCATTTCTCCAATAGATTTATCAAGATTATAGCAATATAGTTCCAACTGTGACAGCCGCGAGCTAATTCCATGAAGAAAGCGCATGATATTGTCTGAGTTCTTCTGCATGGCACTTTCAACAGGGAAAATGACATCTTGATTAAATGAAGAATCTTCCGGTGGGCTGTAAGAGGGTGCAGGATAAACAGATCCCCCCTTGTCATTCTACTTTTGTGGAACTCCTGCTCAATTGATGCAAAAACACGTTCAATTTGAAGTTAAATCAGAGTTTTTAAAACAGTTGAAAGCAATTATGGGGAACAAGTGAATAATGCTACATTAAAAAGTAACTGCCCAGTACAAATGTTTAACTACCTGCAAGCTACTTTTTATGTTCAACATCATGTTTTCCTATCCAATATATTGTGCGACTTGGGTATTGAACCATCTGAAGGACATGTAGCATAAAATATGAACATTTTGGACACGACTGCTACAAATTAATAAATGTTTGAGAAAGCAAAACTCACAGATAAAAACACTGAAAGCAAGAATAAAAAACGGCCAGAAAGTAGAAATAAACAATAAATTTACTATGACTGGAACCCACAGAAGCACAGGACAAAAATGAAACAATTTGCATGAAAAAATAGAAGCAAATGATTAAATAACACTGCCGAATTCAGAACTCACATTCCTAAAGGATATTGACAACAGTTCAATCAATTAATGAATCATGACGCGTATTCTTGGCAGGGTCAAATTGAACAATCTTCAATCCTCCATACTGATTGATACCAAAAAGAAATCATGAACTCACACCACAAATAGCAAAAAAAAAAACAGCTTTCATGCTAGTTGTCTGTCAACAGTTTATATACATGTAAATTTGTATATATTTAACGATATCCTATCCTCCAATATTCTATACCACGAATGCACTGGACACGAGTAATACACCCACCAAATCATAGTATTATTAAAAAACCAACTTTTAAATATAACAGACTCATCGAAATACTGCAAAATGCTAAGGAACAAATGAGAGCATTTCCAAATTCATATCAAGAACGAATGTAACTAAATGCAGTTTATTCAAGAAATCATACCGTGCTTCCCCATCGATCTTTAGGGTCTACTTTCGGCCATTTTTCGAGCAACAAATTGGCGACGTCAAGATATCCCTGGCAGGCATCAACATGAACAGCTGTACGATGATCGATATCTCGGAAATTAACATCAGTCCCATCATCCAAAAGCTCCTTGATGCCTTTCAAATCGCCTTCATTCACCAAATACATCAGTTGCAGCCCTGGATCGACGTTGCTCAATGAGGCGTCCTCACATTCTTGCTCCAGATGATGGTCAATGTAAACAAATTCCTTCTCAGGCGCCAGGGACGATTGCTTCCACAGAGAATATGTCAAAACAGCATCTGCCTCCATTGTGGATATCAACCAATCATCAACTCTAACAAAAATCAAGATTCAATTTCTTGCAACCAATTACGAATTCTTGAAGAATTTCCAGGAAATCAAGAATTCAGATTTTGCAAATCAAGATCCCTTTTATGCAGAAATTGTTAGGCCTACGAAGAAAAAGTTCGGATCCGTAAAAGATATAACAAAGTCAACCCCAATCGACAAAAAAATGACAATGAAGCGACCGAGCTCCCCAAAAGAACCAAAACCCAAAAAAAATTGACAAAATTTAGCACGAAACCGAACGAACAAATCAAAGCCCTAGATTCCCGAAAAGCCTAAACATAGAAATAAACGCAAAATTAACAACCCAATATGAGAGGAACGATAATTGAAATGAAGAATAAAACCGTATCGCCAGTGATGTCGAACGGAATTAGCGCCGGTGGCTCGAGGCAGGGAATCTACAGAGCGACGGATGGACGAGGCAAGGGAAGGATGAGACGGAGGGGCGGCGAGGCGACTGTTCGCGCAGGAAGGGGGAGGCGCGACAATCGGACGGTCCCCATCCTTCCCAACACCGTCGGAGGCGGCGGAAGGTCAGAGGCTGGATGGAGGGGGTCCGAATCGGGAATTAGTGAAGACGGAAGAGAAGTCGGAGGGACAGAACCTCAAACACAATAGCATGCAGGCGGATGAGCGGACACGTGTGCTGAGAAAAGAGCAAATCCACGACACCTGTGCTTGAAATTCGGATGAGATCAACGGTCCGAAATAGAAATTGGACCCTGGATCCAACGGACATGATTAAAATTGACTGGATGAAATTTAGAACTCTCCCATTTATAAGATATAATAGATAAAAATGACTATATGACTCGAATTATTTAATACTTGAATAAACTCAAAAAAAAAAAAGGTTTATCTATTAATAGTTTTTTATAAATGAAATGTTACAAAATAAAAATAGGAGCATAGATGTACTTAGAACTGTGAATAGAACAAGCAGTCCGTCCGTGAGCTGAGCTCGTTTCGACACGTGTTCGTTCGTTAACAGCTTGTTTGGTAAGTTAAACGAACCGAGCTCAAACACATAATTTGGTTTGTGTGTTCGTTTGTTAAGTTCGCGAACAGTTCGGAATTCTTTTTTAGTGGAATATGTATTATAAAAAAATAAATATTTTATCTAGTTGTTCTTTCCATTTTCCATTTTTATTGATTTCACATTTCTCTCATAAATTATATTACAATATACATTACATTTTCACACCTAATTTAATTCTAAAATAAATAAATTTATTAATAAAATAAATGGTTCGTTAACTGAGCTCGACTAGGCTCGTGTTCGTTCGTTATTAGCTCGTTCGTAAGGCTAAACGAACAGAGCTCAAACATGAAAATTGGCTCGTTAAGATTTTTGGCTCGGTTCGTGTTCGTTCGTTAAACTTAACGAACAGAGCTCAAATACTTGAAGCTCGGTTCGGTTCGGCTCGTTTACAGCTCTATATGTACTTGAATACATGGTTTCATAAGATTTAAGATCAGATCAAGTTAGATTCGTTTAATCAGAATTGATAAGTTGTTTAAACTCAAAAATATTCAAATCAAGTTGATCTCAAACTCATTTAATTACCGAACAAAGGATTCGACATGTTAAAAACTGAAAATAAAAACTACTCAAAAACTTAATATTCAACTTGTTCAACAGCTTTACCGAAGCGTGGCATGAACAATAACCACAGAGAAAAAACAATTAAGCCCCTCTTAGGATAATGAAATTTTTTAATGCATGGATTTGAATTTACCTAAGGTAAAAGAGACCAAAGGATTTTTACTTTATTATCCACCATAAAACCAAAAGCCTAGAAGGGCTACACACACTGGCCTTTAATTGCTGTATAGCCCAATGTTCAAATGGGCCTAGAAAGCCCAAGAAGCCCAAGAAGCCTAGATAGTTTTTACGTGTACGGATACCTGGGTATGTACCTTACCTTCTTGCTCCTTTTGCCCAACGGTGCAATGGACACCAACGCTTCGGCGGCCGTCGGTCCGCCCCATGCGCAGAAGCGACGCCGGATCTCGACAACTACTATCGATGCATTAGGAAACGATGTTCTTTGCATGATTTTCGCTTTTCTTGACTTTGTCCAGCTTGTTCGCTGTTCTGCCGTCTGCAAATCATGGTACATTTTCTGTTCTTATAAATATCGTTTTCGAGGCGGTTTTGATGGGGAATTGGTGGTTTAAGTATATATAAGCTGGCTACTTAGTGCTACGGATCAATTTTATTATCTCTGCTCAATTTTTTTAAGGTGCACGGTGATTAATAAACTGAAATTGCTGCAAATACAATATCACAAGCAACGGCAGATGGAATCTGCTAGTATCCCAGATGCCTCTACGTGTTCGGAAAGATTAATAAATATACAGATGGAGCAGCTGGCCATGGAGCGACAAAGATTGTCTTTGCTGGAAGGTCCTATCAATGTTTTTCAGTGGCAAGGTCACTCGGTAGGGTAAATAATTTATTTCTTGATCATTTGAAGAATACAAACAATTGACAATGGCCATGCCATATCTGGAGACGTGGAAAAATATTTGCTTTAATTAATAAAGGTAACTCACGATATCGGATGCGTGACATTCATACCCATACCCATATGAAATACCAAAGTAATAATGAAAATATATCTAAACTACCGTGTACTTTGCTTTGATCAATTTCATTATAATGATGCACAACATGTTTTAAGTTATTAAGTTATGCATCAATAAGTTCCGGTTTTTCTAATCATTTTTGCAAGTTTGATTTGATTTGATTTTGTGAAGTTCTAGTTGAACTTATCCACGCTGTTCTACATTTTTTTGTAGGTTTAACAAATGCAGAATGAAGATGGGTTTGGTTCTGACTGGTGTTGGAGACAAGGTATTACCGTATTAGGCTCTGCCAGACTTTTGTCATTGCGTGCATACTGTGTTCAAATTGAATGTAGCACACAATTATATTCTTCTTTTTGTTTACAGCTACCTAAAACTTCACTGCACTTCCGTTTCATGGCGATAACTTCTTTTTGTTAGGTTTCTAATATAGGAAATGTTCTTGTATTCTCCCAGTAGGTTTAACGACAGCTTTGTTCACTTTATAAGTAATGAAGAATTGTGAATGCTATATCCTGAATACTCTCTTAAAACATAATGTGCGGTTGTTTATTGTTAAAGGGAATGCTGCACTGTGAGATTAATTGTCAATATATGTTTTTCATGGTGTTGTGTTGGCTGATTTTTTTCTATGTGGAAATCACTAGTATATTATCTCCAATGTTTGGAGTTCTGTATGTATAGGTGATGCGTCTCTGGTCAGCCGAGAGCTGCAAAGGGTTGGATGAATATTTGCTTCCTGATAAAGCCCCACTGATTGATTTTGATTTTGATGAGGGGAAGGTAATTCTGAACCTGTTTCTGCCACTATTTTCCATGCATGGCATGTGTTCAGAACCTGTATTACAAATGTTCAACATGGTGTCTCTGCAATCCAACAGAAACAAAAGGGTGCAGTTGAAATTTTTGATGGGGTATACATTCAGTATTTTAATTTTTAATGACTACGATCATATTTTACCCCTGCAGTTGTTCCTGGCTTAATAAGATTTCAGTATTATAAAGCGTGGCTTTACCATAATCACTCAATTCACATGTTCGTTTGGTTTCAAGGAGACTGAAACAGGAGATTGTAAACTTGGGATCTATTCTTGCCTTAAGCTGTTAGTCAATATGGAAAAGTGATTTGTCTGCCTCATGTTGCCCAGCTAGATGCTCTAGCATGAACACCAACCGCTACCTTTGGTCTTAATTGATTATTTTACCCTATAGGTGGTTGGTCTCGTGGGAACTCGTATGTGCATATGGAGGCGCATTGGAACTCGAGATCTTTTTTCCTCGCGTGATGGGTTGTTTACAAGGGGATTGTGCATGCGGTGAGAAATATTGATCCTATTTGGAAACTTCTCTTTTGGAATAAAAGTTACTGTATGGCACAGTGTGACAGTGAGTCATTTCTATCATGGATTGACAGTCAGCATTACAAATATGAAATATACTAATTCTGAATTTTGGGAAGGCTCTGAAACCTTCTTATCGTTACTTGATCAACCAATTAATATCCTGACAAAACGAGGCGCTGAGACTATAGTAGTAACTAGTAAAGTCATTAGCCAGTTGTAGAAAATGTAGCTATAATCATGTGTTCGTTTGTAATGGGTGGATATTGGTTAATGAGTTCTGTAGATCAATATTGTGATTTGTGAAAACTTTGCATATTTAATCACTAAGTTAGGGGAATTGCAAATCCAGATGTGTAGGATAATATGTTGCAACCGAATGTTTGTTAATATTGTACTCCGTATTTGTTTTCTAATCTGTTTAATGCCATATAATCCCTCTGTAATGGGTATGTTATTTGCTACCCTTCATAAATTGAAAATGTATTTTGATTAAATGGCTTTTAGATTTTTCTTCTTTGCAGCTATGTAGACCCACAGGCAGTAGTGGGCTGTGAGGATGGGAAAGTTCGTGTGTTTGACATGTACAGCAGAAAGATTTCACAAATAATAAAGTATGTATCTCTGTCAACTTTGTTTTGCCTTCCGGACAAGATCAAGTTCTAGATCTAATATTGTTCTTAAGCAATAGTGTGCTCTTGCTAGTACATTGGCCAACTCCTTATTTTCCTGTTGGTTATTTCCTGAGAAGATATATTCGTTTGCTGTCATCCGGACTTTTGAAAATTAGACTTGTATTGCAAATGCCAAATGTAATATTAACACGTGTACTTTTCTCCAATCCCCTTCATTAAACATCATTTCAACGACCACCCTTTCACATTCTTGTTACATATGATTGAAGGGTCAATTCAATTTTATTATTCGTCAGTCGTCACAATAAAATCAGATGCTTGATAGTTGTGAACAGCTACCTGCCCTACCATGAAACTGGGGATTAATGTAGTGTCTCGTTCTATGAATTGAGGATTGACCTTTTATGTGCATTTCTTTTCGTGTATCATAATGCTGATGCAGGATGCATCCTGGGGCTGTATCTTGTTTATCATTCACAGATGAGCAACTGATTATCAGTGGTTCATCTCTTGGTGGTATATCAATATCTGATCTTTCATCAGACCAACGTGTGGCTACCTTGGGCCCAAATAGTTATACAGGTACTTAGATATATGCTGAGTATTTTGCAATTCTTGTACTTCTATTCAGTAATATATTCTTATATTTTGTATTCCACAATTACACTTTGGATGAAATGAATTGACGGATGAATACATACCATTGGTTTATCCACTATCCTCTAAAAGTCCAAACCATGTGGCAGATGAAGGAGTCGTTTAGTTTACTGTGCTCCACTTGAGTGAGAAAAGTATTAACACTGGCCGTTGATTGAAACTGAAGGGGTTGGAATAGTTTGATTTCCTAATTTTTCCGTAGCCACACTTCACGAGATTAAACGATGATTTATTGTTTTTGTCGGCTAAATATGATGTTTATATGTTGTTTAATTTGATATGGAGGCACACTGTAGAATGGTAAATTTCTTGCACCGTTCACATATCCGTGGAGTGTCCTTTACTCTTGTGACCAAATACCAGTTGAGATTTCAGAACCAGCTTTACTAAGTTTGTCCTCGCACCATCTACAATTGTATCTCTTGTAATTGACCAAATCGTTAATTTTTTTTCACCGTGCATGTATTACAGACATTCAAGTTCTGATAGTTGGAATATTAATTCTGAAATTGTTTCTTTATTTTATTCTCGCACGTTTTGCAGATGGCATAAAAACTATTTGCTTCAACCCGAGCTCGCATTTACTGTTTGCTGGATTAGTTTCCGGTCATGCATCATGCTGGGACCTAAGGTATGCTGCCTGTCACATATGTGTGATTATTTTGCCCTTTTGCTCTGTTTTCTGCCCATTACTTCTGTTGTTTAAAGCTGCTAATAGCAATTTTTATGTTCCATGGTTTCCTTCAGGACATCAAGGCGCTTGTGGAATACACGAGTGAGTCCCAATGTGCTTTACTCTATGAACCACCTGCGAAATGACATATCAACATTGGTTGTTGGTGGAATAGACGGTGTGCTGAGAATCATTGATCAGAACAGCGGGGAGATCCTGTCCAGGTGCATTGTGGCAGAGGAAAATAACAACCGACGGAATAATTCAACAGCGAAAAACCAGAACCGAGTTGTGGAACGCAAACGTGCAATGAGGCTTTCTGAGGATGACCGCGTCGACCTGATGCAGTCCCGGCCTCCTATAACATGCTTGGCAGTTGGAATGCACAAGGTCGTTACAGCCCACGGCGATAAGAACATCAGAGTATGGAAGTTCAGATAAAAGTAATTTGATCAAATAGTGTTTTACTATTATTTAACTATAATACTACAATATTTGTCAATGGTTCTTTCCAACCTGTAAACTTTTCCTGAGAACATCATATGTATCATATGTGTGTGTATGATACTCAAGGACTCGTTTAAGCTTTAAATTCAAACCACTTGAGAAATAGTAGTACACTATTTCACTTATCTATGTTTTTTTCCATTATTTTATAGTAGTATTAATTTTGATAATTTCATATATACACGCATCTTATTTCTTGATTTGTCTTGATTGTATATTAAGGGGGGTTTGGTTGACTTGACGATTTTTAAAGGGAAAACTGTTAGGGTGTTCCGATTACTCCCCGTTTTTAAATTATTTTCAGCTATACCCTCTGCTTAATCAATAATGAAATTATTGCGACCAACATTTCTGCAGCAACTCCATATTGATTGAAAAGCGTAGTGAGATTAGGGTTCCTTGGTTCACTCACTATAGTGAGATTAGGGTCTCATAGCACTCAAGTCACCTACTAAACTACTAATATCTCAAATGTTAATTCTAAGACTTCTTTGGTTCGCTCACTATATATTAAAAATATATTTTTTTATAATTCCATTTTAAATCTTTTTTAATTATTATTAAATGTAATGATTAAATCCTGGCTTCAGCTTCGCAAAAAATGTAATGATTAAAGAACAAAATTTAGCCTTAAAAATAAAAAATAAGTTATTCTTAAAATTATAAATACGTTTAATTTAAACCATCATGAAATTAGTAGAATTATATTTAAAAATATATATGTAAAATGTTAAATTCATGTTATATGTATTTGTACAAAAAAATTAATTAAAATTATTTTATATGATAATAAATTTAAATACATGAAATAATCTAATAAAAATAAAGTATTGATATAAAACATAAATAACTAATACTATATGCTCAATATATATTAAAAACATAAAAATAATTTCAATTACTTTAAAAAAAAAATTACATGGCCCCCTAAAATGGGGGCCCTGAGCACCGGCTCATGGTGCACATGCCATTAAGCCGGGCCTGCAACCTACAATCATATATCAGTAAATCACACATAAATAAAGAAATTAAAATTATAAATTCATTACCGTCACATTATATAAATTCTTAAGTTGCCTTTTATATAATGTGATCGTAATAAAAGGTAACTTAAGAATGTATATTATGTTAATGTAATGAGTTTACAATTTTAATTTATTTATTTATATGTGATTTACTGATATGTGGTTGTAGGATGTATTGTAATTAGTATTAATGGTAGTGGGTTTGAAAGTTTAATACTTCCTCCGTTCCTAATTAATTGACACGGATGGTGTTTTGACACTGTTCATTGAGTAATTTTGATTCGACTTTTTCATACAATTATAGAAGATAAAATATAGTCAATTGAGATCTTGTTGGATTCGTCTAATCGCATAGATTTAGAATATCAAATTTTTATAATTTTTCCTCGTATGCAATTTGAGTTATTAAGGATTAAAAATGTGATTGGATTGCGTGAAATGTGGGTCCGTGGCAATTAAAAAGGAACGGAGGAAGTATATTTATTTATTAATGTGATGTGATGGGTAAGTTTGACGATTAATATTTAATTATTTTTTAAAATGAAAATGTTGGAACAAGAAAAAAAAAAAGGACATAAATAATGGCACAAAATGAGTATTATTTATTTTAATTACGTAAAATAAAAGATAATTGAAAAAAAAAAACAAAATAGATCACCAGAAGGAGTTATTTCCACTTTTAAGCCATCACGGCCCGAATTCCAGCCCAATGACCTAAATTCAGGGCCGGAATTCTTCTAATGGCTCATTTCCCTAAATCAAAATATGGTGGCCTAAAAGTGGAAATGACTATTTCTGGTGGCCTATTTTAATTATTATCTCTAAGTTTATTGATTATTGGGTTGATGGCATGCCACTCTTTAATTTTTAATTCATTCATCTCATGGATGTCGTCGTTTATGTGAGCTATTTCCTTCCTTCGATGCTATCTTTATGGGTAATTTCGTGTTTATCAATCTCGTCAATTTTCTGTTCTATTTTTGTCATAGTTGCATCTTACATGTCAGCATTCATATACCCGAATTAGATGTTGCTAGGAGAGGTGTAGCTAAATACTCAACTACCTCTTTTGCAAATCCAACATAACATCTCCAAAATTAGAACCTTTTTCTTTAAAAAAAAAATATTGATGAACCACATAGCTCCCGCATTGAAGTCTTTTAATTCTCAACAATCCAAAAAAAAAATGTAGTCTTTTTTTATTCCAAAACATGTACATCATGAAAGTGCAACTGTGCAGGCCGAATTGATAGAACCGGCAGTGAATGGGTCTTTGAACCTCATCAGATCATGCACCAAAGCATCAAGCGTTAGAGCCTTAGAGGGTACAATTTGAGTGCAGTTGTCTGCACCTAATGTTGTGGGAGGTACGGGTATTTTTTTGATGTCCTATTAATATTAGGATGGCTCTGAGTATTTTTGTGATGTCTATATTATTGAATTTTTTTTAATGTGAATTCCGTACATCACGAAAGGGAATGCAGACATCACAATTGAGTACACAGCAGGTGCAGTTGTCCTTTGAGGCTGTACACGAACTTTATTGAGCGTTAGACGTGTGGTAATAACGCCGTCCATAGCTGCAGTTGACTGCAACAAGAACCCCCGAGGCCCTTATGCTGTGATCGACGAAACTTGGTTTTCGGATGTTAGAGTTCTGCAAAGAAGTAAAGGTGTGAATTTTCAGTATATGTACTCTGACTATCACCATGCTTTATTAGCAGCTTGATTCATTTTCAACCCTGAATCATATTTATAAATGTACATGCATTTATAGTTAATGAATCATATAATTGGTTTTGGTCCAGAAATGGTATTGGGTTGCAAAAACCTTACAAGAGAAAGAAGCACGGAAATATGCAGAACAAAAAGGGACAGACTTGGTAGTAATGAATCCTGGACTTGTTCTTGGCCCCCTTCTCCAACCTACACTCAATCCTTCTTGTAACTGTTTTTGAATCTCATCAAAGGTAAAGGTAGATGTAAAAGTAGAGAGAGGGGGTAAATATCCATTCAACAAGCCCCATTTCTAAATTTACCAATTCTCCCTGCTGCATTCATCAATTCAGCGAAAACCTATTTACGTCTTCTTACAGGGAAAGAAGTCTCTGCAGACTATCAAGTTGTTGATGTCCGTGATGTCGCTCTTGCACATGTTTTGGCATTTGAATATCCATCAGCTTCTGGCGGATACTTTCTGATTGCGACAACAGTAAATCGAGCTGATCTTGTGCAGTTTGTTGCATTCCATGTACCCTTCTCTCAGCTTTCCCTCCAAGTAAGCCATTCTAGTCCAGATATCGTCAGCTCATCCCATGTAATGTCAATTTTCTTACAAACAAATAATAATCCCAATTTTATTTTTATTTTTTTTTTTTTAAAAAAAAAAAACAATCTTGTTTAAAATTGATGTAGTGCTGTCGGAAATTTAAGCCCACCAGCATTCCGGGAGAAAGCTGAGAGTTTGGGCATCAACTTCACTCCTCTTGTGGTGACTTTAAGGGATGCTATTCAGAGTTTGATCGAGAAAGACTATTTTAAGATTTGATACTTGAAAGTACATAGTACTAGTATATATGGGTTTAACATGATCAACTTGATTTTGTGGTTGGTAAAATTCAGGCATAAATTGAAAGGAGTTGGTAAAATTCAGACATGATCAACTTGATTTTTGTGGTAGGTAGTTGCATCTTCTTCTTACACGTGTGTGGGTTCCATCCTAATTATCATACAAGTGTGTATGACAGAGATATTTGTGGACAAACTACACCCACAGGCCACAGCCCACAACCCCCTCCAAACTTAACAACTCGGAAAGGATCATTTTTTGCAACTCCAAAATTTTAGATTCTTGAATATTCAAGGCCAAGATGGTCGACCACAACTTTTCTCATCCATTTCCATTTATGTACTTGAAAAAAAAAAAAATACCTTCCCCCATCCAATAATGTCTTCTATAATCAAAAGGAATTGTGCACTTCTATATACTACTAGTATTTAGTACAGAGTAACCATCTTATTTCATCCATCTCAATCCTTTTCCAATCTCTGTAAGATATATGGTTTTATTACAACGTTTTCGAATAATTTATTTCCTTGATAACACAAGGCATGTGTATTGTGTAATAATCCTAAATAAAGAACTGACAGAGTAGAATCAATGCCGAGTCACATTGCCGCCAGAGTAGAATCAATCCCAACTCCGAAGGGATTAGGAAAAAGCACAAACAAACAGAGAACTAGCTACAAATTCCAGTTGACAGCAGATAAAGTCAATTGTGTTCGGCAATTACAAGCCACCCGAGACACAATGGTGATTCAATATCAACAACCATCATAAGAATTGGACAGCCGCCTCATTAGACTAGTAAGGTCTCCTTTGTATTGGGCAAAGGCAAAGATTCACCAAGTAATGTACTTGTAGAAGCCAAGGGAACATCAGCTTTGAGGCTCACTCGTTGTCCTTTGGTAGACAAGTATCATCTCTAAAGTACACATACAAAATGGGGAAAGTTGTCTGTGTGACCGGAGCATCTGGCTACATAGCGTCGTGGCTGGTTAAGCTTCTTCTAGACGGCGGTTACACGGTTAAGGGCACTGTGCGAAGTCTTGGTTAGTGTTATACATATAGTATCTGCTTGTGTTTCAGTTTGCCCTCAGAATCCATCATTATTTTAATGTAGAAATGAAGAGAAAATATTATGCAGCAGTAGCATATGTAGTTGCATATCTTTAGTGACAAATTCTCATAAAAGTTCCAAGTTGTGAAAGGGGTAAGCGATTATTTATTGTGTGTCATGATTGTGTGATTAGATTATCCAAACAAATTTGCACACCTTATGGAACTTGAAGGAGCTAAGGAAAGACTGCATTTGTTCCAAGCCAACTTGATCGAAGATGGATCGTTTGATTCCATTATTGATGGTTGTGATGGTGTGTTCCACACTGCTTCACCTGTTTTGGCTTCCATAACCGATCCACAGGTAGGTCATGTAAAATCATACATATACACAGACACACACACGTATATGGTCGCGAATGCAACTACAATCAAGTGCACTACTCCCTCAGTTCAATACAAACAAACATTGATTTTTCAATTTAATCACGTCTTCTTCATCTGTCATTAGGAAGATATTTGCTGTGGAACGGATGGAGTACTGTTTACTTATTTGATAGTTGCATTATCATTCTTTGATACTCGTATAGCTATTTTTTTTTTTTAAATGGTATGAGAACATATTTTGATCAGGCAGAATTGATGGAGCCAGCAGTAAAGGGAACACTCAATGTCTTGAAATCGTGCAGTAAAGCAGCGACTGTTAAGCGTGTTGTGGTAACATCATCAATAGCTGCGGTTAACTGCAACCAGGATCATCAGGGGCCGGATGTAGTAATTGATGAAACTTGGTTTTCTGATCCAGATTATTGTAGAGAAACCAAGGTGAGGATACTTCCATATAAGTTTAAACCTGCAACATTTCATGTACACATATAAACAAGCTTTGAAGAATCACTTTATAAAGTGGATGGAATGTTTATAATGAAAATGGCTTAGAGGGTGGTCTTTGTTCTTTGCTACCCTGTATATTTTGAAGATTCACTTTATAATGAAGTGAATTTTGGATGCACTTGTGGTTGATCAGAATTGGTATTGGCTTGCAAAAACCTTGGCAGAGGAAGTTGCCTGGAAATATTCAAAGGAAAATGGGATTGACTTGCTATCTATAAACCCTGGTTTTGTTATCGGCCCTCTCCTCCAACCAACCCTAAATGCTTCTTCTACATTTGTTTTGAGCATCCTTGAAGGTAACTTCAATCTTTTCTCGTTATTGCTGTAGGCAAATTGAATGTCTTTGAGACAAAAGTGTCCCTAAAGCGTGCTTACATAAATTTCATTGCAATTACCTTTCCAACACAGGGAAGGAAGTGTTTCCAGACTATCAATTTGTTGACGTCCGAGATGTTGCCCGTGCACATCTTTTGGCGTTTGAAAATCCATCAGCCAGTGGAAGATACCTATTAGTCGAGACATCGATGAGCCACGGTCAGGTTATACAAAGATTGCATAGCCATTACCCTACCTTGAACCTTCCCAGCAAGTAAGGTTTTGTTTACGAACTAGAAATATATACATTTCACCGAAAGTTACGGATTTTCATTTATGTCATTTTGGAACTGCAGTGTTCCAAATAATCCAACCTTCCAGGTGTCGAGAACAAAAGCAAGAAGCCTGGGCGTTGATTTTATTCCCTTCGACGTGAGCCTCAGGGACACCATTCAAAGTTTGAAAGAGAAAAACTTCATAGATTTGGACAGTGCATTTGCTTGTTTGTAAAATGTAGTGCTGTCAAGTGAGAGACAATGCAAGATAGCTCTTTAAATTCTGCAACGCAATCCTTTAGCAAAAAAAATTCAAGAACATGATAAACGCATGTGACTATTTTAGATAAACAGGTTGTTTCAAATCTCAAAATTTCTCAATCGAAATTATATATCATCAGTAGCAACAAACCAACGAGTTTCACAGCAACAGTTAAATACCCCATGTCCTCATTCTAATTTCATACAACAGGCGGCTGACACCCCTTCGGATTGTGAACCTGCAAGTTAAACAATGATACCTGTATATATAAATTTTTAGCCCAGTGATGAATATTGATCATATTTAACATTTGAATAATTAAGTATACAGCTCACGTACGATACTGAAGTGCCATCCATCAACTCAACTGAAGTACGACACTGGAAGATAGATTAATCAAGAAACAGTATCTAGACCTCATTTTCCAGCATCCGGAACTGGCTCATTCTCAGGATTCGCTTCCAAATTCCAGCCCCTGAGTAACCAATAATAAGTAAACAAACAAAACACCAAGCAGTTTCACCCATAAGATGAGGGCAGTAATTACCTTTCAGCAGCTTCATTTTTTAGTTCCTTAATGTGAGTCTCAATTTCTGCACATGCTCTTTGGATTTCAACGTTTTTCAAGCACAGCTCCCGCCATTGGGTAGACAATGCAGTGAGCTCATAGGCTGTGTTTTGCTGAACAAATACAGAAGCATAAGATCCTCGGAAATAAAATCCATTAGTTTTCTTCCAAGTGGAATTTCTCTTAAGGAAGTGCGCGCTGAAAGTATTATAGGAAAGTTAATCTGAATTACCTGGTGATACTTCCTCTCCCGGTTTACAGATTCAATTTTCCCATTGAGCTCCAGAACTTGTGACTGTAATCTGTACTCATCAAAAAAAAAAGAGAAACCAAAAATTAGTTGTCATGTACCCAAGAAAAATGGAAAGAAAGCAACCAACTGCGGGAAAATTATTGGCATTTCACAAACTCATACCAACTAAAGAAAGCACACAGCCATCATCTTATGTAGTACTTATCAAATATAATGAGCAGCTGGTAATAAAATTGCTACCCAGAAAAATAGCATCAAGCTTCTTGGCTTATCAAACTTTTCTAATAATGAAAAGGGGGCATAGGCACATGTATCATTGTCCTAGCTCTACAAAACAAATGAATGAACACAAGCAACTCCTTCAGGGTTTTGCCTGTGAGTGGCAAGAAGCTCCTTCAGAGTGGAGAACAAACAAAATTACCTTTATTTGAACATGGAAGGAATGAAAGCAGAAAAGGGGGAGAAAATGAGGAGAATAACTGGAATTTTATCCCTTGAAAATTCTTAACTCTCAGAACAAAAGGCTATGGTAAAAGAAATGCAACCAAATAAATGCACATGCTCCCTTCCCACTTTCCAGCAAACTTTTGGCATATCAAAGGAAAGAGAATGCACAGACTATAGTTTCTATCAAAAATTACAAACGATTTCCAGATTATACATCCCACATGCCAAGTCAAGAATTTCCTTTTCCATCCTGTAGATGACCATCCCATCTAAACCAAAAAGTACAAGTCCAAGTAGCATAAATGATCAAAATTATAATCAATCAATACCTTGACAGAAATGCTTCCAATTGTTGATTATACAACTTCCAAACATCAGGGCCATGCTTTGACATTAAATCCAGATTCTCAAGCCTACAGACAAACATAGGATACTCTGAAAGCTTGAAAATCAGAGTTTTTGAAAAACAATGGACTAAACCATGATGAATTATACCAAGAACAGAAGCAACATAAGCATGAAATAAAAAGTTTTCATTGTAAGAATACATAACAGGGCACATCCCTGCTAAAAATGGGAGGTAAATGTTTTGCACATTGTATCAAGCTAAAAGTAAACCAAATTTAGAGAGAACTCGCTTAGTTTAAAAAAACCACACTGCGCCTCTCCCTGCTTTCAGAAATCACTTTTAACCACGCCCATTACCTGATTACTTGATGCTGCAACAAGCGCTGGACCTTCTGGAGGGCTTGCCTCCATGCGCCCTCATCATTTCTTTTGTTTACAGATGGCATTTCAATTCCATATCTGGAGGTATCCATTTGAACTGGAGGCTTACCAGCTCTGACCCTCTCATATTCCCTAGCAAGCATTGGGTGATCCTAAAACATTGAAAGCATCTGTTACAAGCCCTGTCCATCTCATACTCCCTATAAAGCATTGCATGATCCTACCCCCACCCACCCTTAGCAAAAAAAATAGTTCAAATGAAAATCCTAGACGCTAAAACTAGAAGTTACTACTCTGCAGCCATAACCGTCCTGCTAAATGTTGGGATCCTGCCACTTAACCCGGGTAAGACACATACCAACAGGTCCCACATCTATGTGCTATTCCACATGTGGGGGGCCAAATTCAGTTAAATTTTGGACTTTTAAGTTGGAAGACCAAATGGTATACTTCGCATCATGTTGCATCAATAGAACATAGATTTGAGTATGAACTTGAGTTCTCTTATAACATTGAACTAAATCCCATATGTTAATGACTTTATACCTTCAGTTTTATTGAATATATATATTCCATCACACATCCTAAAAGAAACTCCAAAACAAATTTGCAAGTACTCCCTCTGCCCCACTATTTGGGTTGTTCCAACATAAATGTCTTTCTTCCAAATAAGGTAATAATCGAAATTTTAAACACACCATAATCATTAAAACCAAACCCACTACCATCAATTATATCAATAAATAAATCAAATAAATTTCAAAACTCACTACTACCGAAGATCTAGACTCACAAAAATTGCATCATATCAATAATAAATCAAATAAAACTCCAAATCCACAATAATCACATCACACAAATCCCTAATTTACCACACTTTAAATACCAACCTACCTCACCTAAATTCCCATGCCGTATAATAACTGGACAACAACAATGGGATGGAGGGTGTAATAATTATAAATAAATAAATATAAAAATAAATAAATAAATAAATAACACCAAATAGGCGGTTTAAACTCAAATTGGCAAACTCAATTTCATGCACAAATTACATAATTCCATAATAACTGGAAGGTTAAAACCAATTATTATGTACTCTGGCCGTCCTACAATAGTTGCTCCATTTTTCAGTTTTGTGTATGTCATAAGAGGTGCTATATTCCTTTTCTGGCAACTTTTTCCCATCTCACCATTAAACAAAAAATATATTTTATCTCATTCCACTATTAAAAACCTCGTATACCTTTATTCCTATATATTGTACTGCCACCTAAGTGTGGCATATATTATAGAACAAAGAGAATATATTCCATAAAGTATCCACAGAACTCAAAGTGGGACTCATGCAAACCTTAAAATCAAACTTTGGGAGAGGATTTAGATCTTTGAGGAAATCAGATGGTTTTTTGGAACTACGCAGCATCTCTTCTTCAACCAATCGGTCCACTTCCTCTTTAACTTTAGGATTTCCATAGTCATCGTCAATATAAGGCAGTGCATCGATTATTTCAGGTTGTGGAGTGACACCCAACTGTGGTGGAGCCTCTAGCATTAGAATATCAGCCTTACCCCCAGTTGCCATAGCCATAAATGGTCTGAATTGAGCAGATTGTAACAGTCAAATTCCAATTCCAACTGGACAGTCAAGATATCAATTTGAGGAATAAATAATAATTTCAAATGCAATTGTGTTGGGAAAAATTAAATGTAAAAATCATATCATATAGTACATGATTACATGTAATTTGTATATCTACAAGATAGAAAGATCAAAGACTCAAAACAGGTGGAAATGATCAACGTCGAAAGCTAGCATGATTAGGGTTGCTAAAATTGTGCTGATCCAAAATGTTGTTCTCATCTAATCAATAACGCATAATGCACTAGGCCAGCAAATACTTACAAACAAGTACAACTGACATTGATTCAGGACAAACAAGTAAAAATAATGATGAAGCCTGAAGGAACACATAATATCCGCCAGAGATGGCATAAAGAGAGTCAGGTTAGTTAACTTTCTTAGAAGTGACACATTACAGAAAAATCCCAAGCGAGAGACAAGAAGAAGGCAACTATAGAGTAAACCACTTCGGAACTCAAAAGTCGCTTTGCTTACAAGAAACGCCGGAGTTGTGCGTGTTTCTTGCCGGTAAAACGAAGCTGGCTGCTGCCCAAGACTTTCGTTTTTCTCACTACGAAGCCTCCACAATGTGGGCTAGGTAGAGGAAGGCGCAGGCATATTGGGTTAAGGCTACGGGTAATATATCGAACAAGACAGACCCAATCCGTTCTTTCGGTTCGGGTAGCTCGATAACATTCAGTAAAAAGTAAAACCCTCGAAACGCAAAGAAGGTTTCAAATTTAAACACGAATCACCAAAGGGCCGGCAAACAGAACAAAAAAGGAGTCTATTCCGCTAGAATAGTTAACAAGCTTTCGAACAAATTATATTAAAAATAGACATAAACAATGTAGTGAACGGAAAATTGCCAATTCTTCTAAAAATTTAAATACGTCCCCCAAATTTAAATACATACCTCGAGGATTAGTTGGGTTGATGCAGAACACAACCTACTTGCGGCGGACCGGCGGGTTTGACGATTGGTAGTGTGTGCGAGCTTATTGAACACACGATAAAGAGAGGAAAAAAAAAAACTCTTTTTTTCCTGGGAAATACGGGGAAATTGATATATCAGACGAAGAATATGGAAAGACAGCGAATATCAATGGAGAAGTAACAAATCTGTGAGGGGAGACGGAGACGACGGAGAACTGCGCAGTCCACAAAAGTGATTGGTCGAAGCCATACGTCGGCTCTGGAGAAGAAGAAACTGAACGCCTAATTTTGGGCCCGTTGGACTAATTTTGTTATTGGGCTTGATTGAAATTTTATTTTATTTATTAGGCTAAAATATTTAATTTGGGCCAGCCGAAAGTTCGGGAGTACTAGGGGCATTTTAGACTTTTAATAATAGTGAAGACTGAAGAGTATGGGTTCCTTCCAAGTTCCAACATGTGTGGTAGGCGAATATTCCACGTTTTGAATATGAACATTTCTTCCCTTTCTCCTTTGCCTATTGAAAGACGAGAATGGCGGAAACTTGACGCGGCATTTTACTAACGTCATATTCTCATTTTAATATATTTTTATTATTATAATATTGCCCCTATTATTACTATTTACTATTCCTCCGTCCCATATTTATCTTCTTCGACACTGTAGATACGGAAATAAAATTGTTGTATTTTATTATTTTCATGTGTACTTTTTGATGGGTAAATTTGTCTCTTTTTGTCTTGTAGTGCAATTATTAGTAAAATTAAGGATTGATTTTTCTGTAAATATATGGACATGTAGGGACATTTTAGTAAAAAAAATTCCCTTTTTGGGGTAGGAAGATACATGTGGAACGTCCAAAAACGGAAAGTAAGAAGATAAATATGGGACGGTACAGTCTACGCCAATAATAAAATTAATAAACAAATCACAGTGGAGCTTTTCAACGCCACAAGCAGATTTATTCAATTTCCACAACCACCCTTTAGCTTTTAGGTTTTATCACAACTGCATACAATTCTTCTCAGAAATAACTCCATGTAAAAAATACTCCTATAAGTTAATTGTTAAAAATAAAAATAAACAAATTCCTACAAACAAAAAGACTGAGGAAGTAACTATTAGAATTTTTTCCCCTTATAAACAAAACAAAATACATACAAAAATATGTACTTATTAGGTGAGCATATTGAATCAATTCCACTTGATACTATTTGCAATATCCTTCTTTTTTTTTATTTGGTGCAATTTATATACATATATTAAAAAATGATTCTCGGTGGAATTAAATTAATGTTACAACTTGGACGCTGGGAATAAACAACATGATCAAGGACAATTCAACTTCATATTGGCTATTCCATTTTCTTTTATGAAATAATAATCTCTAATTAATAATTTGGCACGCAATTGCAGACAAATGTATATTTGTAGAAAACTGGATTTAGCCTTCGTTTGGTAAATAAATAGACTTTAGAGTTTAGAGTTTGGTTTCAAAGATTACAATTTGGCTTCAGAGATTAGAGTTCCCAAAACCACAATTTGTGGAGAAAATCAGCGATTCCAAATCTTATTTTTATGGGAAAACAAACAGATATGAATCTCTTAGAGTTGGGAATGAGTTTTTAGCGTTTGGACTGCTTATTCCAAACGGGGCCTTATTTAGGTATGATTTTATCCCGTGGGATGTTTGTCCTTAGAGTTAAAAAAATGAAAAATTAATGCAAATTATCTGTCATCAATTTGTCCTGTATGCAGTAATCTGAAGCAACATGGATAGCTTGTAAAAATGAACATTGGTTATGTTGGAAGATTTGCATTTCAATCATTATAATACATAAATTCAACAATTATATTTGAACCATTAATATTAATATATTAAAAATTTGTTAGTGAATTCAGACATTACTCCTAAGCAAATACTTATAAAGAAATTAAATAGCTCAACTTGGAAAAAAACTGTAGAAAAAAAAAATAAAGCCTTAATAATAATAATAATAATAATAATAATAATAATAATAATAATAATAATAATACGCACCAATTAAAATCAGCATATACCTTACTCCTATTGCATTAAATTTAAAATTTCCATGCGTTCTATTTGAACATAGATTTTGTGAAGTTAAATTCAAAACCAACAATGTGTTGCTTCAAATTATTCATTTTTGGGATTTAAAGTAATGTGTTTGCCAAGTTAAATGATACGTTTTTTCCTTCATTGGAGTATTTCTAACATTTTTCCAAGTGTAATAAAAATAACTATTACAATGCACTATCTGAGATAGGAAAATAAAAATTACTAAGTCAATAAAATTATATTTTCAAACATTAACTATAAACAATTTTCAAGTGAATGAAAATTTAATACTATTAACTATATGAATTTCAACGACAATTTAACAAGAAAAATGGGGGAAAGTAATATATCGAACATGCTTCATGTAATAATATTTGTGATTATATAGATTATCTATTTTCTATTTTATCATTTTTATAATAAAATGAGAGTACTTGTTTTTTTTTGCCAGAAAACCTATCAAAATTAGAAAAAAAAAATGAGAGAACTTTTAATTTTGTTCTATAATTTTAATTAGATTTTTTTTTCATCTTCCTATTTTCATTTCCATATATTTCTACCTTGGTAGTAAAAGCACGCAATCTGGATTCTAGACTCCGGAGCGGTGGAGCCCCAAAAGAGGGCTAAAATACAACAAATTATAACTCAAGGAACCAAAATGGAAATCACAAACATTAAAGGGGCATGAGAGCAAAAAAAAGAACATTGAGGTTAAATTCACTGTACCCGTGTGAAGACGACGGAAAGCACATGGAAAGACAACCTACGCCGCTCCCATTTCCCAAGATACAAAAATTCTACTATGTATATGTGTGTATTATATATAGCCACCAGTCTTTCATCCTCCCCACCCAATATTCCTTCCTTCATCCCTTCTCCCATTTTATGGCCCCAATCTCCCCGGACTTCAAAGACTCATCTTTTCTCAAGTTCTAACCTTCAATCGGGGCATCCATTAACCCTCCTCACCTTCCCAGCTTCGATCAATTCCGATTTGTTTTAATCAATCACCGAATTGATTGATTCAATTCAATGGGGAAGTATATGGAGCTTCTGGATGCAGGTGTCAGAATAGTGTGCAGATTTCAGTCGCACTGCCCACAAACGGCCCGGATGTATTACCACCCGCCCGCCGCTTGCGGGAAGGACGAGGGACGGATTCACCACGGCGGCGCCGGGGAAGCGATGGCGGCGGCGGCGGCGGTTCAGGGGGAGGCGCAGCTGGGCGGATGCCGGATTAAGATTGATACTACTGATCTCATTCTTTATACTGTTGCCTAATTGATCGATTGTTGCAAATTCAATGGGAGAACCCTTTGTTTTTGTATTGAAAAAGATTGATACTTTATCATGAGTTTTGTAAGAGTTTTGCTGCCGGAATTTTATTCATACATTCTTTTTAGGGTAGATTGTTGTATGTATAACAGGGTAAATATTGCAATGAGGAGATTTCAATCCAAACTTAGGATATCACTTTATTGGTATTTATATTGCTTTATTGATTAAAAACATTACAATTTTATTCTTCGTTTATATCGTTTTACTTGTTATTGGCGATGGATCAAAGACACAATTTCAATGGATTTTTTTAAGTCAATAATTTTCGTATTTGTTTGAGTAATAATGGATTTTTTTCAATGGAAATGCCAATTGTTTTCATCAAATGAGTAGTTATTTGGGATGGGACTTAGTCCAAGTGCCTTCTAAATCCCTCTTTTTTATTCTATTTATAATTTGTGTGTCATTAGCTTACATTACACTTGTTTAGAAAAAAAAAAAACAAATAGTCATTTAGGATCTGGAAAGCAGTAGGTGTTCACATTCATAAATTTCGAACCCCACAAAATTATGACTTTCTTAGGCTTGATTACGTATTTTTATTATTTTATAAATTAGTAGGTTGTTGGTAGGTTGGATTAGAAATTCGTAGTTGGGTTGTAACAACATGTTGGTCGTCTGCACAATTATTTCAATTTTACAATATTTTATATTTTATAAAATATTCAATTTGGTCTAAAATATGCATGAGGATTGTTAGTTGTTACAAAAGGTTTTGCTAAAGAATTGTTGCATATCATTTATGAATAAACGTTTAACTTTATGGTCATTTGCCGAATCTTGGAATCATAAAAATATATCAAGACATCAACCATCTTATAAGTAAATAATAATAATAAAAAAGAGAGATTAATTTCTTTTAGAAAACTGCTGGTGGCATATTAATTACTCTCTCCATTATAGATGCCATTTTAGAAATTAAAAAGCATTTCATAAATAGTTGTGGTTTTTTAGATGTCACTTTAAAAATGAAAAAAATATTCCCCAAAGCATTCCACAAATAGTTGTTGCTTATTATCAAGGAATAATAACCAAAAAAAAAAAATCATGAGTTAATTAATAAAATAATTAATTATTGTCTAATGGGAATAATAGAAAATGAACGATATTTCTCTGCGGCTCTAAGCGGCTACTTAGAGCTAGTTTGATTAAGTATTTCATTAGTAAAAACCTTTAATAATTACCAGCTATTGATGTGTTAATTATAAGTTGAACAATCATTTCCGTACTTATTTACATAGTGTATGAATATCGAATGGGTTCTCATCCGTAGTCCGCATATGCGGAGTGTTCCGGGAAGGCACAGATTGTGCTGCATACACCCACAGACACATATGGCAGTAGATCATCAAATTGACTTTCCCTTTTTTATTCGAGAGAATGGTGGGTAATTAATAAGATTTTCCATTTGTGAGTTGTACTAAAATCGTGCACAATTTATCAAATTTGATTACCAGATTGACCCCATTTTTGGAAAGATTATGTGCATTTTTTATTTTTAGTATGGATTTGGTGTTGAATATTTGACCCCACCAGTTCTTTTCTATTGGACCACATTTGTTCATACAATATTTTAACACATTTGCCATTTGACATCACTAAAAAGTCTTTTTGAAAAGGACCCAACACCCCCATCCCTTCAAACCTCCGAAACCGACTCACAAACCCCTCCCCCCGCCCCCTCAAAAATCATGTGCTGCCATACTTTTCATATTGTGATCTGCCCATGAGTAACTTATGCTGTGGAAGTTGCAGTACCATGTTATGTGTTAAAATATTACTTATGCTGCCATGAGTAACTATTAGTACTTATGATGTGTATGTGCATATTGTTCAGACGATGTATTTCTGCATATTCTAGAATATTCATGTGCTGTCATACTGTTCATATTGTGATCTCCCCATGAATAACTTATGCTCTGGCAGTTGTAGTACCATGTTCTGTGTTAAAATATCAAATAAGATACTTTGCTGCCAACTAGTACATTATTTGTTCATGTGCTGGCTTCTCCAACCAAATAAATGACCTCTGACTATTTATACATATGCAATCATTACTCCCACTAATTAGTGCAATCATTACTTCCACTAAGCAGTGCAATCAGTGATTCATTTTCCTTTTTTAATTAATGCGTCTGTATGGAATCTAATACCCACATCTTGACGCATAGCATATGGTCAACATTGTCGGAACACGTCCGCATATGGGCACTATTAATCCTCCGTATAGTAACTCTATTGTATAAATATTATACAATGAGATATGGAAGTATTGATGACGTATCCATTATTTTTAAAACGATGATTGTAGATGATTCTCTATTGGTATGAAATTTCATCAATTTTCATTAGTAGATCTCTTTGGATCGCCAAATCTGAATTTATTTCAAAAATTAACATATTAATTCCTTCAAATATGATTCATGTCGGGTTGGGGACTTATCCTAGTGGTCAAGTCCCCCGTCCCCCAACAATAGGTTGAAGGTTCGATCCCTACCCGGCCCGCTATCCCTCCCCTTTATCCCCCTTTGTAATTTGTGTGGTTTGGGCTCCCACACACCTTTGCCGACACATGAGTGTCACCGTTTACCAAAAAAAAATTTGATTCGTGTCACTTTGTCAGTGCCACAGAGAACCGGTTAATTAGTTTACCGAATAGGTTTGAATCCAGAATCTGGATGTCCAGAAATGATACTACCAAGGGGATAAAGTGCTTGAACTATTTTTTTATTTATAGATTGTGTATTTTGTGAACCATTATTGCCATATTAAGTGGATTGTAATTGTCATAATTGATGCCGGGGCCCACGTATTTATTCAAATTTTTATTGACATAAATTTGGCATTGATTTATATTATAAAGGAAAGATTTTTTTTTTCGTATATGAACAGATTCCATGTACTTACAATTAAAAGTGATGAATATCTCATTTGTCTTTATCGATAACATTACATTGTCATATATCTAACAAAAAATAGACCTTCATGTATCATATTGTCAAACCACATTCAACATATTAATGTGTATTAGATAGCACATGTTATTAAGTTAGTACCTATGAATTAGGTAGCACATATCCACTATTTCTTCATCATATTAATGTGTATTACGTAGCAAATGTTATTAAATTACTACCTATGTAAGGTAGCACATACTCAACATTTCTTTAGTATATTAATGTGTATTACGTAGCATATGTTATTAAGCTACTATCTATGAATTAAATTATTCTTTCGCCGGTAATTGGCATTTTTTTGTTTTTTAACAGCAATTTCTAAACCAATTTTTGTTTATGTACTATCCTTAATCGGCTAAATACAAAACTCAATCCCAAACAATTATGCTAGCATTCCATAATTTAAGGAATTGATTGCATTTAATTAATTCCCTTATTAATTTACTTTCTATTAATGCATGCTAATGAAAATGACAATAAATCAATCCAAAATTACGGACATCATATTACAAAGAAGTTCGTAGCATTTATGTATTTTCAGAAATTCATTATTCTGGACACAAACTTAATTTTTAATTTACATTAGGACAAATAAAACCCGGCATTTGAAGTGACCGTGACAGTGCCTTAAATGTACTCCTCCATAATTATTGAGAGTTCGAGGCTCGAATGGCCCAGATTTAGTCGCAAAAAGTAGTAGTGGCAGAAAAAGGAAGAAAAGTAGGAAAGTCAAAAAGCACATACATATTCAATGGTACTATTTCCCCATTCAAGGAAGGTTGTGAAGTGGAGGAGTATTGAGAAATTTGACCATGACAACGTTCCTTCGCCAACCCGTCTCATTTGAGTTTGTCAACTTTTATTGGGTTTCCCTATTCACGCTGTCTTTCAAGATATTCTAAAGGTTTAAAATTAATTTATTGGGAATATTTTATTTTATTTTTTTGGCGGATTTTAATTGATATGCTTATTAACTAAAGTAAATTTATTATTATAATACTCCATCCGTTCCATTACAGTAAAATTATTTCTAATTATATTGGGTTTAGTTACTATTGATTAGCCTCCCTATTGGGATTAGAGTTTTGAGGATGGTACCAAATTCTAGATCTATTGTGGCCTTGTCGGTAGAACATATACGAAGTACATGTTTGAATAGTTGTACCAAACAAATTAGTCTCCCTATTTTGATTTTCAATAGAAACTTTATTTTGTTAGGGGCTAGTGGTCTCCGACTGTCTTCTCTCCTCTTCCATTGGCATAAAAATATCTTCAATGACGATCCACCACCACCATCCGTTTTATTCTAACTTTAGACTTTAAGATACTCCATCCATTTTTTATTATTTGCATCATTTATGATTTCGCTATTATTAAGCTCACACATTTTAATTTAAAGTTTTATCATAGTTATACAAGTTAAAATATAGTTAAGTGAAATCTTTATAGATCCGTCTCATCATTTAGTTTTTAAATATCGAACTTTTAGAATTTTTACTTGTGCCAAACTTCTGTTATTAATGGTCTAAAATATATATTAGACTGTATGCTGGGTGGATCCGTAGCAAATATAAAACGGAGGTAGTATTACAGTTTATTTTATACTCCATCCGTTCTTGATAAATTGAAACGTTGGGAAATTTGGTACTATTAACACATTTACTTTGATTTAAAGTTTTATCATAGTTATACAAGTTAAAATATAGCCAAGTGAGATCTTGTTAGATTCGTCTCGTCGAGTGGTTTTTAAATATCCAACTTTTAGAATTTTTACTTGTACCGAATTTGAGTTATTAATGATTTAAAATGTATCTTGGATTCCCCCAAAAAAATAAAATGTATATTGGACTGCGTGAGCTGTGGGTCGTTTTAAGTTTTTGAAAACGGAGGAAGTATATATTAAATTTTTTTTTTAGCAACGTCATTGTGAAAGGCTTTCGGATAACATTTTATTAGTGATTTAGTGTTTTTTTCAGGACCACTGAATTCGGCCCAATTAGACCAAACCAAATTTCCCAGGCCTAGCCCAATAATTTCAAAGAATCGCTAGTGCTCAGTTTTCAATTGTGAATTGTCCCTGAAGAATAAGAATGGGTAAATGAGGTTGAAGCATCAAATGTGGCCACCGAATCCATGGCGATGCTCAGGAGGCTTCGATTCCGAGGATTTGTTCGGGAGACATGCTTCTCTCAATTTTCAAATTCTATTCCTCACCAATTGTCTCGACCTGTACTTCCTTCTGCAATGCTGTGTTTGTCTCGGGCATTCCATCGAACATATTGCGGACAATATGCGCATAGACCTCAAGTAGGCATCTTTCAGCGGAGCACTTACGAAACTTGCAAATTTGAGGAATTTATCAAGGAAGTAGATGGGGATGTCCGGTTGGGCTTCAGTGAAATCCTTCAGAGAGTCCAGAAGGCTAAGGATTTCGCTTCTGGTGATGAAGCCATAGCCTTTCTTGACGAATCAACAGTCAAACCTGATGGGGAATTTATATTTTCACTTGTATGGGCATTGAGAGACGAGTGGAAATTGGCTTATTTGGCGTTCAAGTGGGGACAGAAATGGGATTGTGTGGCAGAAAAGACGTGGATGTTGATGATATGGCTGTTGGGTAACCATAAGAAGTTCAGCACCGCTTGGACTTTGATTCACGAGCTTCATCATTCTTCAAAGGATACTCAACAAGCAATGCTCATCATGATTGACAGGTCACCATTGATTGGAGATGCAATTGTTTATGCTTTTGATTCTTACTCGTATATTATTATTTTGGCTATGTGGAACTTTCATATGTGTTATAAATACATGAACATCAATATAATCCCATAACACGCCGGTATAATGCATATTTGGGAAGGAGGGTGTGTCACAACCATTTATGCAAACACAAGGGCTAGATAATTATTCAATGTTTCTAACATAAGGGGTTTTGTCTGACTTCAGCATATTACAGGGGAGTAAAATGACTTTACCCTTTTTTTTTTTTTTTTTTTTTTTTTTTAACGAGGATTAGCGGAGATTTCTTTATTTATATCTAAATGAGAATCTTAGTTTTGATCTGGATAAGCATTATTACTCTGATGATGTTGTTTTTGTGATATTTGATAGGTATGCTGCTTTAAATTATCCGGACAAGGCTATACAAACATTCCACTTATTGCAGAAGTTTAACTTTTATCCTGAACAGAAAACATACTGGACATTCTTGGATATTCTTTGCCGACATGGGAACATAGAAGAGGCCGAAGAGTTCATGTTTGTTAATAAGAAGTTCTTCCCTTTAGAAGTTGAGTGCTTTAACATAATTCTCAATGGATGGTGTAATGTAGCCAAGGATATATATGAAGCCAAGAGGGTGTGGCGAGAGATGTCCAACTGCTGTATTGAGCCAGATGGGGGTTCATACTCGCACATGATTTCCTGCTATGCGAACTCAGGTAATTTATTTGATACCCTGAGATTGTACGATCAGATGAAGAAAAGGGGGTGGATCCCGGGGTTGGTAGTGTATCATTCGTTGATTTATGTACTGGCTCGTGAGAATTGCCTGGACGAGGCTCTTAAAACTCTGGATAATATGAAAGAAGCGGGTTTTCAACCTAATTCCACAACATATAACCTTATAATACGCCCTCTTTGTGAAGCTGTGAAGTTTGAAGAGGCCAGAGCTGTTTTAGCCCGGATGATTGGTGAAGACATCAGTCCTACTGTCGACACTTTTCATGCATTGATTTTGGGTGAAAATTTAGAAGGAATGATGGGAGTACTCGATCATATGGAAAAAGCTGGTTTGAGTCCAAATAGGAGCACCTTTATTCTCATCCTTGATAGGTTCTTCGAATTGGATCGAGCTGAAGATGCACTAAAGATATGGTCAGAAATGGAGCGCTACAAGATAAAGCCAGATCAGGCACTCTACTGTATATTGGTGAAAGGATTGGCGAAGAAGGGGCTGATTGCTGATGCTAGAAAATTCTATGCTGAGATGAAAACTTCTGGAATATCGGATGATCCTTCAATAAAAAAGCTCTTGGAAGGTACGCTGCATAAGGGGGGCTGCCCAAGAAAAGATGAGGAGCAGATGACCGTTGTCAGGCATATAAAAAAAGGGAAAGGCTTACGGTGTAGAAAGTTTAAAGTGTCACGGAGTAGATAAGTATCTCTATCAGTGAGAAAAAGGGCAATCTGAACTCTGAAGTTTGGGTCTTCAAAGGAGCGGAAAGCAATGGGTGGATTGGGTAAATGTACCCCTTAATTAAAGGATAATGTGCATCATAAATCAGTTCATCAAATCCCAAGAGTCGACGTTGAAGTTGATTTTGTAATACCTGTTAGTTTAATGGTGGAGAGAGCAGTACTTGAAAGTATTTTGTGGATACATGCCCATGAAGAGGTCTCTTCCCCAGAACCTTTCATGTGTGAATTTGGAAAAATCACTGCATTGACGACCTGCCAGGCAATGAATGACGAGGCTAGGGATCGCAGGATATATGAGATGCACCGAGAAGAAATTATTTGAACTTGAGTACTCAAGCCATAATTGAACTGAACTGAAATTTTAATTATTCTGAGTCTTGATTATTGGCCTTTTTCTTGTAGGAGTAATTTATATTCCTGGTCCTTTCTTTTGTTGTATTTAAGCGGCTGTAACTGGAGGTTTCAATCATTTTCGTCAATAGTGGAGTATCATTTTGGCCAAAACGTTGTAAGAGCTAAAATGTTCCAGGAGACTTGTTTTTATTTCTTATATTTTGCTTGCCGCTTTTTCCTCACAGACCCCAAAGTAGATGGGGTATTAAGGTGCCTTATAAAATTTCCCAGCATGCTGCTGCAAATGAAGTTGAGAAGGCAAGGTAATCCAAATTCCAAATTAATGTGCTGGTGCCTGGTTGACTGGTGTTGTGTTTTTCTTGTGAAGATGAAGGAAGCGACAGGGCAAGAAAGATACTGGACTCAATCAACTATACAGTTTAAAGGGAAATCAAGCTTAAGCTCACATCTGATGTAATAAGTGAGCGGCCCAATTGAAGCCCGCTCATTTAGCTGTCTGACACTCTGGCATGAATTAGCTGTTAGCTGTTAACTGATTCTGTGAGTAATAATTAGTTAGCTGTTTGACAATTTCGAGACTAACTTTTTGCCTAGAATAAGCTAAAATCCAAAATGCTGCTATTTGCAGCGGTTTCAAAACAGCTGATTGAACACTGTTTTAAGTTATTTTGTCCTTTTAAATAAGCTAATTCAGTTAAAATTGCCTAAAATAAGCTAATTTCATATAGTTGTTTTGCCAGACAGGGCCTCTGACTCTGTTCAAAGTTCAAAGGGCTGATTATTAATTATCAAAACCTTCAGGGACTTAACGAAATTCCGCCGCACAAAACCCGACCCGCCATTTCGAAATCAACATCTCCTCTATTGCTCTCGGCTCGCTTGTCTGTCCGCCTGTCCTCCCCAAAATTTCTTTTCTGAAATTCTCATTATTTTTCCATCAATTTTAAAACTTTTAAATTTTTTTATTTTTATTTTTGTCACCAAACCGAAATAACGCTGCCCCCTTTTCACCACAAAAGTTTTAAAAAAATTCGTGGGATTATGGCCTTCCATGTTGCGTGCCCAATTACCTGGTAAAACCCCCTTCTCTAATTTCATCACTCAGCCCAAATAATTTTACAGCATCAGTCACATTTATGTGTGGTATCTGTATCTGTCTGTTTGCGTTTCTTTCCCCCCTATTTCGTGTTCGTGTTATTTGATTTTCAAATTTTGAGTGTGGGACTGATGTGGGTTTTCATGTTTGGGTGAATCTTTTTTGTCTCTTTTTGTGTGTTTGCAATTGCAGCCGCAAGATATGTTTTTGTGCATTTGGGTTTCCGGCGGGGCTGCGGAGCGAGAAGGGCAAGAACGACTTTTTGCAGGAGGTGGCTAGGGTTGAGCAGTTCTTGAGTGACCCGTGGCTGATCAAGGCCAGGGAGAATGCAACGATTCAGGTTAAGGTTCCGAAGGTGGTTGTTTCTTCCGCTCCGGTCCCTCCGGCGCCTCAATTTCCTGCGGCGGAATCCGTCGGAGCTGGGGTTGGAGGAGATGAGGCCGCGAAGATGGCAGCTTCGTCGCGAGTGAAGAGGGCTGTGCTGCAGAAGCAAGCTGTTGCGGCGTCAATGGTGGCAGAGGATTATGCCAGGAAGTTCGAATCTGGTGATTTAGTGGTGAGTTACTTGCAATTTTGAAATTCAAATTGTATTTACTTTGGGTTTATTCAGGTTTTGCTATATCTTTGTTGAGTGTATTTGTTAAAATTGAGGTATTCTCTGTTGGTGATCTTATATCTTATTCTACTCTGGTTTCACGCAATGGTTCATTGGATGTCTTTGGATTTGATTCATGCATTTGTATGCTTTTTGTTTGCTGCATACTTGTATTTGGAATTAATTTTTTGTTTACTTTCATTGTAGGTTCAACTGTGTTCCTCACATTGCATTAGTTACTTTTGGCCTTAATTAGCACATAGAACCATTCTTCTTATATGGTTTGTGGGTGCATTACAGCTGTGGCTGACGTTTGTTATAGCTATGTTATGTTCATTATTATTATTAATTGTAGTCCATTTTCTGGTTACTATTCTTACTAATGATGAGTTTGGTAAGATTTTACACACTCAGAAATTAACGTGTTTCTTTCAGGAGAAAGGTCTTTTCTGCATTCACTATCTTATAGATTTGTTGAGAAGTTAATCCTATGCAGTTGGTTGGATTGGGATGAGAGTGGCTTTTCATCTAATTAGTAGTTTAAACTGAAAACAGAATTGACTGAGAAAATCCAGGTTATGATGATTATGAATTGTCTTGTTGAGAAGTTTTTTGTCTATGTAGTGTTATTCAAAGAGCAGAAGTTTCTTAGCTCTTACCGAGTATTATTATAAAATGTATATTCAATTCGATGATGTACAAAGAATTTTTGGTGTCTCCATGCCCTTGGGTTATGAGGATGGAACTCGCGTTCTGTTTTATCCACTTTTTCTCTCAGTGATAAGCATGCCTATCACTGTCCCAGAATATGCGCACCTTGAAATTAGTACTTACATTTCCGTTGATGATATCATCTTCAGTCAAATTGCTTTCGTTCAGCTAGTGGTTGACTATGCTCTTACATTTTTTTACATGATATTGTGAAGGATGTTGGAGAAGAGCAAGGTAATCCAAACTCCAAAGTAATGTGTCGCTTGTGCTTTTCTGGTGAAAATGAAGGAAGCAATAGGGCAAGAAAGATGCTATCTTGCAGTAGTTGTGGCAAGAAGTATCACCGAAGTTGTTTGAAAGCTTGGTCTCAAAACAGAGGTAGTATCTTTTGCTCCAACAATTTCATAGTTCTTGGGTTTTTAGTGATGAGTACCTGGTTTCAGATCTTTTTCACTGGAGCTCTTGGGCCTGTCCATCTTGCCGTACATGTGAGGTAAAAAAAAATCAATGTCTTTTTCCTTATAGTATTACCTGATTGTGTATAAGATTTGAAATCTTCTGCATCAAACTTTAGGAAGCATTAAAATGGGTTAGTTTAAGATGGGGTAGAATTATTTAATTTACTTGTTGAATGGAGATAGTTTTAATGCTTCCCTGGAATTAGAGTAAAAGTTAGAAGCTACCCCACAGCAATTCAGTTATTTTAATGTATACCTTGTGAGGGTGTAGCCTCTGTGCCCCCATCATTTGCCTTTTATGACATACCGGAAACACTTCTGATCATAATGGAGGGCTGGTAAAATACATTCTAATTTCTCATTTATGCATTAATTGTATTTTGATATACTTTATTACTGTAGGTCTGCCGAAGAACTGGGGATCCGAGTAAATTTATGTTCTGTAAAAGGTGTGATGGTGCTTATCACTGTTACTGTCAACAGCCCCCACACAAGGTGTGTTTTGCATATCCTATCCTTGCATCTATTCAGAGTAAAAATGGGCTTGAGTAGGTTCACTTTGCACTCATGCAGAATGTCGGTCATGGTCCTTATTTGTGTCCAAAACACACCAAGTGTCATAGCTGCAGCTCTACTGTGCCTGGAAATGGTTTAAGTGTGAGGTATGACTTTGACCCATTATTGATGGTTTTAATTTCTTTTGCATACCAGGAAAGGTATTCATTTTTTTTCTTATACCTTATGTTTCTTTTCTTTCAAAAATCCTGTATGCTGCTATTATCCTGAAGGATATGAGGTTGTCTTCTTAATTCTAATGGTGCATTCTTGGATTCCTTGTGTGGATTCAATCCCTTTTCCCCAACACACATGCACACACCCATGGACTCCAACCAGCATGAAGAGATGAAGAAAGTTGGAATATGCAGTCTTCTCATAAACATTAAACTTTAAATGCTCCAGGTGGTTTTTGGGCTATACTTGTTGTGATGCATGTGGAAGATTGTTTGTGAAGGGAAACTACTGTCCTGTTTGTTTGAAGGTATGATGTCATGCTTCTGATTATTTATTTTGACTTTGGTTTTACATCTTGCAAGAAATTACACATCGATGACTGACCAGTTGAAGTAAAATGCCAACTTTCTCAAGCAGCAAAGGCACAGCTGACTGCTTACGTATTTGTCTAACGAACTGCAGGTGTATAGAGACTCTGAATCAACTCCTATGGTATGCTGTGATATCTGCCAGCGCTGGGTGCATTGCCCCTGTGATGGGATAAGGTTTCTTAACTTTATTCAAATATGCCCCATTCTTTTCTGTAGCAGCTTATGTTAATATTATATTTGGTAGTTGAATCTTTTTTTTCTGTATCTTATGATAAACACTACTTAAGAAAAAGGAATAAATTCCAAAATCTGATGCAATCCAATAATTACCCCTTTGTTACCATATCTTAATAATTCATAAATGTTTTATTCATTAACTGGATTCTGGAATTATTGCCATATGGTCTAACAGTTACCAAATTGTGTGAAATATGCTGTTAGAATAGAAGACTTGGTAGTAAAATATACGGAATGCATCTCTTGGCCTCCTGTGTTGAACATTTTAGTTTTTGTTAACTGCAGAGTAAATGATCTTGAAAGTGTTGTTTTGGAAAATTGACTGCACGAGAGGGCCTAGGATGAGTGTAAGGGTGATACATGCCCAATAAGGAGCAGCTCACTATATGTTGTTCTCCTATAAGTCATAACCTTGCATTTTGTCTGAGTAGGGAGTGGATTTAAACACAGATTTTGTATTCAACTTGAATTGTAGTCTCTTGGGATGCTTTGCTTTTAATAATATTTTCTAGGGAGACCTGTTCTGTATTTGATTGAAGCTTAATTATTTCTTTTACTGATGTTTGTTGGAAACTTTTGTCCAGTGATGCAAAATACATGCAGTTTCAAGTAGATGGAAACCTTCAATATGTTTGTCCTATGTGCCGGGGGGAATGCTGCCAGGTCTGTTTATTCGATGACTGGTATACTAGGATTTACATCGTGCCTGTGTTGTAATTTCCCTTAATTTTTCTTCCTGTTACCAGGTTAGAACTATTGAGGATGCTGTTCCTGAGCTATGGAGACGAAGAGATGAAGCCGATAAGGATTTGATAGCAACCTTGAGGGCAGCTGCTGGTCTACCCACCCAAGATGAAATTTTTGATATTTCACCTTTCTCCGATGATGAAGAAAGTGGAACGTTGCTAAAAAATGAACAAGGGCGATCTTTTAAGTTTCCGGTCAAAGGTTTTGGAGATAAATCACCAAAAAAGAGCAAAGACCATGGAAAGAAATCATCCAAGAAAGGCAAGAAAAAAGGGAACGACACAACCTCAATCAGTGCAGGAGATGTGTATCACGGTGCTGGTGGGCAAGTTGATGGTCCACTTGGACATGATACTGTCAGTAACAAGAGAGAAGAAACACAATCCCCAGGCGCAGATGATACTTATTCTCCAGTGACTGGAAGTGTGATGGAAGGCCTTACTGTAGCAAATGAGGCATCAGTATCCAAACTCAAATCTGAAGATGAGATGAAGCCTACCAACATAACTAAAGCATCAAGAGCCATCAAAATAAAGAGTAGTAGTAGATCTCGTGGCTTCGTTGACAGTGAAGATACTGGAACAAACAGTGATGCGCCCAAGCCTGCACATGGACCAAAGCTTGTTATACATTTGGGTGGGCGGGGTAGGAATACAATTACTCCTCCAAGATCTGAAGTGTTAAGCTATAAAAGAGCCCAAGATATGACTTCCCCAAATGGTATGTCATCTGTTACTGTGTTTTACTCTGTCTGCACTGTGAACTTTATCTCTTGTTAAAAAGCACTTGTTCGTGGTTTGTTGTTTGTTTCTGAAACGAAATAGACCAAGTAAAAGGATCCAAGCCACGAGAGAATGAAGGGCACTCGATGAAGCTCAAGAATGCCAAATCACAACACTCCAATCCGAGCACGAAACAGTTTGGAGAGTTTGCTGATGGGTATGAATCTGTTTCTTCAAAGAACAAATACTCTTTACTAGGAAAAAGAGGCAATGAAGAGATTACGTATGCAAGGAGGGGATCTCAAGATCCAACAGGCAGGAAGAAGTCTGGCACAGGAGATTTAATTGATGACAATAGTAGCATGCCCTCCATTTCACAGGCTTCGTCAAAGGATCACAGGCCATATTTGAAGTTTAAAATTCACAGAAATTCGAACACTGGAAACCAAAATGTTTCCAGTAATTTGAACACTGGAAATCAAAAGCCATCACCTCTTCCTGTGAAGGAAGAGATAACCTACACGCGGGGGCAAAGGTCAAAACGGAAGAGGCCGGCTGGACTGGGCGATGATGACCTGTCTCAGTTGCGTGAAGAAAACTCAATGAAAGACTTATCCGATGCCAATTGGATACTGCAGAAATTGGGAAAAGATGCTGCCGGGAAAAGAGTAGAAATTCATCAGGCAGCCATTGATTCCTGGTAATGTAACGCTCATCTTTTTTAATTTAGAAACCTTTCTGAAGCATGTTACTATTGTCAATTCCTATATGCTACAATAACGTTAAATTTCTGTTTTCCTCTTTATCCAGGTGCCGGGGAACAGTAACTGAAATATCTGAGGATGCAACGATGGTTTCTATAGCTCTTGACGATGGGAAAACCAAGAACTTTGAACTTGGAAAGCATGGAATCCGTTTTGTTTCACAAAAGCCAAAGCACTGATTCAGATCTTTTCTGGTATATATAACTCTGAAACACGGCCAAAACATCCATCAGTCAACTACTAACTGCATTTGTGTCTTTGAAAGAGATTCAGGAAAGTGAAGCAACTGTTTCCTCCTCCATGTTAACATTGCCAGCCAGTCGTTGCCCAAGCGGTAGAACAAGTAGGATAGATCGTTGGCGTAAACACATTTAGATTATGCATCGCAGTTAGTTGTTACTGCTGCTCTGTGATGTCCTATGGTGAAACCTGTTTTGCAACACTCACGTATATGTGTTTAGGGCTGCAAAGTGTGCATAGAATTCAGGACCTTGTAATTCTTGTAATGTAGCGTATGTACAACTTGTACGAGATATTACAGCACTGCTGCTGCTATTGCAATCTTCAAATAAAGAATGGTTCTTCTATTACAGCACTCGCAGCGTCATAATTCCTTCCATCACCAGCGGTACGGGTGGGGAAGATGTTTGTAAATTGAAAAAAATTCGTGATTTTAAAATTATTTCTATCAAAGAAATTTTGATCAAACCAGCAGTTGGCAGCAGTTGGTTTGAGTGGATGGGCTCTAAATTTTGATCAAAACTTAAATACAAATTCATATGTAGTACGTATTTTGTTGTTTTCTTTTAAATGACAATTATATATATTAAAGTTACTATTACCTTTTAATATGGATATTTATTTATTAAAGTTATGGTTTATTTATTTTTTAAAAGTTGACCTTTATTTTGGAATGGGCTTTGGTGCAGCTGCTGTACATGCAGCTGATGATGGCCCAAATAAATAAAATGATGTGTAACAAATAGATTATGTTTACGTCTTATTAAATGATATAATATGGGACCCACAAATCTCCAGATTTTTGCATACTCGTGCAGGTTGGAGAGAATTCAGAAAAATCCCACCGTCTTCGCAGGGTTGTTATATGGTGGGATATGGGAGACATCACTTTTAGAATGGGAGATATCACGTTGCACCTGCAGACTAAATTCACGTCTGCACCATAACCGAACTGCTTTATTTTTATTATTAATGGGATGGAAGTAAAAAGAATGAATGATAATTTAATGGAATAATTGCCAAATAAGTCTTTTCTTGTCATTTTTTCCAGATCCATCCTATTCAAATTTTTGGCGCCTATTAGTCCGCTTCATTTGCTAATTAAAACCAAATCCGTCCCAAACTCACTAATCCAAATCAATTAGAGATTTAATCAGAAAAATTGCCAAAAACGTCCATTTTCTTGTTGTTTTTTCCGAACCCATCCTCTACAACCCTTGCAAATAATGGCTCCAAAGCTCCAACTGTTGTGATCATTGCATTAAATATAATATACTTTTGTGCATTATTTATTTATTTATTTATTTTTTCTGCAGTCTACATTATACTGTCACAACTACAAGCACGATGTTTTCAATGCATATCGTATTCTCATGTCAAACATGAAAAAACCTAATTATATGCATTGCATACTCTCATACAATACCATCAAACATTGGTTCGAAATTAAATATTTCATCGGCGCCTTTCTTCAAAATAAAAGTAAATGGCAAACCAATGACATTAAATCTTATTCATTACCACTTTTACTAATCACAACTTCCTTCTTAAAAAAAAGAACAAATCGACCATGTTGGAATCCGGATGGCATATCAAAACGTTGGAAATGATACTTCATTTCAATAATACAAAAAATGGGCAATAATCAACTCTACGCAAATAAGTTTCTAATCTCTGCCTACTTCATTTATTTTAACATTTGAGTGCTCCACAAATTCATCCGCTCTCTGAAATGCCTCATTCACATTGACAATTTTCATACCTAATTCCTTCTTTGCTTGGATGGCGACCCCACTAGCTTGTCATTGAGCCCTCATTGGTTGTGTCCATGGTTACATGTTCATTTTTGTTTTGAAGGAAGACACCGTTGGAATATGTAATTTTGAATTTGATGTCATTATAATGTGAATATGTAATGCATCTAATTAATTAGGTTTCTTGATTGTTGACATGCGAATATGATATGCATTGAATATTTTTGACTTGTAGATGTGATGGTATAATGTAGACTGTAGAAACAAAAAAGAACAAAATATAATGCACAAAAGTAGATTATATTTAATGCAATTATCACAACAGTTGAAGCCAATTATTTGCAAAGGTTGAAGATGACGGATTTGGACAAAACGACAAGAAAATGAATGTTTTTGGCAATTTTTCTGATTAGATCTATAATTGACTTGGATTAGTGAGTTTAGGACGGATTTGATTTTAATTAGCAAATGAAGCGAACTAACAGGGGCCAAAAATTCGAATAGGACGGATTTGGAAAAAATGACAAGAAAAAGGATTTCTAAAAAGGATTTCTTTGGCAATTATTCCATAATTTAATAGTAAATGATAGTGGATTGACTGACCCAACTTCATTAACATTATATAGAACTGGGAAAAAAAATGTTCCGTTGCCGGGACTTGAACCCGGGTCTCTCGGGTGAGAGCCGAGTATCCTAACCACCTAGACTACAACGGACTTGTGATGCAAAGCGTATATTCATTTCATAAATATCAATACTGTCACACACGTCAATCGGAAGCCACTACTCTCACTGCAATTTGAACAGATTCAAAATACATTTATGCCGTGCATTGCGATAGTCGATAGGGATGCTCATATAGCGATCGTGGATGGCTGAGTCGATCTAAGAGAACGTAAGCAATTTCAGTATGGACCATAGCACTGAAACCGGGGTGATTCCGTTGAGCTCCGGGACGAATTGGATCATTGATCACGGCTCTCTGGATGCTTCCGTCGCCGTCGAGTCCTCCGATTGCCCAATACCTGAATCCGTCTTGGAATCCCGGAAATCGCCTCTGATTCTGAGGCCTGATGGCTCCGATTCTGGGCCTTGCGAAATCACGAGTAATTTCTTGGGCCTTTTTCTCCTTCTGTTTCTTTTGCTGAGCAATTTTGGTTCCAGGTTTAACCAGGGTTCTTATATTTAGGGTTTGATAATTGGGGAGTTCTGTATATCAAATTCAAATTGATTTTTTTGATTGTGTTTTGGATAGATTGTTCGAAGTTTATTATCCTAGACAGAGTATACTAGATGGATTAAATTTATTTTAAAGCGAAATCCCCACAACAATTTCATCTTTCTCTCGACCGTTATGTAGCGTAAGTTAATCATCTTGTGATGACTAACAGCATACGTTCTTTGCAGTTCATTTTGAGCAGAAGTTTGACATTTCCCAAATTTATGTGAGAAGCACTGCGCGGGTGTATGAGATTTATTATGCACGCACTTCTCATAGTGGCAATGAGTATCTATGCACTGTTCGGTGTGGTGTCGCTGAGAGAGATGGAAAGGTACTCCAAACCGCTATCATGGTAGATGTGGATAGACATAGGGATAGTTCGTCGGAAGAATTGGCCGAAGAAATTGCGACGAGTGCGGGGAGCACTTCCAATGGTGACGATGATTGGGTTAATATTAAAAATCCTGGCGATGGGATATCTTCATCGGAAAGGATTAATTCTGACCGAATAGAAAGCGTGCAGGTATGGTTAATTACTGTATTCACTTACCCTTTTCTGGTGCTCCAAATTGAAAATTCTGTTTTCTTGTTTTTTCCTCCGAAATATATCTCCAAAACAATTGATAGCTTTTCCCCCTGAAATATATTCCATGTGCAAGGAAATTGAATCAGTGATGTCCTGCGACTTCCCTATTTTCTGCCTGTAGCTTGAATGGGTAGTATCAGTTTTCATGTATGCCACAAGTTTACTGGGTTATGTTACATGTATTTGTAGGATCTTTATGAGGCTACAGCAGAAATAAGTGACGCAGAACCTTGTTCGTTGCTTACAATTAGATTGCTATCACTTCAGGACAAAGGCAACTTATATGTTGATGAAATATATGTATTTGTGGACCCTGCAGAATCCAATGATTCTGGAAATGAAGCAGCATTGGCAGCTAGCTCTACTCAAAGTTCATTAATGGCGATGATGGTACCTACTCTTCTTCAATTATCGAAATCAGGTGTCGGCTGGGTGCAAGATAAACGTGGTTCTGAAGAAGCACTTAAGGATAATAAGACGGAAGCTAGGTCCAAACAAATTGATCAAGTTGATGCTGGATTGCATAAAAATCAAGTTCAACATATGGAGTCAAAAACACATGATAAGGGTATATCTGACTCTGCTGAACCCCACCAACCCACTATAGAAAATAATAGTAGTGCTGAGGCTGTAAACAATAACACTTTGCCTGCTAGAAATCTTGAAAACACTTTAGAGCAGCTTGTTTCTCGAGTGAGTAGAATGGAAGATATATTCTTGAGGTTTGAAGAGAAAATGTTGAGGCCCATTGAAAGCATCGAAGCTCGGCTTCAACATGTTGAGCTTCAACTTGAAAAGCTTTCCCAGAGTTCTCTTGGTTCTGGTATTCCACATGTCACAGGAATATGTGCTTCAGCACACTCATGTAGCAAATCAAATTCAAGCCCGCTCTGCAATGACAAGAATGTTTTCTCGACTTGTGGCCCTTCAGAAATTGAAAAGAAAGATCTGTCCTGTGATGCCATGCCCGAGGTACCCCAATTCCAAGATACAAGAATTCAACCAGGTCTTGTTGTTTCTGCACCTGACTTTTCATACGATGAAGATGAAGAAGATGGTGTGACAACATTGGAGGATTCTCCATGCATTAAACCGAAGAAAGCTTTATCTGTTGATGATGCTTTAGCAGCAGCACTCAGTGGATTTTTATCTACTGCTTTGAATAATTTTTCTGTGGATATTAAGGAAACTTCAGGTTGTTCCACTGAAGTTAAGGAAGACCTACATCAGGAACTTGAAGGATTGCAAGAAATCACTGGCGAAGAATTCCCTGTTGGGGAGAACACTGATGGAGGGTCATTGCAGTATACCCAAGTCCTAGCCATCAAGGCTCCTGATTTCAATGCAGATGAATTTGGAAATGAGGATGAATTGAAGGATTCCGAGGCTTCTTTGGGTATGGGTTTATGTGAAAATGAGGAGAAAGGACACGATGATCAAGTTGCTTCTCCTCGCAGTCTAAGCACAGATTTTCCATTTAGTTCTGTGGATTCATACCATTTCTGTGAAAATAAAAGCGGCAGTGGCTTTGAGATGGAAAACAATGGTGAATCCTCTGATGTTCCAATTGAGGTGACTAATGACAATTATTCCTTCAAAGTTTCCAAGGAATCCGTGGAAACCGAAAATCTGCATATTGACGATGCATCTGAAGTTCCAGAAAAGAATGTCATAGCAGCAGACAAGTGCACTGAAGATGCAATGCCACTTAATTCTGACGACTCTTTAAGTTCTTTGGACTTTAACTTTCCTATTTTAGATGTGAAATTCGCGTCTGATGTCTCTAGCAATCCTGAGTCCCCCCTTGAAGTTCTTTTGTATGGATCAATCAGCTCTAGTATTGAACCTCATCCGATTCATGAATGCCTTGATGGGAGCCCTACTTCTGTCACCGACTGTACTGAAGCAACCAATTCTTTTCCAGGCGGCTCTCTCTTGGTAGATATTGGTGTTTCTAGTGCTGATGATGTCCCCAACATGGAGGGAGGATGTTATGACTTGTCTCCCCCAAGCAGCCCTACAATAGATGTGAGCCTCATTTAGTCCGACATTATGAATGTTAAGAAACTTACATGGATATATGCTTGTACAAATAACTTTTGCCACATTCATTTCTCCCCATGTTCTCTACGTGATGGTACATCGGATTATCCTACCTGTTATGATGATCTCAGGTTTGAGTTTATTAAGTTTTTGTGTGTGTGTGTGTGTGTGTGTTTGATGGTTTTCTATGTTGAGTACTTGATTGCTCAAATTTATCTTATCATTCTAACAAATACGCAGAATGGGTCCTGCATACATCCCATAAATTTCTTGAGAAGATTCACAAAAGTACCCACGCCTGTAACCATGTTCATTGGGGCTACCTATTCCACAAACAAAATGAAGGTTCATCCTATGTTGTAATGCCATAGAAAGATAAAAAAATCCCTCATGGCTAATTGATTATAGCCGACGTCCTACTATTCTGCAGCATATACACTACTCGTTGTCCCAATAGTTTCGAAGCTGCGACATGTGCAGAAGAAGCTCATCCCTGCCCAGCCCTGTTGTGCTGCTTGTCATTATCCATGGAGGATGTTTCCGATAGTTTTCTCTGATTGTCCCCTGAAAGTTTATGATATTCTCATCGGGTCTCCTCCCTTTGCCTTTTTTCATTTTATCACACTTCGTGAAAACAAAGGTCATCGGTATCTACAAGAGTCCAAGTACACAACACATGAGCAGTCAGTAATCGCATTCTAGCCAGTTTCTATATACTAATAAGGTGGTAATATTACAGGCGTACGTTATTTCGCCCAAGCCAGTTTGCACAGTCAATGTCAATTTTCTGTGGCGGAACGCTTGCATCGACCAAAAGTAGAACGGACACCAGACTTTCTCGATTCAGAAAGTAACCTTTAGTGAATGAGGACCAATCCATTCTCGCTGCATCCGGAGCATTGGCAAAACTGAAAATAATGAGATCTGCATGACACTCATTGTTTTAAATATCCCCGAAATTTCCGAAGTTTCGGATTTCGGGACATCCCGAAGCGAAATTTCACATGCAATATTTTTTTGCAAAATTTCCATCGAAATTTCGTCCGAAATCCGAAATTTCCCGAATTTTTTTTTAAAAAAATAATTTTTTTTTCTAAATTTTAAAAATATATTTTTTTAAAAAAATTAAAAATTAAAATTTATGTTTCAACCCATATTGATGATGGCATCCAATTAACTTGTTTATCAATTTTAAGTCTTTTATCAATCAACATGGTGAATGATATCAATAATATTACTAGCATATTATATCAATAAATGAATATTGTTAGCATATTACTAATTTATATAGCAACGGAGATGAAGAATTTTGAAAAATCTTCATTTTCATCATCTCAGAAACTCGAATTAGTTTTCTCAAAAAATTACAAATATCTCCAAAGTTTCCTCCGAAATTTCAAATATCTTCGAAATTTCCCTAAATTTATATTTATATATCCGATATAGATACCGAAACCGATATTTAAAACCTTGATGACACTAGAGTCTTGATTGTTCAGAAACAAACCAGTACTTGTTCGTATATGCAAATAAATGTGTGATTCTAAGGTTAGGATAAAAACCAAAATTTAAATTTTAGAAGATAAAAAAGGAGGACAAAGAGGGGTGTATTGATCTGAAGATCCCATCACTCAAATAAGAAGCCTATTTGTCCTAAAACGTTTACCTGACGATACATGCATATTTGTTGATTTTAACTATTTCTTCACACATGACATGGTATGCCAAACATGAGCAAGTTGGATGTAATGTCCTTTCACACACACTCACACCCACACTCAGTCAGACAAAACAATACTATGAAACTGTGACCCAACAATAATATACTGAAAGATATAAGAGCTTACCCATAGCCGGGCAAATCTACAATGTACCAACTTTTATTAACCAAATAGTGATTAATCAGCTGTGTTTTCCCTGCATAATACACAACAAAAAAGTTTAACATGAGCTGGAAGAAAATCAAACCAACGGAATAGTTCTTGTGGAAAGACAGCATCCAGAAGTATGACCTGGCTTTTTAGAAGTAAGAGCAACCTCCTTCTTGCGTACCAAACAGTTAATGAGAGAAGATTTGCCAACATTAGACCGGCCCAACATGGCAAACTCAGGTCGATTATCCCTGGGACAATCCTTAGGCCGGTTACTGCTTTTCACAAAATCAACCTCTTTGATTTTTGAATCACCTGCATATGGTCCTACTACAATATTTGAGCCAGGCAGAACCATATCTTCAGTGACTTCATCTGGGTCGACTCCAGGTGGCACAAAGAGCACAGTGCGCACGAATTCGCTAGCCTCTGAGGTTGTCGATGGTCGAGGAGACTTGGCAGCAAAAGTGTAGTGAATGTTTTGCTTTTGTAAACTAGATGAGTTCAACAGAAGAGAGAAAGACGGGACTGCAACTTTATGAGGATGTAGAGATGAGAGGTTACATAGAGATGAAAAGGCGGGATTCATTAGTCGAGATGTTAAGTGCAGCAGCATTTTCTCTCGAGAAAATGGGCCAAAGGTATACAATGCTAAAATGGATGTTAAGAACAGCGATGAAATATCCAAAATTTTGTCCACGCGGATTGTCAGAGTTTTAAAATATCAGTTTAGATGTCAACCAACACCTGCATTAAGCCAAAAACCTTTTTAATAATCGAGCAAAGAATCATTCGCACTATGCGTGGTAAGAAACACAAACTATCTGAAACAAGCTCCATAAACAAGAATGAGAAATACATTTTGGAGTGTCACCCACGATAGAATAAAAATTAAGGCACAAATCACAATGTGAGTGCCATTGATTCAATGGTATTAAATCACGAATAGTATGAAGGGAAACACGGATAAAACATGGAAAAGGAGAAGTTATCATCGAAGGCTCATTCAGGCAATTCATCAAACACATAGGAAGCAGCTCAATAATTCAATTACAGCAGACACAGAAACTCATAAAATAACAATAAGATGGACAAAGAAACATGCTTTAGTCACTTTTGCAGTCAATTCATCAAGCAAGGCAGAGTGAAAAACACAGTAACATTAGAAGGGATGATTACCGAAAACTCAATCGAGCTCACGGACCAAACATACAGAATAATGTATGGAGCTTCGGACGCGGATGCGTGGTTCCACAATAGAACAAACCAAGAATTGATCGGGAATTCAAAGGATTCTCTAGGCCGTGCTAAGAGTTGGCTTCACTTTCAGCGCAGCAGATGTCATAGAGAGCAAATACAGAGAGAAAGAGCCATGCCGGGCTGGGCTTTATCTTATTTTATACCCTGTTTTCAAAAAACGGCACATTTCCATTTTTCATATGAAATTTATATGTATTTTTAAGTAATCATTAATAAATTAAACTATGTAAAATAAAAATTATAAAAAATTAATACTTTAAAAATATTAATTAAATATTTCAGTAATATTTTAATGGATTTTAATAGGTTTTTGAAGGAATCATAGAGCTACAGTCAGTGGCGGACCCATGATTTTTCGAGAGATAGGGCCGGAGTCTATTTTTTTAATCTTAAATAAATAAAAAAATCTGATAAAAAAATGTAATAGAATTTCTTTTTTTTTTTTAATTTGAGGTGGGGCCGAGGCCCCACCGGGCCTAGGGTTAGATCCGCCCCTGGTTACAGTCAAATGTAAAACATTCCAAACAAAAGGTTTAATTACATATTTTAACTTTCAAATAATGTTAATAATATTCTATTTAAATTAAACAATATGAAGTAAACAACCAACAACAGTTGGCTTAAGTGGATGGGGCTCTAGTCGTTTAAGTAAGGTTTCAGGTTAGAGCCTTGTGTATGCAAAAAAACTGTTTTGGGAGAGGCGTCCTTAATTGTCTTTGTAACAATATGAAGTAAATACAATTGCCTTCTGTTGACAATTTTATCTCGGGTAGGAATTAAGGTTGAAATTAAAAAACTAAGCTCCATTATTGAAAATGGTCAAATATAAAATTTTCTAATCCTTTAATTATAATATTATGTGTACTAGCTCCATTATTGAAAATGGTCAAATATAAAATTTTCTAATCCTTTAATTATAATATTATGTGTACCGGAGCAAGTAAATGTTTGTAATTTTATTTCAATTGTTTATTGAACTTAGATCAAGCGGTTAAGTCTATCTACTCCTAACGGGAGGTTCGAGGTTAGATTCCCACTGTCCCCTATCCCTTCCTTTTATTCCCTTCAATTTGTGTGGCATGACCCATTTCCTAGCCTACAGGCTGTTTTTTTTTTTTTAAAAAAAAAAACATTGTTTATTGAACAATGAACATACATTTTGATTTGGCAAAGCAAACAATATGGCTGATGGAATGGAAGGCATACATGATACATGCGACATGGGACATGTCCACTGTCATAGAAAGCATCAAGGAAGAATTTTGAAGGGTAAGAAATGCAAGAAAAATGCTACTACCTTTTACGGACAATCTTCCATTTGGAATGAGGAAAATGATGCAAAAAAGAAAAGTGTCACGCAAATATGGAGAGGTAGGGAAGTTATCATCAATTTGACCATTTTGTAAACGTGAAGGAAAGGAATTTCCCATGCCATCAACAACCGGATACCAGTCTTCTTGTATTTTGGTAAACCATTCTTTGCCTTTTGGGTGAGAGCTCATCCCTATGAGGACTCTGTCTCCTTGTCATTAACAATTGACTGAGGACGACATTTTGCCCCCAAAATTATACTTATAAGCAATCCCATTTGCTTCATTATATTCCTGCATAAGATTCTGATTAGATAAGAGGAATTAGTAAGGAATTCTTTTTTGAAAGCCCCATGTGCCCAAAGTCACAAACAAAACAGACCTGATTCTGCCCTGGAAATAGAAATGTAGGCATGCATAGCAAAATGTCCATGTGGCCGCACCATTTTCAGATTGATTGGATAACAAAACAAGAAACTAGATTGATTGGCCACATGTTCTCCTTTTCTTGTGGAGGTTTAGGGGCCACATAATTTATTCAAATGAAAGACAAACACAACACTCTTTTGCAAAAAAAAAAAATCTCATAAAAATATCCCAGGCGGTCAATTCATAATCTTCCTCTCACTGGCAGTTCTTCCAAGTTTCACCAAGCTGCTGGTGCCCAGTTTCATACTTCAATTTCTAAAGTAACATCAATAAAATAAAATTGAATTCTGAAAAGCAAGCATGGCGGCGGTGACTGCTCCGGCCAAGACTCTTACAGATGGCGGCTGCGCGTCCTCGTTTCCATGTCTGTGCCAGGATTCCATGCCAGTTTTGAACCGTCGTCGTACAATGGGGAAAAGAGTAATCAAATTGACGAAGGTAGAGATGGTTGATTTGGGGAGTTCCTTCATAAGGCTATCTGCCGCAAAAACGGCAATGATTGGCAATAATGACCTGAGAAAGAGACAGAAGAAGCCTAAAGGCTTCATTGTTGTTGATGAATTGGGAGGACAGTATGATGATACCTTCATTGATGTGAAACTGGTCGGTTTTCTTCAAATCTCTTGTTTTTTTCAGTTCCTTTTAATTTGGTACTTGCAATTGGTGAATGGCATCTATCTATTCATGATTCCTATATATATATATATATATATATATATATATATGTGCAGCAAATTATGGACTACTTCACGGTTAAAGCGGTGAGGACAGTTCTTGATCAGCTGTACGAAATGAATCCGCCGCAATACCAATGGTTCAACAAGTAAGCAGCAGCCTCTCTGCAATTTCTGTAATTAAATGGTTTGTGCCCTTTGTGGCTGTATTATAGTAGTAAGTAGTTAACCCTTTGACTTGTTGGCAGCTTTGTTGCAGATAACAAACCAAGAAATGGGAAACGCTTTCTCCAGATCCTTGTCAAGGTTAGCATAATAATTGATGAGATCTAAATCTTGCACAGATTATTCATTAATTAGTAATTTCTACTAGAATTCTTCCATTGTTCCCCCCAGTCCACCCCACCATGGGATAATTACGTGGTTCATAGAAAATGCTTAAATTGAAACATTTCAAACCGGAATTTGAAATGAGACATGATGATTGTCATGACATTTAGCATGTTTTCGACATTAATTTAATGTGAGTGATAGGAAAGACAAGATCTTGCTGAAAGAGTGATGATCACCCGCCTTACCCTATACAGCAGATGGATTAAGGTTTGTATTGTATGCTAAATTAATTTATGTATGTATCTATATAATAATCATTGTATTAAGAATAATGGGTTTTTTTTTTTTGGTTTTGTGTGTAGAAATGTGACAACGAGGGAATGTACAAAGAGATAGAAGAAGAGAATTTGAAGTTAATGAGAGAAAGGCTGCTGGAAACCATCGTATGGCCATCCGACGATCATAATAACACCACTGATTAATCATCATCATCATCATAATCATCATAATAATACATACATAATCCATCCTTATTACTCCTATTTGTTATTCTTAATCTTGACTCTCTTTCTTGTTTCCATCTATTTCCCTATATAAATTTCAAAAATAAGGTTTGTCTTCAAATTTTGCCCTGCTTTTGTATACAACCTTATAATTAGATGCTAAATTGTTTAAATTTGTACAGTACAAATTAACAGTATAGGACTGTTATAGGTATTCCTAAAAAGTAAGCATGTGGATAAAACATTATATATGCAGTAATAATATTTCATTGATAGTGTAAGATGGTTGACATGTTTTAGTAGCTTAAATTGATTTTAAATTAGATTTTAAGGTTTTTAAAAAATTAATTATATTAATTTGAATATACTTATTTTACTACAATACCATCTCGCCGGAAACTGGAAACAGATGGGCAAGGAGGGGAGTGAGGATTAACCTTAATTTGACATAATAAATGATCAAATGCATAATAGGGAACAAATAGTGGAGCATGTACAAATCTACAATACATAATGGTCCGTACTGGTAAGAGATAAAAATAAATAAATATGGTACATAAAGGACATTTTCATTTGCGTAAATAAAAATAACATAAAGGAAGGACATCGTAATTTCCATGTCATTTCGCGTAAATTTCAACGTCATTTCATTTGCATTTGAATTTCATCTTTATTTCGATTTCAAAACCGCTCCTCCAAAGTCCCAACCCTCCTGCTCCTGGCTGCTGCTTCGTTTTCTGCTCCACCCGTCCACCGGACAACCGATCCCCGCCGCCGGTTTCTCCCCATTTCTCTTCTCTCAACCTAGTTGTCTGTGCAAATTCTACACCTCCTCAATGTGGATCTTATTTTGAATTATGGCGAATTTTGATTCCGCTTCTGACCTTTTGATCTGTTACTTTTTGTCGATCCAATCGACGGATCGGTGACTGATGTAATGCAATGAGTTCACAGATCTTTCGTGCAATAGTTGGTTATTCTGTCTAATTCGGTGAGTTGATTTCTGAAACTTTTGTCGACTTGCGTTGACTCATGAACTATTAATCTGGTCTGCTATGTTTTGCGGATTTTTGTTTTTTATTTTGTCATACGAAGTTGGATCTTTCGTTAGGTTTTAGAATCGATTAACTATTGTGATGAAATTTGTTATTGGCTGGATTTGACAATTCTCCCATGGTAATCCAGCGCAAGCTTAGGGGCGTGTATTTAATTTGGAGAGCCTGGGCTGTGTGGTTGGTTTAATTAGATGAATCATGTGTGTACATAAGTATATTTGTGTGAATTTGGTGAAACATGTATGAATTAATTCTTTTTCTTCTGTGTTTTGTAATTGAGGAGGGGAAATATTTGTATCCTGTTTTTGGTTATTTATACCTATTGTAGGCATTGGTTTTTTCTGCCCCTGTATTTGGTCATATATTCTACTTCTTAAATGGTAAGATAACACGCGATCAGTTGCATGCCCCTGGTGAATATTCGCATTTATCCATAGAGAGATATAAATTGGAAAATTTGGATCATCTGGGTGGTGTAATTTGTGTATCTATCTATACCTTTGGCATGATGCTTTGTAAATGTTATCTTTTTGCTTTACGTCTTGTGTCTAGACATATTTTCGTTTTCCTGCATTTCTTGGTCGTAAAACTGGTGGCTTTCTAGTTACTACATATGAGTATTATCTGCAAATATAGTTCTTGAATTGGAATGTATAATTTTTCGCAATAATTGTGTTTGTCTTATTATAGTTATCTTGGTCCATAAATGTATTCCTTGTCGTTGATCATTGCTTTAATAGTGGTTAAAGGTAATTCGTTGCCGCAAAATATGGAATCGATATTCTTGCTCTTGGCAGTTTCTTTGATGTTAGTTAAAATTAATTAATGTCTACTATGTTCTCATCATTGTGAAATACAGAGCCTATATGCTTGCGTCTTTTGATTATTACTTTAAAATATTGGGTATACTTCTTTTGGAAGATGGATTGGTTGGGATTTGAACCTCCATGCCTAAGGTTGGGAGGTTGAGGGGTTAATCAACTTAGCTAACCCAATCCTCAATATTGTGTGCAATTGTCTCGCACGTTTAAGACCACCCAAATGTTTAAACTTAATGCCTTGCATATTTTGTTGATTGCAGATTACCAAAGAGTCGCTGTGATCTGAAGCACTGAGTTTATAATCACCCTGCCACCAGATCAGCTGCTTCTAGTAAAATCTGAAAACATGAAGGGCACCCCTAAATTATGTATGGAGGTTTTGGATTCCTTTTCTAGTTTGCTTGAATTTGCTGCCAACAATGATGCTGAGGCCTTCAAGGCATCCATTGAGCTTGATTTGTCTACAGTTGATGAAGTTGGACTTTGGTATGTCCGCAAGAAAGGTGTGAAGCAGATAATCCAGGAAGAAAGGACACCGTTGATGGTAGCTGCAACTTATGGTAGTGTTGATGTGTTGAAGTTGATAGTTGCTCTACCCGAGGTTGATTTAAATAGGGCATGTGGCCAAGATAAGTGGACTGCTCTACACTGTGCTGCTTTTGGAGGATCTGTTAATGCTTGTGATGTTGTTAAGATTCTCTTATCTGCTGGTGCCAATCCAAATATTGAGGACACTCATGGCCTACACCCTGTTGATGTAATTGTAGTTCCTCCAAAGCTTCCTGGTGCAAGAGCTGTTCTTGAGGAATTGCTTATGAACAATACTTCTGATGGTTCTGCTGGTGACTGTAATTTACTGGTGTCCATAACTGGCTCGAGTGGATCATCACCCCTGTTGTCTTCATCTCCTGAAAGTAGTCGGTCTCCTTGTTCCCCTGTTGATTCTGTTTCTTCTCCTACGGCCCCAAAGAGGGGTGATGATATCCATGGTAATGGCATCTCTGAGAAGAAACAATACCCTGTGGATCCATCTCTTCCTGACATCAGAAATAGTATCTATGCAACTGATGAGTTCCGCATGTTTTCGTTCAAGGTTAGGCCTTGTTCAAGGGCTTACTCTCATGATTGGACTGAATGTCCTTTTGTTCACCCCGGAGAAAATGCCCGCAGAAGAGACCCACGGAAATATCACTACAGTTGCGTACCTTGTCCTGACTTCAGAAAGGGTGCTTGTAGGCGAGGGGACATGTGTGAGTATGCACATGGTGTCTTTGAGTGCTGGCTTCATCCTGCTCAGTATCGAACAAGGCTGTGCAAGGATGGCACAAGCTGTACTAGACAGGTCTGCTTTTTTGCCCACACTCCCGAAGAGCTGCGTCCTTTGTATGTTTCTACTGGATCTGGTGTTCCATCACCAAGGTCAGCTGCATCAGCAGCTGGTTTCATGGACATGGCCACAGCATTGAACATCATGCCGGGTTCACCTACATCTCAGTCTATGTTGTCTCCTTCGGCATTCAATCAAACTACTATGTCCCCTACAGCAAATGGAATGCCACATTCATCTGCAGCTTGGCCTCAGCCAAGTGTACCAGCTCTTCATCTCCCTGGAAGCAACATGCAGTCTAGTCGGCTGAGATCTTCCCTCAATGCTCGTGATATTCCACCTGAGGATCTGAATATCACGTATGATTTTGATGCACAGTCACATGTTCTCAATGAACTGGCTTGCCAACAGACAAGGTCTATTCAGGCAATGCTGAACCGTTCTGGTCGATCTTCTAAGACAATCTTAACTCCTGCAAATCTGGATGAACTATTTTCATCTGAGATTGCATCATCACCTAGGTTTTCTGACCATATGGCGGTTTCAGGTGTTTTTTCCCCTACTCACAAAGCCAATGCTCGTAATCAGTTTACGCAGCAACACCCGCAGCAGAGCATTTTGTCTCCAATTAATACTAATACCTTTTCTCCAAGGAGTGTTGAACACCCTCGGTTGCAGGCTTCGTTTGGTGTCTCATCTCCTAGGATGTCTCCTAGAAGCTTAGAGACTCTATCTCCAATGAGTGCTCGTCTGTCAGCATTTGTTCAGCGTGAGCAGCAGCCACAAATGCACAGCCTTAACACCTGGGATCTTGGATCGAAACACACACCAGGACCCCCACTCACCGATTGGGCTAAGTGGGGAACACCCGATGCAAAAGTGGATTGGTCTGTTGATGGACATGATCGAGGCAATCCGAAACATTCTTCCGTCAACCCCAACAACAACAAAAATGGAGATGAGCCCGACTTATCATGGGTGCAATCTCTCGTCAAAGAATCACCACCTGAGATGATGGACAAGCCTTCCTCAGCTGCAGCAGCAACCTCCTCTAATTCTGGTGCTGCACCATCCGGTGAGTGTTTGAAACCAAATCTTCCAACTGACTCTACTGATCATTTGGCTTTAGGGCTGTGGCTCGAGCAGATGCAACTTGATCAGCTCGTGGCCTAGTAGTACAAAGCAATGTGGAATTTATTTATTTTTGGTTAGAGAAAAGGACTTAGAAAGTGAGGTGTATACATTTTTGGGTTCTTTTTCTGGTGCTGGTAAAGGTGCTGCAAAAATCAGAAAGACTTAACAAATGCTGGAGTCGGCAGTCAGTCAGGCACGTTTTTCTGGGTAACAATCTTTTAATTTACCCCCAGTTTAAGTATTCATCTTAAATTATTTATTCCATTTATATTACGGGAGGTTTTTGTTCTGGGCTGTGTACTAAGAAACCCCAGTCCAGTTTGACATTTCTTATATTTTTGTATCAATGTTTTCTATTGTTGTGCATGTTCCATTCTGTCCTGTGTTTCCCCTCTATACTTTCTAATGCTGCAGTTTATGAATAGTTCCTTTCTTTTAAAGGATGGTTTGCTATGAATGGTGTCTAATAATGCTCCTATTTCTTCGGTTTTACTATATGAATCCTAATTCCTTAGAGCCAAAATAAGAACGGAATTTCTCATGAGGTGTACGCTTACCCAGCCTATATTTTGGATATTCATAGCCGTGGTGGCACTTGGCCGGCTCATTTAAATCTAGGGACCTTTGAAAGAATGGTCCCAATTTGCTTAAAAAATCTTTGGTTAGAGACTACACAAAACTCAAACTCAAAATAGTGTAAATATTACACCCAACGGTAATTCATTTCGAACCAAAAACACTAAACTCAAATCCAAAAGAATATTTCACAGTATATTTTCCTTTTAACCAATCAAACTCAAAAAAGGTGTTTTCGTGTATGAATAGTAAAAGACAAATATGCATTTGAGTAACTGCAAATATAGTGAAAAACTCATTTTGAGTTTGCGTTTGGTGTTTGGTTGGATCAAAATCTACCCCTGTTTTGCGTTATAGTTATTGCGTCAAAAACTCATTTTAATTCTTACTAAACTTAATCAAACTCTCACCACTATAACGTCTTCTTTAGCTTCTGTGGCTTGTCCGGTACAAACTTAAAACATATCAATAAAAATAATTATTAATATAATATTTTTATTTAATTTGATATTTAAATTAAAATAAAATAAAATTTAAATATAAGTATTAAAAATAATATAAAAAATTCCCTCACAATTTGCTGAGAATTTCATTGCTGAAAATTTCATTGGTAGGGGCTGGTATAACACTATCTTTAAATGTCTGAATTTGAAGTGGCATAGTTTATATTACTATATGTACTCGAAAAGATTGCCGCTATATGATTACCCGTAGAGTTTATAAGAATATAATCCGAAAATATCACATCTGATTGTACATCTTCAAAACTAAAACCGGTATACCATCACCTACATCAAATATCCATTTTAAAAATGTTATATTATATATAAATTTCATTATAAACAACATTTGTTGTGGTATCTTGAGTTAATCATTCTTAATTGCATATAAATACTTTGAGCTACATCTTGCTAGTGACACGAAATATTGCAACATAACTGTTCATGACTAAAAATTAATTTTGGAATATAAAGTTCAATACTCTTTAAAGATTGACATTAACTTTTGTTTATAATCATAGCAAAACAAACTGCGGTGAGAATTTTCTCATCTGAAATCGAATAGGGAATCTGGTTAAATCAGATAGGCTCATAATCATTCTACAAATCAAGATTTTTTTTACTTTCATGGTTTCCCGAAAATTAGTTTACCTCAATTATATGGTTCTGCATCTTGGTTACTATTACTTCCATCAGTAGTTTATTTGATGGATCTATATTCATAAGAAGTATGACTATGCAACCCTCATTCAACAATATTTCATGGTTTGGTCATCCAAAACAATTGATCATGTTTAGATATTCCAGTGAAAATAATTCATTGGCATTATCTATGCTTTCATCCTCGTGACAAATATTGTTAGAACGGATATATATATATATATATATATATATATTCATTTGCAGACATATGTTTCATGATGTAATAATTGATCGTATCAACCATCCCATTTGTATAGGTTAGTACAACACTATCTTTAAAAATATTTGGATTTGAAGTGGCTCAACAATTGATGCTATAGGATCTTTTGTAGAGTTTATAAGAATATCATCTGGAACTGTCACATCTAATTGTACATCTCCAAAATCAATATCAACTTTACAAATCCATGAAATATACATTTTGCAAATTTTTGTTATATATAACTTTCATTGTAAACAACATTTCTTGTAGTATCTTTAGTTAATCCATTTTAATTACATCTTAATACTTTGAGTCTCCTCTTTCTAGTGACATGAGATATTGCAATTGGTGTATAACTATTTGTGGCTAAAAACTGGTTTTCGAATATAGAATCCAACCTTCTTTATATTGACATTGACTTTTATTTAGTTATAGCAAACAAACTGTCAGTGTGAATTTACTCCTTCGAAATCGAATGTGTAAATTGATTAAATCAGACGGGCTCATAATCATTTTACTAATCAAAAATTAAAATTTCATAAGTTGGAGATTTCTGTATACATATTATTGTATCTTTGAAAATGCATAAATAAATAAATAAAAATACAAAAATCTAATTCAGGTGGTGGGGTTTAGTGATTAAAGTGAGAAGAATATTTGTGTTTCAAAATTCTAATGAATTTTGACGTATTTTATTATTTAGCTTTGACTAAATATTATAGTAATGATTTAATTTGAGAAAACTATTCAAGTATGGTCTTGGTAGAATCGTCTAGGTGTCTAGTTTCAGAATATATATTTTATATAATTGTTTTTGTACCCATTTTGAAATACTATGAATTAAAGAAATGCAAGGAACTTTGTATAGAAAAATAAAAGTGTATTGGAATTTGTGCAGAATAGTAAAAATGATTACTTTTAATAGGATTTGAAAATAATTAAGATTCTAATCATATTTAATTTCAGAGCTAATAAAAAAATTTGGCCATCAGAAGAGGCCACTTTAGTTTTTGGGCCTCGATTAATTTAATTTCCAATTGTTGGCCATATGAAGCAGAATGGGCCAGGGTAATGGACAAATGGACGGATTGCCTTCCAAAGCGGGCCGCGTGAATCACACACGCCCAATGCTGCCACGCGCCGGGTTGTTCAAAGTATTAATGAATTAGTTTGACCCATTAGGTGCGGGTATTTATTGAAGGCAATTCTCCCTTCAACCCATTTTCTTCGTCGATTTCGAACCCTAAGAGCCAAAATCTCTCTTCCTCCTTCCCCTTCCCCTTCTCCCTGGAAAACACGCAGCAAACCAGATGTCAATGGCGAGTTCGGGTTCAACATCAGAGGGCGAGAATAACTACGGGCTTCCAAACAAAGAATGCTTCTGCGGCCTCCGAGCTCGCTTGAATACAAGTTGGAAGGCTCCGAATGTGGGGAGGAGATTCTACGGTTGCCCGAAATGGAGAGTATGTGAACTCACTATAGTATGTTTTTTTGGATTCGGATTATGTGAAGTGATTGTTGTTTATATGCGTTAGTAGTGGTAAATTGTGGTTTCTTTTGTTGATTCCAAATGCCGAAGGATTTGGTTGATTAGGGGGTGTCGGGTCAGTAATTAGAGATGAGTGACATGGTGGTTGTTTACATGCGTTGCTATTGCCTTTTTAATTGGTTTAAGTGGCCTGAAGTTTAGATTAAGTAGTTGTGTTTTGTATGTTTGTTTGTAATTAGAGATGAGTGACATGGTGGCTGTTTACATGCGTTGCTAGTGTCTTTTTAATTGGTTTAAGTGGCCTGAAGTTTAGATTAAGTAGTTGTGTTTTGTATGTTTGTTTGCAGGGTGGAGGTTGTGATTTCTTTGATTGGGCGGAAGGGGAGATGTGTGTAAGATCCCAATCTTTGGTGCCTGGTTTGTTGAAGAAGTGCGATGCACTTGAGAAGAAACTTGCTGATGTGGAAATCGAGAGAGACCGTGTTGAGAACGAGAACAGGGAGTTGAAGCAAGATAAGAGGGAATGGATGAGAGTGAAAGAGGAGCTTGAGATGGAAAATGGTACATTGAGAAAGGAGAAGCAAACAATGATGATGCTACTGGCCATTTGCATTGTGGTGTTAGGTGTTTTGTGTAAGGTATTGTATGATAGGGGAAGCTTGCACCGCAATCCGATGAAACAACTTAAGTAGATCTTGGACGTTGTTGTTCTATATATTAGCATAGAGGGACAAATTTTCAAAGTATATTGTTCCCTTGACATGTGTTCGGTGATGATTCGGCTAATGAATTCGGATAGAGGAACAAGTTTTCCAAATGTAGTGTTCCTATTCCCATTATGTAATTGGAATGTGTAGTGTTTTTAGTAGGTTATGGACGGAACTTGTTTGTAATATTGTAATGAAACATGTTGTTAATGTTTAATGTGCATGTGTCTAAGTATTGTGTAAGTGTATTGTTTTTTCTTTTTTAGCAACAGAAACCATGCTGATGGATCAATATGGATGCTTGAAGATGTCCAATTGTTCACTTTTGTTTGCCAAAATAAGCAATAAGCAGCAGCAAAATAAGCAATAAGTGCCAATCTGATTTTGTTTGCCATAAATGCAATAGCAGCAGCAGAATAAGCAATAAGCCATTACTGCCAATCTGAACAAGAAACAGAATAAGCAGCAGCAGCGATAAGTAATAAGCAGCAGCAGCGATAAGTAATAAGCAGCAGCAATGAACAAGAAACAAAACAAGAAAAATAATATTCAGTTTTGTTTGCCAATCTGATCTGATTTATTTGCCAGCATTTTCAAAGAATTAACCATATATTGATCACTTCAGACAATTGAAGAGCAATATGCAGCAGCAAAATCATGGTAATATGACCATCAGAGTAATCCAAAAGATTACAAATTTCAATAACTGCCATTCCATGTTTTGGATAAACTAAACAAAACATTTCACCAAGGTTATAAGCAGCAACAACACTGAACATTGAACAATGTGGTAATCAAGGGTTAAGTTCATCAAGACTTCACACTTCCTAGAGACAAAATAGTGATCTACCACAAACAATCACATACGAAACACCAACAACGGGTCCAGAAAATGGTGGAAGTTTATAATGTTTGTCTCCCCAACATTCAAAAGGCATTACAAAAATACAGCATAAAACCACTCTTTGTCATCCACGGTGCATTGTTCATTTCTTCCCTTTGCCCTTCATCGCAGCTTTGTTTCCAGTAGGCAAGGTGTGAGTTGGAGGTCCCTTGTGGCCAATACTAAACTTTGGTGCTCTCCACGAACCTCCAGCGTAAGGGACTGACCTACTCACAGGTAAAGGCCCAAGACCTTGCCTTTGTTGATTTATGGATGGACCTGGAATCAGTGGAGTGGGATCCAACAGTTGCTCTTGAGTGATCACGGGTTCTTCTACATGTTCATCTTCATCATTATGTGCAACAGGTGAGGTCGGTGGTAGTAATCGATCCTGAGAATAAATAAAAGAAAAAACTGGTGAATAAGCAAGGCTATTGAGTAAGAAATTATAGTTTGATTCATTCACCACATACCTGTGGTGCCAATACCGGGTCTGGTAGGGTCCCTCCAGGTGCAACAATGGTCCGAGTAGTCTGGTGCCACAACAGAAATTTGCACAATAAGTATGAGTAAATATTCGTAGCTGCACCTCACATGAAACACAACAAAATGTAGTGATACATTCTACTTCCAATATAAGCACACATGTAATTACACTACATTATTGAGATAATATAATATTGCATTCCAAATTAATTCTTACAGCCCTAGGTCGTTCCTTGTTAGTGTTTGATGGTGGGGCAGCCTGACTAGAGTTTCCAGTAACTGTTATACCAGCAGCCTTCCTTGCCTATATGTAGTGAAATATGTGATGTTAATCTTAATGGCAGAACAACTGCTATTATTATATATGGATTATGAGATGTGATTATTATTACCTTGGCAAGTCTTCTCTTCTCCCGTAGTTCATCAGGAAAATCAGGGCAAGTGGTCCAACGATGTGCTTCTTCACCACAAGCACTGCAATGAACAATTGTGCCCCGTCTAGTCATCTTCGTGGGATCCTTCGTGTACCTTCTCTTTTGCTTCTTCTGTGGTTCACCAACAGATTTCTTCCTGGATTTAGGGGGTCTTCCAACACCTCTAGCAAAGTTCGGCGGTACTGGAGGTATATAAGAAGTTTTTTGCCAGAACAAGTCACTAGAAATCCCAATTATGGGATATTGGTAAGCCTGCTTGTATGTGGAGACTGAAAATGCATCCTCTATATAATCAACCGGATCATGCCCTTGCTTGTAAATGGCTGCCAATCCATGAAGACATGGATAGCCATTCAATTGCCACAATCTACACGAGCACTCCCTCCTGACAAGATCTACAACATACTGAAAGTCCCCTTCCATCATTCTAATTTGGTAGTGTCTGTCACTACACTTTATTGGTATACAGTTTCCAATCTTCCTACCAGTTTTTTGGATAATCTTCATAATCCTAGGACATATCGCTCGGCTAGACCACTTGATGACAGCCGTATCATAATTTTCAACATGCCTTTTCATTATGTATTCCCTTATACCTTCGAGGCTTGTGATAATGGTCTTGCTCCTTGCTTCCTTTATACAAAAGTTGAAAGACTCACACAGATTGTTTAATAGCATGTCACACATAGGGCCCTCCGAGAAGTGAGATTTACTCCATTGTGTTGGAGGCCTCTCACTCAACCATTTCCATGCTCCTTCAGAATATTCTCTTAACTTCCTCATTGCATCAGTGAATTCTGGTACAGTCCCAGCTCTAGCGGCACTCCAAACAAGGTTCTTCAATGCAAGTCCTCTGTATCCAGCATTTGAAAAGTTGTTGTGCATGTGCCGCACGCAAAATCGATGATCAACACCAGGAAATAGTTGTTGCATTGCCTGTATCAACCCTTTTTGCCTATCTGAAATGAAAGTCAAATATCTCACATTTGCCAATCCCAAATCCGCTTTCAGCATACCAAGAAACCACTCCCAGTTGTCTTTGTTCTCAATCGGTACGATAGCATAAGCAATGGGGTACAGTGCATTGTTTCCATCCACACCAACAGCCGTCAACAAGATGCCCTTGTGCGGTCCACTAAGGTGGCACCCATCAACCCCGATCAAAGGCCTACATCCTTGTTTCCACCCTTTCTTCAAAGCATCAAAGCATACGTAAAACCTGTCGACCCGTGTTTCACCATGATCCTCTTTTGTTCCCAATACAACTGTGCTACCAGGATTTCTTGTCCTGAGCTCTTCAGCATAGTCCCACAACCTGGAAAATTGGTACTCTGACGATCCGTTGAGCGCTTGCAATGCCCGTTTCTTTGCAAATGTGGCCTGGTGTCTAGTCACATTAACTTTAAGCTTCTTGATGACATCTAATCTGAACCCTTCGACTGACCTCTTCGGATCTGAAATGAATTTGTGGAGGAATCTCTCACTCAACCATGTACTGTTCAATGCTGGTACATCATAAGTCTCCTTGCAAGTGTGCTTAGACTCAAACCTGTTAACATAAATAAACAATATACATCATCACTAACATGCTGTAAAGTTGTGAAGTGCAACAATTTTTCAATAAACATTATTCACCAACAAGCAGTAACAGTACCTTGTAACTTGTAAGCTTGTCTCCTTAGCAACACTGTGGGCACAAATCTTCCATTCACAATCTTTGCCCATACATTTGGCATACACCCTAGTTGGGGTTGACTTTACAAACTTTACTGGCCTTTGCTCCATAATAGCAAGTGATCGAACCGCTTTCTGAAACTCTTTCTTTGTGGCAAACAACATCTCCAAAGTGATTGTGGGTTTATAGATCTCGGATGAGTTGAAGACAGGAGCTCTCTTCTCACCATCGTTACCGTCGTCTGACAGCACCCTTGAATCAAAATCATCCGTCGTGAGGACCATGTCATCTTCCGAGTTATCACCATCACTAAACTCCTGTAAGTTTTCAGGGTTGCCAGAATTGCTTGCCCTCCCAAGACCTTCCTCCGTCGCATTGTTTTCAGTTTCTTGTTCCTCTTCAAGGTCTTCATTTGTCTCATAATCGCTCTCCACGAAGATGTCTTCATCAGCCCACTCACTATCATCACTATCAGATTCATCACCCTCCACCATAGGCTCTTTACCCTTTCTTCGAGGACATTCATCACTCTCAAATTCACGAACAACATCATCTACTTGAACACTATCCACCTCAATGTCATCCCCAACACCCCCATCAGCCCCACCATCCACTTCACCCTCATCCGCCCCATCAGCCCACAGTCCTCTTCACCCTCATCCCTCCCTTCACACCCTTCATCAATTTCATCACCAACCCTTGCATCAGCCCCATGACCCGCCTCATCAGTCCCACCATCATTTTCATTCTTATCACCCTCATCTTCAGTTTCACTACCATATGGCCCACTTCCACCATCATAACTTCCAGTAGAACTACTGCTTCCATCCTCTGCTTCACATAGTATCTCACCAACATATAGATGCAAAATTCTGAGTTTTATGTGTGCCCGAGCAATTTCCTTCAGCTGATTCTCGCTTGAAATAACTTTGAATCCATCGTCTTCCTTGATAAAGTATTGCAACTCCTCATTATCTGCTGCTGCACTCTCCTCTCTTAATAGGTATGCAAGTACCGAGTAGTCTAAAATATTCGTGCTTACATGGTCATAAATTACTTGCTTCCCTCCTTGATACTCTGCCGGAGGCCCGTCGACGAACTCCCCACCCCAGTGCAACACCACAGTCAAAGAAATACACCCTGGATCTGTAGGAATAGACAAGTGCCGTATTAAATAACAATTTCAAATAAGTTAATCGTTCTTACAGCTGTAATACTTGTTTAAACAACTCAACTCAACTATACACAACAATACAAAAAAGATTCCCCTTCCAGTGGGTACCACTGTCGGCTACACCACCATAAATAAAGACTCAATATGTACAAACACATTCACTTTTTCGGAGCTTAGGACCACACCATTCGCTACACACTTATAATATATACCCTACATTCCATATTTATCAATCCAACCAACCCATTCTACACAAAAACCATTCCGCATTTAAAGCATTTCCCTCATTTAGTTCGAAAAACTTAGAAATAGTCATAATGTACTTACAATAGGGTGGCGGTGGCCAATCTATATTCGCATCCTTCCTACGTAAACCCATTGTGCTAGAATTTCTCGGACGGCGGCGTTCCAGGGAGGATTCAGTTTTTCTCCTCTAGGGTTCGGTGTAATTCGGAGCTAAGGATTTTTTGTTACTGAAGTGTAGCTTTGATTTTCACGCATGTAAACTTGTTTATTTTAACTTTGAGAACGTTTTTATGGATAAAAACGTGTTTTCCTTCGTTCCGGTAGCATTGGGCGTGTGTGATTCACGCGGCCCGCTTTGGAAGGCAATCCGTCCATTTGTCCATTACCCTGGCCCATTCTGCTTCATATGGCCAACAATTGGAAATTAAATTAATCGAGGCCCAAAAACTAAAGTGGCCTCTTCTGATGGCCAAATTTTTTTATTAGCTCTTAATTTCACGTTCGGATCGGAGTTGCTGTCTGATTCTTGCATTTCACCCCGGCCCATCGAGAAAATGACTATTGTGTTATAACAAACAACATATATATTTGCGGTGAATAGAATTACACCATAAGCATGAAATGTTTTCCATATGTAGTACTCCCTCCATTTTTAAAAAATTGAAACATTCCTGTTTTTCACATTATCCAATATATATTTTTAACGCTTAATATCTCAAAGTGTGTAGAAGTAAAAATTATAAAAAATTGATATTGTAAAACTACACGATTGGAAGAATATAACAAGATCCCACTTGACTATGTTTTATCTTGTATAACTGTGTTAAAAATTTGAATCAAAGTTACTCAATGAATAGTAACAACTATGCAAATGTTACGACTTTTAACAAACGGAGGAGTAATATATAGGTTTTGGTGGACGACTAGCCACGTGTAAGTCTAAATTAACTCTTATGGACCAACGACTTATATAACGCCAACAGTATTAGAAAATTAATTGGATTGTTGCGAGCATCACATATATACATAAGATTTGGTTTGGGAGCTGAATAACTCATGCTGAAGTGTTAAAGAATGCTTTATATGAGCTGAATGAGTATTTTGTAAGTGCTGAGTGTTTTTATACAGGTTAGACATCATTAAATATCAGCACACACCTCATTAATACATAGCACACACTTCATCGAGTCAGCACTCCAGCATCCGCTGAATGCCACTCATTCAGCACCATATCCAAACATAGATACATGTATAATCCAATTTAATTTGTTCCCAATTAACTCTTTGGATTAACAACTTACATTATAACTGCCGCAGTTTAATATTTGTTCCCAATTTTTCAATATCCAAACAATTTTTGGATGTAAGGTACTTTGGTTGAATTCCAATAAAAAGAATATAAATAAATAAAAAATAAAAGTAAAATGAATAAAATATGGCTGTTGATTGTGTCTCAGTTTATCACCTTGAAAGATGATCTGTGGATTTTTAGCTAGTATGCAATTGCTTTTACAAATATGAATAAGAGAGAGAAAAAAAAAAAGTTTATAGTCTTTTCTTATGATAATTAATGCTCATTCAACAATTCTTTTTATCTAGTCTAGCTAGTAAAATTAAACTTGTTCAGTTTTTTTTTTTTTTTTTGGTTCCTTAAAAAATACTTATGATTTTGTATTTTGATTGTATTTAAATGCACAAGAAAACTATGTAACGAATTTTTTGGGAGTTTGATGAACCTAAATACCTAGGATATAGTGATTAGATTAGATATACACACAAAAAGTCTAATGAAAATGATATAATAAGCGATTGATTTTTGGTCACATTGCTAAGTGCTAACAAAAGCCGCCTCAAATCTTAGCCCTCCTCGAAAGTCAAAAACACCTTCGACTTAGCCATATTTTTATTTTATGATTACTGATCATACTTAATGCATGCAAACTAGAGAGGAAACCTACTTAATTAACTTCCGAAGTCAAATTCTTTTAAATTGTGAAAAAGTAATTTTGACACACTAAAGTAATATTCCATATGTCCCATTTAACTTGTCTTGTTTGACTTCTGCTCCAATGCACTTTTTCAATCGTTAATATCTCAAAAAATATATATTGAAAAATTATGAAACATATATATATATATTATAAAAATAAAACTACATGATCATACGAATCTAACAAGATGCAACTCGACTACCTTTTTTTTCTTTCAATATATACTTACAATAACATTGAGTCAAAACTGAATAATGAACAGTATCAAAAAGTAAAACATGACATGTTACATGGGACGGAGGAGTATATATGTACTCCCTACTTAGCTCGCATTTTACAGAATTATTTCTTCATACAAGGCCCCAAGAATGGAACGGAGAGCCAATTAAGTCCAGGAGGATTAAAAATTAATTATTAAAAGATAAAAGATAATATGAGGTGTTTGTAGTAATTATAAATTCTCTTCCTCTGATCTGTGTTTTGAGCAGCCGACGAAGTGAATTAACTCTCGGTAAGTAAACCAACCACCTGACAAAAAATTGAATGCAATAGTACTATATCACTGAACAAAGAAACTAAGACATGGCAGTACTCTGCACTAAAATTAAAGCAAATAAGCAATGAATAATTGATTCGCACATGGTATATAGGACCCCCACAATTTATTAGGACGTACTTCCTCCACCTTTTTGAAATAACCGTTCTAAATTCTGAGCTTCATGTAATTCAATACACCTTTTTACTCTTAATAATTTAAATTGTATATATATAAAAATTACAAAAAACCAATATTATAAAACTACATTGTTGGTCCCAGTTTATTATCTTGAACTATGAGCACGTCGTCGAGTTGCAATCTAAATAAACAAATTATGTGTGTGTGTGTGCAGAGTGATAAGCGGAAATCGTAAAACAAGAACAAGAGATTTGGTAACCCAGTTCGATCCAAACGGATCTACATCTGGCGGATGACAATCCAGGTTCTAACACTAACACTCAAAAGATTATAAACCTAACAAGACTTAAAAATAATCAAAAGACGGACTCTGTTACCAAGACGACAATGCTGGTAGAACAATCGCAGTCTGGACTCCCCCACAACTCTGAGCGCTGGACAATCAGTCCAATCTGATTTCTTGATCGCAAAATCCCTCAGATCTCAGAACCTTGGTGTAGCAGACACGTTGAATCGCTCCTTCAGATCTTTTAGAGGTTCCTCGCAAGGCACAACCTCTTAAACTTGATGGAATAAAGTTTTCTTCAATTCGGCGAAGCCAATTGAAGCAAAGTGAAGCGCGATCTCGATGAATAATAGCAGAATCACAATCGGTGAAGAACAGATCATCAAGACTCTAAAATTCTCTCAAAAGAAACTCTAAGAAATCTTGGAGAGAAAAACTATCTAATTCGAAGAGTGTGAAAATCTTATCAATTAAAAGTACAACTCAATCTATATACAATTGATCTAAACCAAAGATATATATATAAATCAAAGTGTAAAAATAATGATCAATTGATCTGCTGAGTGGTCTGTAGTCATAACTGTTGTAGGCAGTTACAAGCCAGTCAGAACTGCTTAAGGACAAGAACATCTGCACAAGAGTTTTGTTAAGACAACAACATACATTATTATACGAACCGAACAAGATTCATTTGGCTATGTTTCATCTTATATGACTGTAGTCAAAAATTAAATTAAAGTTATGATGAGAGAAAACGTTTTTCACGGGCGCAGGACAAACCCTACCCATGTCATAACTCATATATACGTATACATGCTAACTCACTATTACTCCTATATATATAATGCCAACATTTTCCCCATTATTAATCGCATTCATCACTTCTACCAAGCTAGTTTATTACTTAGATAACAACTTTTTTCTGTGTTGTTGGATTGTGAACTTGTAATGGCGGCCAGCAACCTTAATTCTCTCACTTTCTCTACAGCTTCTGAAGATGCCTCCCAAAACAAGGTATATCTTAATAGTATCTTATTTAATTTTAACAACTTTCCCTCATATATATATATATATATATAACTCTCTTGACTCTTTAAGGTGTTAATGAATTTGTTTAATTTTGAGACAAAACATCTGACAGCCAGCTTGTTAAGTTTTATACACACACACACACACAATTAAACATGGATTCTTGACTACTTTTAACAGGATGAAGATACATGAGTTCGAACTGAGTATGGTCAATAAAATGGGAACATTAAGCACATTAATTCTGTCCACTACAATGATATGATATTTTTTTTAGAAAAAAAATTTAAAAAAAAAAAAAAATCATGGAGTATTATATACTTAGTACATGTAAGTGATACTGTAGAATCTGGATTTTTTAACAGGATAATGATGTCGTCGTCCACATGAAATATGAGCAAACTTTGGAGAAAGTACGGTGCCTGTTCAACCATGAAGCAGAGTGTAATCATAGCTTGTCATTGATTGATGTTGTTCAACGGCTAGGATTGAGTCGCCACTTCTCCGATGAAATCGGAGCCGTTCTTACCCACCACCACTTATACACTTGTTTTTCTCACAAACGATGCTGCTGCATCTCATCATCGTCGCCGTCGCATCATGACTTGTATAATGTTTCCCTTGCTTTTCGCCTACTCAGACAAGCCGGTTTCACTGTTTCTCAAGGTACAAATAACCTATACCTATCCCGAAATCATTTTGTCCTAAGACAAAAAAAAAAAAAAAGAAAAAAAAATTTATTCGGTCGGTATAATAATCAAAATGACTAAAAAAAGTTGTCACTATTATTGCTATTTTCTCCGACCTGAAATTTCAGATGTATTCGCCTCTTTCTTGGATGACAATGGGGAGACAAAGAGTTTCAAAGAAGATCTCAAACATGACACAAAAGGGTTGCTTGCATTGTATGAAGCCTCCCACTTAGGTTTCGAAGGAGAGGACATACTCGAGGAGGCAGCTATATTCAGTAGCCGTAGTCTGTGCTCGAATACTACTGAGGATGATGAGTGGCGAGAACCGACGAGACAATACACATTGAAAAATCCATGCCACACGAGTATAGCAAGGCTCATTGCAGCCATGGACATCATCGACAACTATGTGACAAAGAACGAGTGGGCGAGTCTCTTTCAAGACTTGGCGAGGATGGAAAGCGCCGTGGTCGGATCGTTGTTTCAACAAGAAGTAGTACAAGTTGTCAAGTAAGGCGACACGAACAAATTATTAAATCAAATTTTTTTTTTCTCTAAATTTAGTTCAATTATTTTCGATTGAGAAGTTTAATTGGTGATGATGATGATATGTATAAATATTTAACTTGGTGTTGATGATACATAGATGGTGGAATGGACTCGACCTAATAAAAGAAGTAGAGTGCGCGAGGGACCAACCGATGAAATGGCACATGTGGTCCATGTTTGTGCTGCTCGATCCTAGTATGTCCTGGCAAAGAATACTTCTCACGAAACCTGTTTCTCTTGTGTATATCGTCGATGATATCTTTGATTTGTACGGTACTTTGGATCAACTCAATCTCTTCACACAAGCTATTCAAAGGTGGAGTAATTGTTGTACATGGTTTATTTATAATTGTACTTCCTATGTTCACATATAATTGCTCCACTTTTACATTTCACGCAATCCAATACACATTTTTAAATGTTTATAACTCAAATTATATACAAGTAAAAATTATAAAAATTTGATATTCTAAAACTACGTGATTAGACGAATCTAACAAGATCTCACTTGACTATATTTTATCTTATAGAACTATGTCAAAAATTTGATCAAAGTTACTTAATGAATAATTACTACTATGCAAATGGATCATTTAAATGAGAACGGAGGTAGTATATAATAACAAGTTAATTAGAATTGTGTCATTATTGTACTATTTTGCAGATGGGAATTTTGTGAAAGCGAAGGACTACTGCCAAACTACATGAACATGTGTGTTAATGTGATCATAGAGACAACGCAAGAAATCAGCCATGTAATCCACCAAAAGCATGGATTCAACCCTTTCGACATCCTAAAGAGATCGGTAAATACTTCCTCGTCTCATTATTTTTGTTACATTGGCGCCGAGATATATTTTCAACGGTTAATAACTTAAATTGTGTACAACGAAAAATAATAAAAAGTTGATTGTCTAAAACTACAAGATTAGACGAATCTAACAAGATCTCACTTGACTATGTTTTTTCTTACATGGCTATATTAAAAATTTGAATCAAAGTTAAACAGTGAATAATAAAAAAAAATGATGAATAGTGCAAAAAAAAACCTCTGTAACAAAAATGTTGAGACGGAGGTAGTATAAATTAATAAAAATGATGAGACAGCTGACTAAACTCTCTCTCATGATTTATTTCTTTTTTGTAGTACTATTACTAGGGGTGAAAACGGGACGGATACGGGCGGATAGTACTCATCCCGTATCCTATCCCATATTTTTTTGTCGAATATGGAATCGGATACGAATAGGCCGGATACAAATACGAATTCGAATATTTCGGGAAACAGATACGAGACGGATTCGGATTTTAACACGGATAATCTTATAATTACTAAAATTATTTTATTTTATTTTTTTATAATTTTAAGTGAAATCGGAATATACTACTATGTAAGCTAAACTAAATTTTTAAATTTTCCAAGATCATTAGTTATTTCGTTCAAAATATCTAAATAACATCACTACAAGATGTTACATACTACAGTTTTGATGCAAAGAACCTAATGATGTAGTTGAGTTGATTGATATGATTTGATTTAATAAATTACATATGGCTTTCAAGCTTTTGATTATTTATACATATAGTATTACTTATTTATTTTATAGTTAATATACTATATTATATTATACATATAAAAATATATATAAATTTTCGGATATTCGGATAGAAAATACGGATAATATCCGCATTATATTCGGATTTTTCGGATACGGGCGGATATATACAATCCCATATCCTGTCCCGTATCCGCCGGATATAAAAATTCGAATTCGGATTCGAATATAATCGAATACGGCGTCGGATCGGGCGGATATTATCCGCCCCACTTTCACCCCTAACTATTACAAGATCTTTTTATGTTATATATTGAATCGAACAAAATTGATCATATCTTGAAGTACTATAATTATTGCAGTGGGAGAAATTGTTTGATGCATTTTTAAGAGAGGCGAAATGGTTTGCGAGTGGGAAGTTAGCAAAGGCAGATGAATATCTAAGGAACGGAACAGTGAGCTCAGGGGTGCCAATGGTTCTCTGTCACCTCTTCTTCATTCTCGGCGGCGATGATATATTTAATACAGAGATTCACCAAATGTTACTAAATGAAGACCATGATTCCATTACATATATAGTCGGCACGATTCTTCGCCTCTATGATGATTTGGGAGATGCTCAGGTATTATTATAATATAATAATTCTAATATTTTGTTTTGTCTTTCTGTCCCTACAATATATACATTGTCATCATATTATGGTAATAATAGTAGTAATTAATAAGTGGGGTTGCAATTGCAATTGCAATTGCAGGACGAGGAACAGGAGGGACACGATGGATCGTACATAAACTGCTACATGAAAGAATTCGAAATCTCATCGTATGGAGCTGGGAAGGAACATGTGATGGATATGATCTCAGGGATGTGGAAGAAGCTCAACAAGTGTTCCTTATCAGCTTGTTCGAATAATCCTAATTTTCCAGCAACCTTCACGGAGGCATGTCTGAACGTCGTACGGATGGTCCCGATTATGTATGACAAGGCCCACAAGGATGAGTTCAATGCCCTCAAGGACTATTTGTTACTACTATATTAAAACCATGATAGAGATGGAATTAATAAGATCTAGCTCTAATTAATAAGGACTATTCGTACGGAGTATCTTTCTTTATTTTTTTTGCTTCTTTTTTGTCCTTCTTGTAAAATCTAGCTCTAATTAAGCAGGCGGGCGTTGATATTAATTTTAGATGATGTTCATCTAAATATTATATATTAATTATATATATTGTGGATGTTCTCAGGTGGAGACCAGAGTCGAAACCCTAGCTAGCTAGGAGGTTGATTAGGTTGAATTCAATCGAAATAATTTGCTTAATTATATATTAGCTTAATTCCATATGTCCATGAATTAATATATTCGAATTTACTGATGCATGGTCATGGTCATGAATGGCAAAACTAACTAATATATACCCAATCCATGGAATTCGTGTACTCCATGGACATCAACCCGTATATACGTCTCGATGACCATTTCTCTGATGAGCATGTTCATCATCAGGTTTATTTCCGGCCTCAATCCAATCCACCACCATGGAATACTTTCATCTTTCGCTGAAGAATTAAGGTGGAAGGTAAAAACATATTCCAATGGGCGTACGTGCGAAATTTTAAATTATAATATAGGACATAAACCTAGTATTAATAAAGACTTTTACAAGTTTCTTTTTTTTTATTCCTCCATCTTCTCACAGTTTTTATTCTGTAGCTACGAATATAGAAGTGCAAGTGGTTCCCATATCACGTGCAACATGCTTTTTTCCTTTTCCTTTTTCACTATTATATATATTCCTAATTTCCATGATTTATTTATTTCCAGTTTTTAAATAACCACGCAATTTTTTTATCTTTATGTTCCATGGACGACTAGGGGTGGGAATAGGCCAGGCTACCCGGAGCCTACGGCCTGGCATATTTTAGACTTGGCCTGGCCTGGCCTTTTTATCAAATAGGCAAGGCCTAGATAAATTTATCGGCCTGTTTAACTATATAGGCCTAGGCCGGGCCTTTCAAAAAGCCTATTTAGCCTAGTAGGCCGGCTTGTTTAATTTTTTTATATAATTTTTTATAATTTATTAAAAAAATTATTTATTATTTATTGAAAATTTAAATATATATTTTATAAAATTTAAAAATTTATTAAATAGGCTCCTAAAGCTTAAAGCCTGGCCTATTTAGTTAAAAGAGACAGGTTTAGTCCTATAAACTAAGCCTGTTACAGGTAGGCCAGGATCAGTCCTTACAAAGCTTAGATAAGCCTAGGTCGTACAAGGTCAAACCTGGCCTGGCCTGGTCTATTCCACGCCTATGGACGACAAAACATGTGGCCATCGATCACCTTCAATTCTGCCTATCTCAATCAATTTCATCAATATATATATACAATATAAATATTAGTAATAGATTTATATGTGTCATTTGCCCATTTGCTTATAGTACTATGTTTTAATGTTAATTGATATTGAGCTCCTATTAATGTCAAATTTGATACCCGTGCGCTGGATGGGTTCTAAAGTAAAACATGTTTAATTATATATGGATAAGAAAATTGGGGAATGATTTATAGGCTGATTCAGTATGCGTTGAAGTGATAAGTTTAAACTATGTATGTGCTAACATTTGTACTGTGATTTTTGTTACCATATATTGCTATAAGATGTGATAATTAACGTATTTTTACATTTCTTAGGTGCTGGTGATGGGGTTAGATAGAAGCATTCTAAAATATGGAAGTTGACTGATGTATGTGCTGAAGTTAATCAAATTAGATGTGATTATACTTATGACAAGCTAGGGCCACAAGGATGATTATACTTATGTGCTGAAGTATTTAATTTTGTTAAAGTCCCACATCGGTTATATATTGGGTTATCCCCCTGTTTATATGGACATGGTCACATGGGTCACCCTACCTACTACCAATTGGTTTTAGGTTGAAGCCCTGGATCCATCTTTTTTCTAACAAATTTGTTAAACCCATGAATTAATCATGACATAAAGTTAGAAAACTTTCATTAGCTGCATGTTAATGAGCTGTGACTCAAGATGTTTGGGAAAACTAGGGCCCGGTACCTATGGAAAAAATATTATGAGAGTCAAAGCCCCTCCATTTCAAACATTGTGTTTTAGGCCCTATGTAGTAACTTGGTAAATCACATACCAAAAATTTGGTAAACCACATACCAATAACTTGGTAAACACATAAGGTAATCGTGGTAAATCACATACTAAAAACTTGGTAAAGCACATATGGTATATGTGGAATAACTTGGTAAACATCATAAGATATTTATGATAAAGCGCATACCAATAACCTGGTAAACACCATAGATATTTTAGGTAAAGCACATACCAAGACTTGGTAAATACCATATTGTATATGTGGATAACTTGGTAAACATCATAAGGTATTTGTGGTAAAGTATATACCAAAAACTTGGTAAATACCATATGGTATCTGTGGTAAACCACGTATCAGTAACTTGGTAAGTACTAATATATGGTAGCTATGGTAAAACACATACTAATACATTGGTAAACCACATATCATTAACCTGGTAAATATCATATAGTATCTAGGTAAGGCACATACAGTGACGTGGTAAACCAAGTCAAACATGTAATGGGGTGCAAAGTGTAATAAAATTGGAATGCGGCCTAAAAAAATGGAAAATTTTTTAAAAGGGGTATGGACCCTAATTTACCGAAGATGTTTTGCCCAAGCCCAACACACATACTACTACGTCCAGTAGCTAGCTGGGCACGTGTTGTTGCTCAGCTCCATGTATCAAATACTACTACAGTATTATAGCTAGTGCTAGTATGGAATATGTATACATAATTTAATACGATATAAGGTGACCAATTACTACATCATTTATTTGTTTTAAATTTGATTCCAGCATAATGTTATTATTTCCTCCCTTCTTTTTTAAATGCCACGAACTCATATTTCACGCATTCCAATACATATTTTTAATCATCAATAACTCAAATTGCATACAAGTAAAAATTATGAAAATTTGATATACTAAATCTATGCGATTAGACGAATCTAACAAGATCTCACTTGATTATATGTTATCTTATATAATTGTATTAAAAATTCGAATCAAAGTTACTCAATAAATAGTGACAAAATCTCCAATGTGCCACTTATAAAAGAATTGGAGGAAGAATTACGGAAGCGATGGGGGAGAGGGTTGGAAGAAAGAACTGCAGCCATTGTTGCCTGCTTGAGGTCGTTTTCTGCATATTTATGGGCCTGGCCTGTTGGGCCTGTAAATTGGGCTTCGCTGTGGGCTGTAGCCTTCTCAATCAACCCTTTAATTCATACTTCTACAATAATTAAACTTTATTTTGCACGGGAGATAGTATTTAGTACTAGTATTTAAGGAATTATTTATTTATTGTATAATTAAAGTACAATTAATATATGGTACATGTTACTAGGTGGGCAAAATATTCGAACCGATTCGTTGAACCGCTGAATCGAACCGAAATCGAACGGAATTTCCGGTTAACGGAGGACCCCGTAGCAAATACAAATATCATATTTCAGTATTCGTTCGGTTCAAATACAAATACAAATACTATAATTTGTTTCCCCGGTTAACCGAACCGAACCGAATATATTTATTTTATTTTAAAAGTTATATATATTGCAAATATTATAGACATTTGATGATATAAAATTATGAAGTATATAGATAATATTTATCATTATGAATTTAATTATTTAAGTATATAAAAAACTAAAGAGCTAACTATCAAAACATATCATCATAATTAATAAGCTTATATTGATTTTTGTCTTTCAGAATACCATATTATTGAATTATACCTCTACACTAAGATTTGTTACATATACTAACATATTTTGATAACATTGAAAAGAACCACTGGATTCCATAGTTATATATATATATATATATATATATATATTCTGTAGTGTAATAACCTCGTCCGGCCCTCTAAAAATGTATAATCAAGTTTTCATTTCTTAAATCTTTGAGTTTCGTAGATTTTAAATAATCGAACCGAATCGTTTAATCGCTGAATAGAATCGAAACCGAACCCCCGGTTAACCGAGGACTCCGGTTACAAATACAAATATTGAGATAAAGTATTTACCCGGTTCAAATACAAATACAAATACCTGAAAAATTCAGGTTAACCGAACCGTGCCCACCCCTACACGCAGTTGGTCTGAGTGATATGCGGCTCTAGCAGCTTAAGCAAATGTCTCGGGTTCGAGAGCCTTTGTGTATGCATGCAGAATTCTGCTTAAGCAGAGTCAACCTTTCAATGTCCACAAGATCCTCAAGGAATGAATTTTAGGTATAATGTGGCCTGAGATACCCGGTACACGCCAAAAAAATATATGGTACATGTTGTGTTATATGTTTCATGAACTCCCACTATCTCTTTAAAAAAAAACAAACAAAAAAAAAAGGTTTTGTGCCTTCTTACATTGTTACTCATTACCAAAGAATATAACACGTTACATGTAGATGTCCATGAAAATTGAGATTTATTATATGAAGTGGAAATCCGACATGCATATACATCTTTAAAAACTTTATGCTTGAAAAATGGAATATTAATAATTTCATTTAATATCCCATTTATTTTTATTATATTTACCGTTTATAAAATAATTAATACTTGTATATCTGTTCACTTTTTTAACATTAAATATATTGAAATAGAGAGAATATATGTTTATTAAAAAGTACATATATGAGATGCGGTACTAATCCCGAAAGACAAAAAAAATTCCAATTCTTGTGACTAAATAATTATTTAATTTTATACTTTCCGTATTTTTAAAATACATATATCATTGACAAAAAAAAAAATTATAAATACTACTCTGTAGTCCGTAAAGATTGTACTTATTTAACTAACAATAAATGTATTCGAATATAAGATTTTAAAAAATAAATTACTTTTATAAATATTAAAATATACTTCAGAAACTATTTATTTTATTAAAGAAAACTAAAATAATACTTATTATTATTATTAATAAAGTAGTAGTATTATATATGTGCAGTGTGTGTGTATAAATTAAAAGAAGACATAGAAGGGGTGACAAGAGAGTGAACGTGGATGAGGTATATATGAAACGCATAAACAAAGAAATTATGAATAGTTTATATTATGTCGTCTCTCCGACAAGCGCCGTTTCCTTAGATTTTTAAAGTATCACTCAATACTATTATTTTCACGCCAATGACACCTATTTGTACTTATATACACACAAAACTACTAACTAATTAAATACTACTACTATACTAGTAAGAAGAAAAAGGACCAGGCGCAGGCACTAATGATTAAGTTAAATTGCACTAATGATTAAGTTAAATTTCACGACTTGGGCGTAGCTCGGACTCGATTCATTGTCATCCTGACGCAGATGCAAGGGAAACATGGTCGGTGGTTCCCGTGCCAATTGATGTTTCGCCGCCCTTTCTTTTTTCTTTCTTCTTACATAGTCTTGTTAGGTTGTTATATAAAGAAAAAAAAATACTAAGAATTGTTTTTGATAAAAATAAAAATAAAATAAAATAATTCGGGATTACTACATAGATATTGCTATTATACTTACCACTAATGTCTGGAAAGTTTATTAAACTTTTTTCTTACAATTACCTAATTTTATGATAAAGGCCGGCATTTCATTCGCGAATTGAAAGAACCATAAATTGAACTCTCTCAAGTTCTAACAATTTAAAATTGGGTGCATATAGTTTGTAATTGTTATAAGTATGTATAATGTATATTGTAAATAGAAAATACTACGACATTTTTGTCTTGGCGTGTAGCCCGGTTTTTCCAATACAACTTTGGTAGTGCCAAAACCATCTTCCAACTTCCACTTCGTCATGCATTAACAACTGCCAATAAGCATTGCTTCATTAATTAAATTAATCAATCAATAATAATTCACCGAAAAAGACAAAAACTAGCTTGTTGAAATAAAAGAAAGAAAAATAATAAAGCATGTAGACTATCCCTCCGTGCCACGAAGTTTGACACATATTCCTTTTTTGGGTGTCCCACGAAGTTTGACACATTTCCATTTTTAGATAAATTAAATTAATATAAGTTTGATTAGAATTTTAATTATTGTCAAATCCCATTAATTAAAAGTAACCACTTTTACTATTCTGCACAAATCTCAATATAATTTTACTTTAAAACACAAAGTCCCTTGTATTTCTTTAATTCTTAATATTTCAAAATTGATACAGATAAAAATTATATAAAATATATATTCTAAAACCACACGATTAGATGATTCTAACAAGACCATAATTGATTATTTTTTTCTAATTACATCATTACGATAACATTAAGTCAAAGTTAAATAATAACCAGTATCAAAATTTATTAGAATCTTAAATACAAACACTTACACCACTTTAACTACTAAACCCAACTACCTAAATTACCGTGCCAAAAAAAAAAGTGTCAAATTTCGCGGGACGGAGCGAGTAGTGCGTAATAAGACAAACTTGGTGGGTCTTTAGTAATTAAAAAAGTGATGTAGAGGCAAATGTGCAATGCATCTGTGTGGTGACGGTCGCTGTCCGAAGATCTAAATTAACCGTTGAGATATATCCAAACCATACCACACATGACACATGTCCATTCTCCACGTTGCTTCTACCATCCCTAAATCCTGCCTAGCTTACTGTATTATAGAAGTAGTATTCCAGAAGGATAACAATTAAAATATATATACACACAAATAAATAAATACAGTACTAAATGCTATTAAAACTTTACCTCTACTATTTTAACTATACTTTTGCAATAAAGTCCAACTTCCAATAGTGTAAATATTGTCCGATTGGATTTTAGAGAAACAAGTTCATTTTTTTATTTTCGATTTTTTTCTAATTTTTAAATATAGTGTATTACTACCTCCGTTCTCGAATGTTTTTACATTTGGAAACATTTTACTATTCACACACAGACTTTCACCTAAAGTTTTAACATAACTATAGTCAAGTGAGATCTTGTTAGATTCGTCTCGTCGTGTAGTTTTTAAATATCGAACTTCTAGAATTTTACTTGTATCGAGCTTGAGTTATTAATTATTTAAAATATGCATTGAACTGCGTGAAAAATATGTTTGTAAAAAACTTTCAAGAACGGAGGAAATATGTAGCAAAGATGATATATAAAATTTGTTCAATTACGCATTATTGTAAATTAATTTGAACTGAAAATTTAAGATTCTCAATGTAATCAAATGCAACAATCTTAAAATATTTTTTAAAAAAAAACGAGATTCACATCAATTTATATTACTAATAATATCATATTTCCAACAATGACATTCACATTCTCATTTGTAGTACAAGATCATTCCAACCAAACGGATTCTAAGGTCTATTCTTATTTATTACGTACAAGTTTAGATTTATCAACTTTAAAAATTGGATTTTTTTTTTTATTGTAAATATGTAATTATAAGTCGTCACAATTTATCACGTTATCTCCAAAAATTGAGTTTTTTTTTAATATATGTAGAAATATGAATGAAAGAAAAGCAAAAAGTAAAATAAATAAATAAACAAATAAAATAATATATACCGGAGGGTATGAAAGCCCCTGCAAAAAAAAAAAAAAAAATGGAGGTTAAAACTCTCAAGAATTTAGAAGGGCCAAAAATTACTGAATAAGAAAGGAAAACGGCAGTAGTTGAATAAAAGGCGTACTAGGGGCAAAAGTTTGCATAGCCTGCAAGCCATGTAGAATAGAGATACAGGTCATTTTAAATATAGTAATTAAATTAATTAATTAATTAATTAGTCTATAGGGAGGATTCAGGATTGTGGAATTAAATACGGAAAAAATAAGATCCCTTAAACCGCAGTGGTGAAACTGGTCTGATAAAACAGAGACCACAAAACATGTTTCCAAATTTCCCTCTCCATAGTCGTCAATTTCCGACTAACGACTTTACCTGTCGACTTCATCATCATCCCATTCTTATTCATATAAAAATAAGATGCTTAATTAATGAACACTGTGAAAATAGAAATACTACGAACTCATTTAAGTTTATAGAAGCGTCTTTGAAAGCTTTTCTTGATTTCATCTTCCAATTGGGTGCTGATGAGTCCTCATCACATTCTAATTACATTTCTTCATCTTGTTTATTACTATATGTTGTCCTTTCTTTACAAAACATATATAGTCGTCACTCACTCGTCCCTGGACATGAACATGTCTTCTTCTTTAGTTTGGCAGTAGTTTCATACTACACTAAAGAGAACCCACATCACAATGTTGGTCATTTTATAGTAGTAGCATACACTTATGTACTACATTACATATTACATACTTCCTACGGTCTAGCTAAAATTGTTACGCTTCACTTTTTTATACTACTTATTTAGAGAAATTAAAGGCAGTATCTAGTAGTATTAAAATAGATACGAATGGTTCATCCTCTACCCGCAGATTGTGCACTGGGTAATATGCGCTGGGTAATAACACATAGTAAATTACAAAGGGATAAACGGTGGGGAATCGAATCCCTAATTTATAGGTTGGGAGTCCGGAATATATACAACAATCATTTAGCTTTGAAATATACATTCTCCATCCCCCTAAAGAATATACATTTGGACATTCTCTTCTTTTTGCCTAAATAAATTGTGTGTGCCTTTCTCCACAATCATTTATTCGCCATTGGTCGGTCCGGCCAAAGGGAAAATGATACTAACATTAACAGCCACAGTCAACCAAGAGTAACTACTAGCTATGAAAATCTATCTAATTCATCCATTAATTAACAATAATAAAGATATTAATACCCAATTTACAACAAATTAATTATATATACTATAAATAAATTCTGCCAGAAAAATATAGATCTAGCTATGAAATCCAAAACAAAATTTTTTAAATTTTAAATGAAATTCATCTAAGAAAACTTTTATACTCCCTCCGTCCCACTAATTCTGTCTCACTTTCCTTTTTGGTCCGTCTCATTAGAATTGTCGCATTCTCTTTTAGGAAATAATTATACATTTTAATTACCAAACTCTCTCTCATCACATCACATAAATAGATAAATATACTCTTAAAATTTCAAACACACAACTATCACATCACACATAAATAAATCAATTAAAAATTCAAACCCATCAAATCACATCACATAAATTCCTAATTTACCCTCACTTTAAACACTAATATACTCCTACATTAAATACTAACCATCCTCGAATAAAATACCGTGCCCAAAAGTTTTGAAACATTATTAGCGGGACGGATGGAGTACCACAATTATCTGGTTGTTCCTCCAATAAAATGATTTAGAAAAGGAAAAAGGAGTAAAATATGGGAGGGCATAATTTTGTGTATTACTATATATATAGTAAGAGAAGACTTTTTTTTTAGTGGGAAGGTTTTGGCAGATTCCATTATAGTTAAATGAGTATTAAATCTATTCCTTAAGTTGTTTTTGTTCTGTGGGCTTGATCATTTCTTTCCCATATCTCATCCTTTATATAAAAGCCCCAACCTTTCATTCTCAAGACTCCCTTTTTCTCTTTTTTCTTCCCCTGTCATTACACTTTGGTCGTTTTCAAGCAATCGTGCAAAATGGGAGAGATGATCACTTCTTTCTGGGCTTGTTCCAATGTATGTGTATATGTATATTTTCTTCTTAGGTTTGATGATTTAATTGGTAGGGTGTTGCTTGTGATTGTTTTAATTTGATGTTTCATTTCAAAAATGGGTTGTTCCCTGAATTGCAGATGGACAATACTAATAACCATGAGGACATGGAGGAATTAGGACAGAAGTTGCTATGCACAACTCTCGAACTCGAGAAACTAAAATCCGAAGTTGTGGAAGAGATGTCCAAGAACAAGGAGCACGTGAAGCGTCTCGCCCACCTCCTCACGCTCGCCATTAAAGAGCGTGACGAGGCGAGAGACCAACTCCACAAGATCCTTGCTACCAAAACAACAACAACAGCAACAGCAACAACCATAACGGCATCTAACAACTTTCCTCGAATACCAAACACCAACACCATAAAACCCCCCAATACCCTCGGGATGTCGTCGGGCTTCTCGACCCTTGTGGGCCCCACGATGTCCCCCGTCGACCCCATGCCGGACCATGCTTCGTTAATCATCGACGCTCTTGCTGAAGGGAGACCTTTACCGCCCAAGGGCAAGCTCCTCCGGGCCGTGCAGGACGCCGGGCCGCTCTTGCAGACGCTATTGTTGGCCGGACCGTTGCCCCGGTGGCGGAATCCTCCCCCAGCCCTGCAGCTGTGTCAGGCACCGCCGGTGTCGCTCAAGAGGACTTGGGAGGCCGGTGGCAATCTGGTTTCCAGTTTTGGCAATGTGGCTTCGGGGACATGTAATAATGGTATAGCAAGTGGTCTTGGGTTTGATCAATTCACAAAAAGGGCTAGATTGTGTTGATGTTGTTGATGAATTAGTTATTTTGGGGGGTTGTATAGATAGATACAACAAGATTATCGGTGTAAATGACATATAATACCTTTTGATCTTAGTTTTCACCTGCAGGCTTTTTTGGGTGTCCTGTTTTCTTTCTTCTTTCTTGGTCATCATGTCCTCCTCAACTTCAAATTTTTTTTTTTCTTTTTTTTTTTTAAATTATATTCTCTCCTTAAAAAAATTAGTATTTCCATACTATATTTTAATTTTATAGGTAGCGCATGTTCTGATTTGGGATCCTCATATGACATGTTTTTGGCCTTTTCACTGGATCTGTTTAGTTTAATTGGTGTCACGGGTTCTTCACTGCAAAAGGATTGAGATTAAAAGTTGGGATTGATTTATTATTCAATTGAATTGAATGTTTTATGTGTTGGCTTCTGGTTGTGTGTAATGTAACTACATACTACTATATTGCTGTAGTTCAATAGTTGTGTATGTTGAATATATGCTGTAAAACAGACAGTAGTGAGTTATGCTTGAATTCATGAACACCGCATTAATTAATCGTTGAGTATAGTTTTATTATCGATCTTTCGGGTTAACGTAATATTTAGTTGTTAAAACAGTATATATTAATGATTAAAATGCATTTGTTGATGAATTATTAGAAAGGATATGATAATTATTAAATTAAAGCTCCTGATAATCCCATTCTTTCAACTTATTCAAACCCATATGAAGAGACTATTGCACAGTTTGTATGATTAGTTCTGTCTGTCGTTTTGTGAATTTTAAAAATATTTATTTAAAATAAAAATTATAGGGATCTAAAAGCGTGTCGAGACATGAAAGTCGTTTAGGGTGTGGCGGTGTCATGTGTTTGGTTCTTTGGCCCCCTCTCTTAGGATGAAAAATTCTGACAGATATTATCCTATTATAAAAATGCAATGCAAGAGTACTCAAACTGTCAAACAAGCCTTGTGCCGTAATTTCTGTGGTTGGGCTCCCACACATCTTTGCCAACATATGTGTGTCACTGTTTACCCAAAAAACAAATCTTGTGCCGGGGATGGGGAGTCATTGGAGGTTCGATTCCCTGGCCCCTTATCCCTCCTTTCCACACTTTCAATGGTTACTTAAAAAAAAAAAAGGTCTTGTGCCTGTCAATTACTAGTACTTGATAAGTAATCTATTTCTTATTTAACTTTAATTTTTTTAATGAGCCATTAAAAGTCTAAAAAGAGTGGTAGAAATCTATGTCACAGAAATTATAAGGGAACAAATAGAAGGAATAGGCAGCCGGGTGGGGATTCGAACCCCAACTATAAGTTGGGAGTGGTGAAGTCCCCATCCCCTTATTTAATTTAAGTAATTATATTCAAGTCATTTATTTTTTATTAGGCATAGATATAAATTTTAAATCGTATGGTCTAACCTTCAAATTTTGATAAGTGTAATCTAAAGTTTGGGGTTCAAATTCTATCTAATCTTTTATTATTATTATTTTTTTTTTACAATTTATGTAAAATGGGTGTCATAGTTATTTATTAAATATAAGTAATGTTTTGTAAGCAGTTTAATTAAACCATGTTTATACAATAAGGCACGTTTGGAACATTGTATTGTACTTTCTCCATTCCTAAATAAATGTTACGGACCCACATTTCACACAATCCAATACACGTTTTTAATCCGTAATAACTCAAATTCCATACAAGTAAAAATTATGAAAATTTGATATTATAAATCTATGCGATTAGACGAATCCAACAAGATCCCACTTGACTATATTTTATCTTATATAATTGTATTAAAAAGTCGAGTCAAAGCTACTTAATGAACAGTAACAAAAGTCAAAATGTGTCATTTAAAGAGGAACGGAGGTAGTATTATATATGGTGTATTGTATTATTTAATGCGGTGTATTGTATTATGATGTATTGTATTAAATTAATGTTATACACAATGTTTGGTGTTGATGTTGTATTACATCATCATGTATTATATTTTAAACAATTAAATAAAAAGAAATTTTTTCTACTTTATTAATAAATAATATACTTAAAATAAAATTATTTTAAAAATAATTAAATATAAATAATTAATATTATAATAAATAATTTATTAAAAATATTATTTAAATAATTAAATTAAAACAATTAATATATAAATAAATAATATATATAAAATAATATTATTATAATATCATAATATTTAATAGTTATGAGATGCATAAGGAAAAAAAAGAAAAACAAATATAAATAAAAAATAATACACCATAAACCCACCATCCCACAAGGTATTAAATAATACATGAATGTAGTAGAAAAAAATAGATGGGTGCGCCTAGGGTTTCCTCTCGTTCAACTAGGGCTTCTTCGACGCCGCGTTCCACGGCGCCTCCCGATCCTGGAGGACAGCCTCCGTCATTAGTCTCTTCGGGAGTCCCGGCGACGGTGTCTAGACCGGCAACAGTGGCTGGATCCCTTCCGGGTTCTTTTCGTGATGTGGTGATGATGAACCAGGCACCTGTTGCGCCACCTTTGCATACTCCTCCGGTACACAGGGATTGGCTTAAGGAGAACCTTGCGTCCATAGATGGGGATGGTCCTCATTGTAGGTGCCCTAAAATTCGATTTGGCAAGCCTATTCTGGATGAACTCTTTGAACCTTGGAAGGACACGCTTGTGCTCAAGGTGCTAGGAATCAAGGTGGGGTACGTTGTTGTTATGAAAGAAAAGCTTACGCGTGCATGGAAGTTATCGGATATGTTTGATCTCTTGGACGCCGGCCACGGTTGTTTTTCGCCAAGTTTGCGAACCAGGCTGATCGTGAAAAGGTGCTTACGAGGGGGCCTTGGATGGTCTTTGATCATTGCCTGGCGATTAAACGATGGACTGCGGATTTCAATCCGCGAAAGTCGGAGGTGAATACGATCCAGACCTGGGTTAGATTTACGGAACTCAAGCAAGCTTTTTATCATGAGAACGCCTTGAGAGTCATTGCAGCAGCATTGGGAACCCTAATCAAGGTCGATAAGAATACTACGGCGATCTCTCGAGGACACTATGCTAGGGCGTGCGTTGAGATTAATCTTGATAAACCTCTGTTGGGTACGCTAGATGTGGAGGGTGACATCGTCCATGTAGCGTATAAGGGATTACATACCCTGTGTATGACGTGCGCTAAATATGGGCACAGGACCAGTGTACACAGGCGGCTGCGTCAAATTCGGGGGGAGACAACTCTGGGGTTGACAAACCGAAGATGGCGGTGGATGGTTCGGAAGATCTGTCTCAAGGTTTAATGGAGGTTTTCGTGAAGGATAATACCAAGATGTTGGGGGCTGACGCAAGGGTGGACTTAGGTGTTGGTGACTTGATGGTGGTCAAGAAACGGAAGCCTCGTTCGGTTAAACCTGGGAATTCTAAAGGGGGTAACAGTGTGGGTGCTAAGCATTGGGAAGAAAGGAGGAAACCCTCATTGCATGCGCCTTCCTTATTCTCCTATCACCAACAGGAGGTGCAGGATCCCGAGTTACAGGAGTCTGTGGGTGCGGAGACTGTTACGATGTCCCAGGATGATGCTCATACTGTGGTGGCGGCTCCCCCGCTTGAGGAACGGAACGTTGAGGGGGATGCTTCCCTGGTGCCGTCGACAGGCGGGGATACACAAGATACGATTGGTAACACCATTAAGAATTCGGTGCGAGTTAAAAAATTATTGCATGGTGTTAAGAAGGGCGCACTTTCTAAGAAACCAAGTAGGGGGATTGAGGGGCAAGCTGTTGGCAAGAGGGATGTGGCTAAAAATCTCCCTTCCAAGTATCGACACTTGCTCAAGGGTGGTATGGATGATGATGTAGCAGTCACCTCGGGGCTTGGGAAGATATTGGAGGAGAGGTTACTCAAATTGGGGACCGGTTCTGTGAAGGTGGACATGGAGCAAGGTGGGCTGGTCTCTGTTGGGACTGCTGTTGGGGATACTTCTAAACACGATTTGGCCTTAGTGCCGAAATGATTGAGTTCAAGGATTTTACGGTGCTTGCATGGAATGTTCGTGGCGCCATGCATAAAAGTACCCAACGCCATGTTGCAGATTATCTGAGAATGTACAAGCCTTCGGTCTTCGTTTTAATGGAACCGAGGGGTGCTTTTGTGTAACACCCCCATTTTCCTATCTTAAAAATCATAGCGGAAGTTACCAATAGGAAAGCGGGGTTGTTACCGCCACACTTCCAATTAAGCTCGCCTTGACCTTGCCTCGGCTAACTTAATTAAAAGTGCTAAGGCTATTTAAAATAGTTACAAACATTTATTTAAACTATTAACTAAATTTCAAAATATATTTAATTTAGCAAAATACAGAGTTTAAAATTACAATAATTGCGACCAACTATTAAAACGACAACTACAAGTAAAATATCATTTAAAATAACCACTATAAAAACGATACCGACTCCCCTGCCCGTGCCCGTGATGCTAGTGAGCTTCACAAATATCAAATCCTGAAAAAGTGAGTAAGTAACATTTATCAGCACACCGGCTGAGTAAATAAATTTTTATCCCTTGGACAAAAATAATTAACTACGACTCAACAGTAAATGGCATGTCAAAACAGTTGCAATAATTCAATCCACATGTAGCTCAACTATGATGCCTACACCCGGGGTATCTTATAGGACCTAGCATGCCCTCATAATGACCGAGGTCAAAATATGAGTACACAAGGATGGCCCTACCTTGCGATCTAGAAAATGACTGTGAGACCCTTGGTCAAACACAATCCTGTTCATGGGAATCCCTTGGATAACCCACGAAATATCTCACGAAGATATCCACCTCTCGGGTACATCTCGCATAATAACAATTCAATAATTCACATGCCACACACTGAAATTTCACTTTTCACATGCATGGCCTAGCCCCAAAATTAATTTAAACACATAATTGGGCAATACCTCTGCATAAATAAATTGCATGAATAAACCCTAACATTATTAAAACACAAAGGTATTTAGACATGCAAAAATTTAATCCTACGACAAAGCCCGTAGAATAAAAATTTACTTACAATTTCTTCCGTAGTTAGCAATTAAATCTACAGCCCCTCCTCTCTGTCTAACTGCTACCCTCTCTCGCTCTCTTAACACTCTTTGTATGGAAATTGTTGCTGCTTTGCTTGTGGCGTTTCGGAAGCCAGTATTTATAGTAGTTGGGGTACTTACATGAGATTTTATATTTTTAATAGCCATGCTGACTCTTTCTAGCTACGACATAGCCCATCCTTGTTGTTATTCTCATAATTTCCCACGAAATTGCATGGATTGTCATGTAAATGCACGTATTGCTTATGTCCAGCTTCGCATAGCTTTTAATTACACGTATATACATCTTCTTCACACGTATTACACTAGCCTTCTTCGTATTAACTGGTAGCATTTTTAATAAATGTGATAATTCAATTTGCTTAACTTTGTATATAAATCCTTCTATGATATTGTTTTATTATTATTATTTTCGTTTGATTGAGGGTTTTTTTATGACACTCATTAAGCAATGTAATGATACAAACATGACAGTATAATGACTTTAATCATTAGATGTTAAATTCAAATCCTTATATAGAATTAAGAGACTATTGTGTCAATTAGACTCACAAAATGATGGAATTAATTAAACCTATTTACCATTTCATGTACCTAGTTACTAATATTATTCTTATTTTAAGATTTTGAATAGTACGAATGCAAATTAGTATCATTTGCTAATAATAATTGTTTCCACTTGCTAATGTTTACTTAAGAAATTATTATATTTTTAAATCATTATAAAGGAATTTTCTATAATCAATATATAAAATTTCCCACTAATACTTCGAATCACTTCCTATAATCAACTTCTATTATATTAATTAATCTATTGCAAATCTTATATCTTCATTGTAAATTGAAAAATCATAACTATACATTATGAGTGTAATATTACTACCAGTAGACTATAAGGAATATAATAATTAAGTATAAAACTTATTTGAAAATAATACTTGATCACTACTATTGTCAAATATTCATCTCAATTTGTTAGAATATTTTCCCTTGGAAATTATCTTCTTAAATTATTTTTCATTAGAAAATAATTCATTTCTTTCAACCCAATCTCTATCTTGGAAAATATTAATTTATTTTCAAATTCAATTTATTTTCTTTAAGAAATAATACTAAATTATTTCTTTAGAAAATATTATCAATATAGCTAAATTCTAGGGTATTACAATCTACCCTCCTTAAAAACAAACTTCGTCCTCGAAGTTTATTCAAATAACTATTGCAGGACTAAAAATGAGGTTAGCGCATAATTAAACTTTTCTTACCTTATTCTCTATAGAGCAGGGTTACGGAATCACCTCCCCCACTTGTTTTAACAGCTATGTCCCCATAGCTGTATTTGTCTCAAGAAATAGCTCTGGATATTTGGCTTGCATTTCTGCCTCAGTTTCCCACGTGGCATCATTCTCGTCGTGGTTTGACCATTGGACCTTAACCATGCGAATGACTTTACGCCTTGTGGCTCGTTCTTTAGTATCTAAGATCTTAACTGGTCTCTCTTCATAAGTAAGATCATCATCTAATTCAATTTCCTCTGATGGGATTAATCTCTGAAGGTCATGATGGTACTTCATAAGTTGTGATACGTGGAACACATCATGAACTCGAGATAACTCTTCGGGTAAGTCTAGTCGATATGCCAATGTACCAACTTTGGCAATGATATCGAAGGGTCCAATGTAACGAGGACTTAGCTTACCACGTTTACCAAACCTCATCACTCCTTTCATAGAGGATGCTTTTAGTAACACCTTGTCACCTATTTCGTATCCTCCTTCTTGTCTTTTCTGGTCGGCATATGCCTTTTGTCGATCTTGGGCGGCTTTCATCTTGAGTTGGACTTGCTCAATAACACGCTTCGTCTCCTCAATTAGTTGTGGTCCAACAGGGATTGGATTCTCGCCCTTAGTCCAACAAAGTGGACTTCGACATTTCCTACCATATAGTGCTTCAAATGGGGCCATTCCAATGCTAGCATGATAGCTATTGTTATAGCTAAATTCAACTAGCGGTAGGTGATTTTCCCAACTCCCTTGAAATTCTAAAGCACAAGCTCTTAGCATGTCTTCAAGGGTCTGGATGGTTCTTTCAGTTTGGCCATCGGTTGTTGGGTGAAATGCTGTACTCATCTTTATTTTAGTACCAAAGGCTTCTTGTAACTTAGTCCAGAAATTCGAGACGAATCGACGGTCTCGGTCTGAAACAATGTCTTGAGGAATCCCATGCCTTCGTACGGCATTCTCGATATAGGCCTTAGCTAATTGATCCATACTCCAAGTTTCTTTCATGGGTATGAATATAGCTGCCTTCGTCAATCTATCGACAATGACCCATATCTTATCGTTTCCTTTAGGCGTCTTCGGCAAACCTGAGATGAAGTCCATGGAAATACTATCCCATTTCCATTCTGGAACTTCTAGTGGTTTTACCAATCCAATGGGTTTCTTCCGATCGGCTTTGACCTTTTGACAAGTTAAACATTTTTCCACGAATTCTGCTACCTCTCGTTTCATTCTAGGCCACCAAAAGACCTTTCTTAAGTCTTTGTACAACTTGTCTCCTCCAGGGTGTACAGAATAAGGAGTTTCGTGGCCCTCTTCGAGAATACGTCTCTTGAGATCTTCGCATACTTTCGGCACGCACCAACGACCCTTGAATCGGATGCTGCCGTCTTCGTGAATTTGGAAGTCTGTAGCTTCACCTTGAGCTATCTTTGCTTTGATCCTTTCCAATTTGACGTCACCGGATTGTCTTTCTCGGATTTCATCAAAAATGGTTGGCTGGATTGTGATGGCATTGATTTGCTGAGTAAGCGTACCTTGGTATACTAACTCAATGTTAAGTCGTGCCAATTCCATATATAACTCGTGCGGTAAGATTCTTGTGTTACCCAGATGTTTTGACTTTCGACTTAGTGCATCCGCCACTTTATTGGCTTTTCCTTCGTGATATGTAATGCCTAAGTCATAGTCCTTCATTAGCTCTAACCACCGCCTCTGGCGCATGTTGAGCTCTTTCTGAGTATAGATATACTTTAGACTTTTATGGTCTGTGTATATCTGACACTTTCGTCCGTACAAGTAATGTCTCCATATCTTTAGAGCGAAGACAACTGCAGCTAACTCCAGGTCATGAGTTGGATAATTTTCCTCGTTCGGCCTTAGCTGTCGAGATGCATATGCTATGACTTTTCCTTTTTGCATTAACACGCATCCCAACCCAAATTTGGAAGCATCACTATAAATTTCAAAATCATCTTTCTCATTGGGTAAAGTTAGGACTGGTGCTGTGGTTAGTTTTTCTTTTAATGTCTGGAATGCAGCTTCGCATTCAGGTGTCCATATAACCTTTGATCCCTTCTTCAAATTTTGGGTTAGTGGTCTCGCGATTTTTGAGAAATCTTTGACAAATCTCCTATAATAGCCTGCTAAACCGATGAAACTTCTTATCTCAGTTTGAGATGTTGGTACAGGCCAATCTTTTACTGCGGCTACTTTGGCAGGGTCAACTGATATTCCATCGGCAGAGACAATGTGACCGAGGAATGCAACCTTGTTTAACCAAAAGTCACACTTAGACAATTTGGCATACAATTGATGGCTCCTTAATGTTTGTAGGACTTGGTGTAGGTGTTGCTCGTGTTCTTCCTCATTTTTGGAGTAAACCAATATATCGTCAATGAACACAACTACACTTTTGTCCAATAACTCTCGGAAAACATTATTCATCAGAGCCATGAATACTGCTGGAGCGTTGGTTAAGCCAAACGACATCACGGTAAATTCGTAGTGACCATACCGTGTTCTAAATGCCGTCTTTGGGATATCCTGCTCAGCTATCCTAAGCTGATGATAACCAGACCTCAAATCAATCTTTGAAAAGACTCTGGCTCCTTTGAGTTGGTCAAATAAGTCATCAATTCGTGGCAACAGATATTTATTTTTCACCGTCACTTGATTGAGGCCTCTGTAATCCACACAAAGTCTCATTCCACCATCCTTCTTTCGTACAAATAGGACAGGTGCTCCCCACGGAGATGTACTAGGACGAATGTATCCTTTTTCCAAAAGGTCTTCGAGTTGTTCTTTCAACTCCTTCGTCTCAGCTGGTGCCATCCGGTATGGAGCTTTGGATATGGGTTCCGTACCTGGAACTAAGTCAATCGTGAATTCTATCTCACGTTCAGGTGGCATTCCTGAAATATCTGTAGGAAATACATCCGGATATTCTCTTACTACGGGAATATTGTTTAGCTCCACCTCCTCTACTTGCAAATTATGGACATAGCAAAGATAAAGGGGATTCCCTTTTCTTAATAGTGTCGCCAATTGCATTGCTGAAACTTCCTTCGTTGTCGGTCCTTTGGGCTCCATATAATACGAAATTCGTTGTTTATTCGGCCCATACATTGTTATCTTCTGTTGGGCACACTCGATGGTGGCTTGATATTTTGTAAGCCAGTCCATTCCCAAGATAACATCAAAATCTCGTAGCTCGAAGTCAATGAGATCAGCAGGGAATTCAACTTCGCAAATACGGATAGGAATTTTCTCATAACATGTTGAGCAATTAATAACTGCTCCGTTAGGTAAAGATATTCCTAATCCTATTTCCTGGGGTTTATCGAGTCCCAACTCGGGCAATTTTCTACGAGATATGAATGAACATGTAGCTCCAGAATCAAACAAAGTACGAACTTTAGAAGTTTTAATTTCAAAAGTACCTTCAACCAGGTCACCAACTTCTTGAAGATCAGCTTGGTTGACTACGTTCAACCTTCCTTGGTTGGGTCTGCCCTGATTTTGTGGAGCTCTATTGTTTACTCCTGGATTTGTTGGGAAAGTTGGACGTTGTCCTTGATTTCCTTGTTGGTTTTGAGGCCTTCGCAATTCTGGGCAATAATCCTCTTTTCGCAAGTCAGGCCGAAGTCTGTTAGGATCAAGCCTCAGGCGACAGTTTCTGGCCCTGTGACCTGTCATGCCACAACGGTAACACTCTTCACCTTGTGGACACTGACGAGTTGCATGCCTCTTGCTGCATCGGTTACATGGAGTGGGTACCGGCTCCATATACTGGTTTGGATAGGGGAACCTGCTCCTATTGTTCTGCTGAAAATCTCTCCTTTCTTTGTTATCTCTAGTTTCCTCAAATTTTCGTTTTCCTTTATTCTGGGGGACCTGTCTTGAACTTTCTCCTTTATGTTCTGATTCTTCTACCTTTTCGACGGTCATAGCTCGATCATAAGCTTTTTGCAAACTTGTAAATTGCTTCCCGCCGAATGCCTTTCGAATGTATTTATTCAGCCCAAGCACAAACTTCTGGGCCTTAGTTTGATCTGTTGCAACCAAGTCTGGAGCAAATCTCAAGAGCTCAGTAAACTTAGCATAGTACTCTTGCACAGATCGACTACCCTGTTGAAGAGTAACAAACTCTTCATACTTAGAATTTTTAAGGCTGAGTGGATAAAATCGTTCTCTCAGACTCTTTTAAAATTCTTCCCAAGAAATCTGGCGATCTTCTTGTGACCTCCACCAAGTATTTGCTATTCCGGTCAGGAAGAAAGTAGCTACTCCGACCTTACGCTCTTCAGGGCATTCTACTGCCTCGAGTAGCTTTTCGAGTGATTCAATCCACCCTTCTAATTTGGCTGGGTCCTCTTGTCCGTTATATCGAGGAGGTTGAAACTTATTAACCGCCTCGATATAATCCCCTTGTGTTTCTGTATGATGTTCTCCTCCTTCAGCTTGCTTCTGAACAACTGCTCGGAGAGTGAGCAACAGTTGTTCTATCTGTTGTTGGCGGTCGTTGTTATCGGCCATGTTGGTTTGATGTTAGTTCCTAGGAAACATTAGTCAGTTAATCAGTTAGTTGTTTTCATTAGTCGAGATAAACAAATAATACTAGTTTTCTTTTATAAATAACAAGAGTACATTTCAAAACTACCAGTCAAATATTTCTAACTTGCCGAGACTGGTATACAAGTATAAATTAAGCTAATATATTATTTTTGGACGTGTCCTCTCTAATCTTGAATGTTCTTCGTGTAACAATCCTTGTACTTATGCCCCTTCCTTCCACAACGGAAGCACTCTCCTTTGCCGGGGCAATGCCAAGTTAGGTGTGGCCTCCCACATTCCGTACTAGGTGGCGGCACGGGGAGTCCTACGGGATTGTTTTCTACATCTCTCAAACATATTAGTAGTCCGCCCTTCATAGTATGAGAGCATGACTTTTAAATCTTTTATTTCTTCATCTTTCTGAAGAATTTCTTTCTGATTCCAGAATATAAAATCTCTTTCTAGTAGCAGTTCACACTTAAGGCTTCTAATTTCAGCTTCCATCTGATCTTTATCGTCTAGCATTTTATTTACTTCCCAATTGTTCATCTGCAAGGGACTTTTTAGTACATATGACAAATAATTCTTTTAATATTATTATATATATATTTTTTTCTTTTTTCTTTTTTTTTTAAAAAAAAATACTTATGCACATAAAAAGATAGATTATATTTCTTTAATAAAAGATACACACCAAAATCGTCGACATTTTCATTAACTAGCCGAAGTCGACATATGTTAATACAAGTTTGAAGATTTATACAGACAAAATAGTCTAATATACTAGTGAGTTTCTAAAATATCTAATATTTCCGAGCTGTTACTATCTTGGTGTGGTATTCCCTAGCGACATGCCCAACCTTTCCGCATCGAAAACACTCCCCTGGTTCAGGGCATCGCCAAATGAGATGTTGTTGGCCGCATTCTCCACATCGTGGTGGAAGAAGCTTTCCAGGAAATCCTTTACGAATCAATCCCTCATTCTTTCCTCGTAAAGAACTAATCATCTCTTCATGTTTGACAGCCAGGCTTTCTAGGTATAAAACTCTATCCTTCAGCTTCTGTATTTCCTCTTCTTTTTGTATTACCTCTTCTTGGGCTCCTTTCGCAAAATATTGTTCTAGGATTATAGTCTCCCTTAACTTCCTTATCTCAGATTGCATCTGAGATTTTTCGTCAAATGTTCTGGTTCCTGAACTACTCATCTGCATATATGATTCAAATAAAATATTAAATAACTTTCAAAATATAATAGTTATATAGTTAACTAAAAAAAATAAAAAGACATTAAGTAAAAAAAAACTTGATAAGCACTTCTGCTAAAAATTTTTTTGTAGAAATATCATTTATAAGTAACAAGACAAGTTACCCTTTTTTTTATAATAGTATAAAATAAATTTCTTAAATTGAGTATACCAAAAAAAACTCAAACTATCTTTATAACTTTTGAAATCATAATCGTATTAATTGACTACTTTTATTTCAATACCTAATGATATAATCTTTTTTTTAATACAACTGTGAAATAAAATAGAAAAAATAAGCCGAGAAAATTTCATTTTACTTTTATATAAACTTGGATACAACGGTTCAAAATTTCCAAGTTAAAACAGATACACACATATAGCGTTTAGTCTATACTATACTAGACTATACTATACTAGACTAGACTATATTATACTAGACTATACTACATAGCATCTAGTCTAAGGTGAACTCCACATCATGGGCTGGCTGGATGGTACTCCGGAGAGCGGCTACGTTCACGGACTGGACTTGTCTTTTCTTCCTCCTCTGGGTCTTCGGAATCTTCAATACGCTGAGGACGGGATGAGGATCCTGGGTCACTCCTACGAGCAACTGCCCTGCGGTCTCTCCAGTACAGCTGGTCGGCTTGTCTACGTATGATTCCTTTCTGTCGCTCTATAGTCGCTAAATTACGAATATTCTCCTCTTGACTATCTTTCAGTTCCTCCTCCACGTTCTCCAACTTCTCCTTTACGTCCTCCAGCTCCACCTTTACGTCCACCAATTCTTCCGTTTTCTCCGTGTAAAGGGCGTCGAACTCATCCCGTTGCTCTTCGGCTGAAACTCTCATCTCGTGCTCTTCATTATATTTGTTTTCACTTTCCACCTCCTCTTCTAGATGTTTTATAAGTTCCGTAATTAATAAGTCTTTTAAATGTTCGTCTCGAGTATGCTCCCGTTCACAGGTTCTTACTAGCTCACGGACTAGGTCCGGGACTACTTCCATCATTCTAGCGTTAAAGTTATTTCCGGCCATCTAATCAAACAACATTATCATAAGCATAATTCAATTATTAAGCATAAATAACAATAAGGGCTGTGCCTAATGCAAGTGTATCGTGTCCCATCCCAAAAATTTTCTTAAGTAAAAACATATATATATATTTTAAAAATTTCTTAAGAAATTCTAACTCCAAAAATTTAATTTGACTGTAAAGAAATTTTGACTCAAAAATATTTTAATTCACGCTCTGATACCAACTTGTAACACCCCCATTTTCCTATCTTAAAAATCATAGCGGAAGTTACCAATAGGAAAGCGGGGTTGTTACCGCCACACTTCCAATTAAGCTCGCCTTGACCTTGCCTCGGCTAACTAAATTAAAAGTGCTAAGGCTATTTAAAATAGTTACAAACATTTATTTAAACTATTAACTAAATTTCAAAATATATTTAATTTAGCAAAATATCAGAGTTTAAAATTACAATAATTGCGACCAACTATTAAAACGACAACTACAAGTAAAATATCATTTAAAATAACCACTATAAAAACGATACCGACTCCCCTGCCCGTGCCCGTGATGCTAGTGAGCTTCACAAATATCAAATCCTGAAAAAGTGAGTAAGTAACATTTATCAGCACACCGGCTGAGTAAATAAATTTTTATCCCTTGGACAAAAATAATTAACTACGACTCAACAGTAAATGGCATGTCAAAACAGTTGCAATAATTCAATCCACATGTAGCTCAACTATGATGCCTACACCCGGGGTATCTCATAGGACATAGCATGCCCTCATAATGACCGAGGTCAAAATATGAGTACACAAGGATGGCCCTACCTTGCGATCTAGAAAATGACTGTGAGACCATTGGTCAAACACAATCCTGTTCATGGGAATCCCTTGGATAACCCACGAAATATCTCACGAAGATATCCACCTCTGGGGTACATCTCGCATAATAACAATTCAATAATTCACATGCCACACACTGAAATTTCACTTTTCACATGCATGCTCTAGCCCCAAAATTAATTTAAACACATAATTGGGCAATACCTCTGCATAAATAAATTGCATGAATAAACCCTAACATTATTAAAACACAAAGGTATTTAGACATGCAAAAATTTAATCCTACGACAAAGCCCGTAGAATAAAAATTTACTTACAATTTCTTCCGTAGTTAGCAATTAAATCTACAGCCCCTCCTCTCTGTCTAACTGCTACCCTCTCTCGCTCTCTTAACACTCTTTGTATGGAAATTGTTGCTGCTTTGCTTGTGGCGTTTCGGAAGCCAGTATTTATAGTAGTTGGGGTACTTACATGAGATTTTATATTTTTAATAGCCATGCTGACTCTTTCTAGCTACGACATAGCCCATCCTTGTTGTTATTCTCATAATTTCCCACGAAATTGCATGGATTGTCATGTAAATGCACGTATTGCTTATGTCCAGCTTCGCATAGCTTTTAATTACACGTATATACATCTTCTTCACACGTATTACACTAGCCTTCTTCGTATTAACTGGTAGCATTTTTAATAAATGTGATAATTCAATTTGCTTAACTTTGTATATAAATCCTTCTATGATAATGTTTTATTATTATTATTTTCGTTTGATTGAGGGTTTTTTTATGACTCTCATTAAGCAATGTAATGATACAAACATGACAGTATAATGACTTTAATCATTAGATGTTAAATTCAAATCCTTATATAGAATTAAGAGACTATTGTGTCAATTAGACTCACAAAATGATGGAATTAATTAAACCTATTTACCATTTCATGTACCTAGTTACTAATATTATTCTTATTTTAAGATTTTGAATAGTACGAATGCAAATTAGTATCATTTGCTAATAATAATTGTTTCCACTTGCTAATGTTTACTTAAGAAATTATTATATTTTTAAATCATTATAAAGGAATTTTCTATAATCAATATATAAAATTTCCCACTAATACTTCGAATCACTTCCTATAATCAACTTCTATTGTATTAATTAATCTATTGCAAATCTTATATCTTCATTGTAAATTGAAAAATCATAACTATACATTATGAGTGTAATATTACTACCAGTAGACTATAAGGAATATAATAATTAAGTATAAAATTTATTTGAAAATAATACTTGATCACTACTATTGTCAAATATTCATCTCAATTTGTTAGAATATTTTCCCTTGGAAATTATCTTCTTAAATTATTTTTCATTAGAAAATAATTCATTTCTTTCAACCCAATCTCTATCTTGGAAAATATTAATTTATTTTCCAATTCAATTTATTTTCTTTAAGAAATAATACTAAATTATTTCTTTAGAAAATATTATCAATATAGCTAAATTCTAGGGTATTACAATCTACCCTCCTTAAAAACAAACTTCGTCCTCGAAGTTTATTCAAATAACTATTGCAGGACTAAAAATGAGGTTAGCGCATAATTAAACTTTTCTTACCTTATTCTCTATAGAGCAGGGTTACGGAATCACCTCCCCCACTTGTTTTAACAGCTATGTCCCCATAGCTGTATTTGTCTCAAGAAATAGCTCTGGATATTTGGCTTGCATTTCTGCCTCAGTTTCCCACGTGGCATCATTCTCGTCGTGGTTTGACCATTGGACCTTAACCATGCGAATGACTTTACGCCTTGTGGCTCGTTCTTTAGTATCTAAGATCTTAACTGGTCTCTCTTCATAAATAAGATCATCATCTAATTCAATTTCCTCTGATGGGATTAATCTCTGAAGGTCATGATGGTACTTCATAAGTTGTGATACGTGGAACACATCATGAACTCGAGATAACTCTTCGGGTAAGTCTAGTCGATATGCCAATGTACCAACTTTGGCAATGATATCGAAGGGTCCAATGTAACGAGGACTTAGCTTACCACGTTTACCAAACCTCATCACTCCTTTCATAGAGGATACTTTTAGTAACACCTTGTCACCTATTTCGTATCCTCCTTCTTGTCTTTTCTGGTCGGCATATGCCTTTTGTCGATCTTGGGCGGCTTTCATCTTGAGTTGGACTTGCTCAATAACACGCTTCGTCTCCTCAATTAGTTGTGGTCCAACAGGGATTGGATTCTCGCCCTTAGTCCAACAAAGTGGACTTCGACATTTCCTACCATATAGTGCTTCAAATGGGGCCATTCCAATGCTAGCATGATAGCTATTGTTATAGCTAAATTCAACTAGCGGTAGGTGATTTTCCCAACTCCCTTGAAATTCTAAAGCACAAGCTCTTAGCATGTCTTCAAGGGTCTGGATGGTTCTTTCAGTTTGGCCATCGGTTGTTGGGTGAAATGCTGTACTCATCTTTATTTTAGTACCAAAGGCTTCTTGTAACTTAGTCCAGAAATTCGAGACGAATCGACGGTCTCGGTCTGAAACAATGTCTTGAGGAATCCCATGCCTTCGTACGGCATTCTCGATATAGGCCTTAGCTAATTGATCCATACTCCAAGTTTCTTTCATGGGTATGAATATAGCTGCCTTCGTCAATCTATCGACAATGACCCATATCTTATCGTTTCCTTTAGGCGTCTTCGGCAAACCTGAGATGAAGTCCATGGAAATACTATCCCATTTCCATTCTGGAACTTCTAGTGGTTTTACCAATCCAAGGGGTTTCTTCCGATCGGCTTTGACCTTTTGACAAGTTAAACATTTTTCCACGAATTCTGCTACCTCTCGTTTCATTCTAGGCCACCAAAAGACCTTTCTTAAGTCTTTGTACAACTTGTCTCCTCCAGGGTGTACAGAATAAGGAGTTTCGTGGCCCTCTTCGAGAATACGTCTCTTGAGATCTTCGCATACTTTCGGCACGCACCAACGACCCTTGAATCGGATGCTGCCGTCTTCGTGAATTTGGAAGTCTGTAGCTTCACCTTGAGCTATCTTTGCTTTGATCCTTTCCAATTTGACGTCACCGGATTGTCTTTCTCGGATTTCATCAAAAATGGTTGGCTGGATTGTGATGGCATTGATTTGCTGAGTAAGCGTACCTTGGTATACTAACTCAATGTTAAGTCGTGCCAATCTTATTCAGGGACCTTGGCTAGCGGTTGGTGATTGGAATGACATTGCTTATTTATCTGAGGCTGTTGGCATGAGGGAGAATCCCAGGAGTGTGAATTGTTCCGAGATATGCTCAATGATTGTGGTCTTTGTTCTATCCATACGACTGGCGATCCGTTTACTTGGCAGAGGAACACGACGGGAGGGCTTTTTGCTCGGAAGCGCTTGGACAGGGCTGTTGCTAATTTGGCTTGGGTTTCAGCCTTTTCTCAAGGGAGCGTCGAGATACTGACTCGACGGGCTTCAGATCATAATGCCTTGCTGCTACGGTGCTTTCAACCTTCTGTTGTCATTGGCTCTCGTCCGTTTCGATGGGAACACATGTGATCTTCTCATCCCCATTATAAACATGTAGTGGACGTAGCTTGGAGTGGTGGAGGCGCTTCTATTCCAGAAAGGCTTCACCAGGTTCGTGCATCGTCTCTCCATTTCAATGAATATTCCTTCGGTAATATTTATAAGAGGAAACGCAAGCTGTTGAAGCGATTGGATGGTATACGTCGCTGTCTTGCTCGGGTAGACTCTGCTTGTATGTTGCGACTGGAGCAAAAACTTATGAAGGATTTGGAAGATCTTTTGAAGCAAGAAGAGATGCTATGGTTCCAAAAATCCCGGGATAAGTGGGTTGCTCATGGGGACCGGAACACATGCTATTTTCACTCTCAGACTATTATTCGACGACAGCATAGTCGCATCATGGGCTTGGAAATCGATGGTAATGGGTTATGGATGATGACAGAATGCGATCACATGCAGTTAACCATTTTAGTTGGCTTCTTGGTCAGTCTCGGCTTCCGACCCGTCCAGCTGCAGCTCCACTCCCGCCTTTGCCTGCCTTGGACAATTTCGACCATCTGGATGATGAGGTTACAATGGAGGAAGTTACAGTCGCACGTAAGGGCATGAAAGGGTTCTCGGCGCCTGGGCCTGATGGCTTTCCTGCTATTTTCTACAAGTGCTATTGGGACTCAATTGGCGGAGATGTCTGGCAGTTCGTCCGACATGCAGTGATGGAGGGCACTTTTAATACCGAGTTGGCAGCCACGCTCATTTGCCTCATTCCTAAAGTGGAGATCCCTAGGGAAATTCGGCATTATAGGCCAATCAGCTTATGCAATGTCGCCTATAAGATTTTAACGAAGGTATTGGTTAATAGGTTAAGACCTATCCTTCGGTCATACATTGGCTCGTTCCAATCTGCTTTTTTGCCTGGGCGTGGAACATCAGGAAATGCTATCATTCTAAAGGAGGTGCTTTCTACATTTAGGAACAAGAACCGGCGATCTTGTGATTTTTTGTTGAAAGTTGATTTAGAGAAGGCCTATGATAATGTGAATTAGACTTTCTTAGAAGCCTGCCTTCATGAGATGGGACTTTCGGCTTCTCTCATTTGCATTATTATGTTCTGTGTTCGGTCCCCCACTTATTCGATCTTATGGAATGGCGTTACCTTGCCTTCTTTTACAGCGGCCAAAGGTGTTCGACAGGGTGATCCTCTCTCCCCATACTTGTTCTTGATTGTCATGGAAAAACTCTCCCATGCCATCTCGGCCAAGGTGGTGGAGGGGGCATGGATTCCAGTTACATTGGGAGGTCGTACCGCTCCTCTTTCTCACTTGATGTTCGCCGATGATCTTCTTTTGTTCTCTCGTGCTTCTCTGGATAGTGCTCGATGCATGGATGAAGTTCTCTCATCATTTGCGCAGCAGGCTGGGTTAGGAATTAACACTAGTAAATCGAGGGCCTTTGCATCTGTGGTAGTCCCGGCTTCGACTAAACAAGCTGTGGCGTCTATTTTAAATGTGGATTTTTGTGAAGATTTGGGGAAGTACCTTGGGTTTCCTTTATTTCATGGGAGTGTGAGCAGTGGTCACTTTGATTTCCTGATTGATAATATTCATTCCACCTTGGGTTCATGGAAACGTAGCCTTTTGAACAAAGCTGGACGCATTACTCTGGCACGTTCAGTCCTTTCTTCTATTTCTATTTATGTCATGCAAACGTCTTGGTTACGGCCTCCACCTGTGACAAGATCGATAGATGCATTCGTGAGTTTATCTGGAAAGACTCGAGGGGGCGTGGACTCAATCTGGTGGCATGGGATAAGGCTGCTTTGCCGAGGAAGATGGGGGGTTTTCGTGTTAGGAAGAGCCGTGACATGAATATTGCGATGCTCGGGAAGCTTGTTGTCGACTGTCTTCAAGCTTCACCCAAACCTTGGAGCTGTCTCTTGCGCCAGAAGTATGGTTGCGCTACTGGCCTTTTCAGCTCTAGGCCCGGAGCTTCTCCAATCTACCGTGCGATATGTAAGGCGGCCCCATTTATTCTGGGAGGTTGTCGGATCAGGGTGGGTGATGGAGGTAGTAGTTTGTGGTATTCCTCATGGTTAAGGGGTGGGCCGATTGCACCCCGTATTCCTTATGTGCATTATAATGATACAGACACATGCATCAAGGATGTTTATTTGAATAATACATGGTCATGGGAAATCCTCTATACGTCTATTCCAGATGAGATAAAAGCTGAGGTTATTGAGCTTGGGCCACTTCCTCTTCATCAGGATGCTGCGGACGCTTGGTGTTGGTTGGGGACGACATCAGGCTCTTATTCGGTTGCTTCTGGTTACGATTGGATTCTTCAACAGCGTGGGTGTCGGCCTGATCGGGATCGCTCGTGGGTGTGGAGGATTCGATGCCCAGAGAAAATAAAGGTTTTATTATGGTTGATGGTGCATGATTCTATCCCGACGAATGATTTGCGACATCGTCGGGGATTGAGTTCTTCAGCGTCCTGCTCAATCTGTGGCGGCGGGATTGAGACTATATTTCATCTCTTCTTCGGATGCCCATGGACCGTGCATGTTTGGAGGAAGGTCGGAGTTGGCCATGTTCATTATGATTGGCGTCTCTCTGAGGGGGTGGGGACTAACCTGCTTCGTGTATGCAAATTTTGGAAGGGACTGCATTGGGCTTCCTTGTGGAGTATATGGCGAGCTCGGAATGCTTGGTGTATGAAAGGGACTCCTATAGTTGTTGATGACATAGCTCGGTCTGCCTCTAATTTGGGAAGAGTTTTTGATAGGGTTTTCTTGCCTAAGGTGGGCATTGGAGATGGACGACTGGTTCATTGGAATCCGGAGGCCTTGGCAGGTATTGTGTTACATGTAGACGGGAGTTTGTTGGGGAATCCGGGGATGGCCGGATTTGGTTGTGTGATTCGCACTGGCAATGGATTGTGGGTGGAGGGTTGCTCGGGATTTGTGGGTTTCACCTCTAACATAGTGGCTGAATTGCATGGGATATGGAATGGTATGAAGCGTCTTCAGGCGCTTGGCGTTGTTCACGCTCATTGTTTCTCCGATTCATTGGAAGGCATTCGTTTGATGCGAAGTGGGGTGGATCGCACTCATGTTCTTTTCCCCCTGCTTCAACACATTAGAGGACTGTGTGATGAACGTCCAGGTTACAAGTGGTCTCATATCCTCAGGGAGGGCAACTCTGTTGCTGATTCTCTGGCCAAACGTGGTGCTCGTTCCGAGGAGTTTTTCACTTCGTGGGCCTTTCCGCCAAATGAGACCAAACCTCTCTTGGCTGCGGACTTTGAGGGCGTTTGGTTTCCGCGTCTCTAGTTTCTTTTATTGTTTGTTCAGTTTCTCTTTTGTCTTCTTGCCCCCTCTTCTGTAGATTTTTTTTAGCTTTCCCCTTTGCCGACGTCTTTACGTCACTGTTTACCGAAAAAAAAAGGTATTAAATAATACATCAAACCCCTCATTAAAATAATACTTATACATGTCTTAAAACTCACCAAACATAGGATAGTATTATTTTAGTACATAATGTTAATACTATACACCCTAATACATTCCAATACACCTGTACCAAACATACTCTAAATAATTATTTTGCTGCACGTACAATCCATATAACTTTACCGGGGCGTTTGGTTCGGGGTATCTGAGATTCCCACTGGGAATCTTGGGTAGGGAATGAAACATGCCCATGTTTGGTTCGGGGCATGTTTCATGTGGGAATGTCACATTCCCACCGAGGTGGGAATGTTGGGTGTTTTAGGTGGGAATCACATTCCCAACTGGAGGGCATGTAATCTTAGAATACCACCTCCACTTTACCTACTTTTATATTAATTTGACTTTTATACCCTCACTTTTTATACTTATTTTATTTTATAAATTTAGATATTTGTATTCTAAAATGATAAATATATGAAATTTAATTTTAAAAAATAAATTGAAAAATTTTGAAAATTATTTAAACATATTTTTTTAAATATATATATTCTCATATTTTAATATATATTTTTATATTTTCTTAAAATTTACTTTTCTTCTATATATAAAATAAAAATATTAAGGATTTAGAGACATTAAATAAGTAATTATCATATAATAAATTACATATAAAGAATTTTCAATATTTTAAAAAATAAACCGGCTTAAATATTTCTATTGTGTAGCAAAATGACATAATTATAACATTCGTTCAATTGAAATTCAGGGACATTATGGTAAATTATTTAGAACTATAAATCTGAGATTCCCAATCTAACCAAACGCAATAATCTTAAAACATCCAAAAAATAAGATTCCCAGCAATCTCATATTCCCAGTAATCTTACATTCCCAGCAATCACATTCCCACTGGTAATCTAAGATCCCTCCAACCAAACGCACCGTACATGTTTCTCTAGCCTAGATTGACTGTTTTGAAAAAATATATATATATATATATATCTAAATCTACATGTTTGAAAACACATTTTGATAACTCAGTGATATTTAGGATCGAACGGAAAATACATTATATAAATATATTCCATAATCTTGCTCCAACATTCTCTAATTCTATTTCTTATTATAATTTTGGAATTCCTTATCAAACAAAATCCTTGTTATGTTGTACCCCTACCAAAAAAAAAATAAAAAATCAACCCTCAATCAGATTAAATATTGGAAGAACATAAAAATAAAATGAAGGATCCGTTTTCCATTTTAACTGAGGTGTTGGATTAGTATTTAGTAGTAGTTCCCAATCCCATCGACCCAAATTAAAATACTTAAGCACAGAACCGCATTGTAGGCCAGATATGTTAACAGGCCTGTGCCAGAACCTTTCTTCTATTTATTTAAGACCCTGTCCTTCTCACTTGGGCCGATTTCATAAAATTTTGGTGAAGAAAAAATACGGACTAGTATTAAGTTTGTGTTATACAATCAATGATAAGATTTGGATGTCTGCACTTTGTCAATAAAGACTGCAAGTCACGCCTCTATAGACTTCATAGGTCTTGTGCCTATATCCTTCATCCTTATCTAAAGAGGTGGTTAGCCTTTATAAATACTAACCAATTTTAAAGTATTGAATACAACAATTTCTACTCCTTTACTTACTGTATCTTTACTCTCTGTCTTCACGAACTCATAACTACACATATCATATTTACATATACACACACACGACCTGCATAGGCCACATAATATTTATTTGTATAACACGTTATCAGCACGAGCTACGAACTGAGCTTTGCCGGAATTTCTTTGAGGTAATATTTTGTATTTCAATAATTCTATTATGGCTAACTTGACAAAACAGGATTTCAGACCACTGATGGTATCTGGAGATAATTATCTATCTTGGAAAATGGATGTTGAAATCCATTTGGAATCAATGGGTCTTGAAAAAATAATTGAAAAAGATAATCAGGCTTCAAACCAAGACCGTGCGAAAGCTATGATTTTCATCCGCCATCACCTTGATGAGGGATTGAAAACACAGTATTTAACGGTCAAAGACCCAATTGAACTCTGGGAGAATTTGGAAAAAAGATATGATCATTTAAGATCAATTAATCTCCCTCGAGCCCAGTATGACTGGTCACACTTACGATTCCAGGATTTTAAATCAGTAAATGATTACAATTCTGCTCTGTTTAATATCGTATCACAATTAAGACTGTGTGGTGAGACAATTACTGATAAACAAATGCTAGAGAAGACATTCTCTACATTCCACCCCTCCAATACGGTGTTACAGCAAACATACCGAGCACAGGGTTTCACTGAATATTCTGATCTGATTACGTTTTTGTTATTGGCTGAAAAGAATAATGATTTATTATTAAAAAATCATGAAATGAGGCCAATTGGCAGTAGTCCATTGCCAGAGGCACATGTGACTGAATCTTCCAGCCGTGGTCGTGGCCGTAGTCGTGGCCGTGGTCAGAGACCTCGTGGTCGTGGGTATAACAGAGGCCGTGGGAAAAAACATTTCCGCAACAATGTTTACATTAGGCCCACGACAGACACACGTAATCAGAATCAGGGCAACACCAGAGGTGATGTCCAAGAACAGAACTATGAAGAAGCAAAATGCGATAGATGCGGCCTAAAAGGGCACTGGTACAAAAATTGTCGTACCAGAGATCATTGGGTGAAACTCTATCAAGATTCCCAGATGGATAAAGGAAAAAGGGTGGTTGAAACAAACCATGTTGACAGAATGAATTCTGAGGAGAATATGCCCAATATCCCAGAATTTCAAGTTGAAGATTTATATAATGATTTGGTTTAATTGTTATGTTGTATTATTATTTTTATTACGCTTTGAACTTCTGTATCTGTCTTTACTTTTGTAGGTGTGCTATCTTATTGTCTCTGTATTGCAATATTTCACTTATGTTAAATCTTGTTTTAATATTAATTATATCTTGTTTTAATTCCAGCAAAATGGGGAATTTTAAAAGTGATAATATATGTCTTATTGATAGTGCTTCAACGCACACAATACTAAAAGACATAAGGTATTTTTCCAATTTAAAAATGGGAGATACAAATATAAACACAATATGTGGTAGTGCAAATATTATACAAGGAATTGGCACAGCCAACCTTATTTTCCCAAAGGGAACAAAATTAATTGTGAAAAATGCACTCCTATCTCCCAAGTCTCGAAGAAATTTATTAAGTTTTAAAGATATCCGAGAAAATGGGTATCATCTCGAGACATCGACTTCAGAGAATGTCGAATATTTATTAATTACAAATACCACTCATGGTAAGAAATATATATTGGAAAAATTACCAGCTCTGTCTTCTGGATTGTATTTTTCAAAGATAAATACAATTGAAAATTATCACTTAGACCACATGTCTAATATTCCCCAAATAAACCAGAGGTTTATTCATGGCCAGAGGCCCACTAATGAATATCATCCCAAAATAGGCCAGAAGTCTATTGGAAGCCATAGGCTTAATGATGAATATATGATATGGCATGATCGCCTAGGCCATCCCGGCTCTACAATGATGAGGCGAATTATTACAAATAGTCATGGCCATTCATTAAAAGGACAACAGTTGCTGCAACATAATGATTATATATGTGTTGCTTGCTCCCAAGGAAAATTGATTTCCAAACATTCACCAACAAAAGTGGGAACTGAAAGCCCCAGTTTTCTTGAAAGAATTCAGGGTGATATATGTGGACCTATAGATCCACCATGTGGACCATTTAAATATTTTATGGTGCTAATTGATGCATCAACACGATGGTCCAATGTATCATTATTATCATCTCGCAACCATGCGTTTGCAAAATTACTTGCTCAAATTATTAAATTACGAGCACAGTTCCCTGATTATACAATAAAAAATATCCGATTGGATAATGCTGGTGAATATTCATCCCAGAGGTTTGATGAATACTGCATGTCAATTGGCATAACAGTTGAGCATCCTGTTGCTCATGTCCATACACAGAATGGACTTGCTGAATCGCTTATAAAGCGTTTACAATTAATTGCCAGACCATTATTAATGAGATCTGGATTGCCATTGACAGCTTGGGGGCATGCAATATTACATGCAGCAAAATTGGTGCGGTTAAGGCCGACACATTATCATGAATACTCCCCTATACAATTAACATTTGGGCATGAACCCAATATATCCCATCTCAGAATATTTGGTTGCGCTGTGTATGTCCCGATTGCACCACCTCAGCGCACAAAGATAGGTCCCCAACGTAGATTGGGAATATATGTCGGGTATGAATCACCATCGATTATTCGATATCTCGAACCATTAACTGGTGATTTATTTACTGCGAAATTCAAAGATTGTCATTTTGACGAATCTCATTTCCCGACATTAGGGGGAGACAGAAATCAACCAAAGAAAGAAAAAGAAATCAACTGGAAAACACCGTTAGATTTCTTCGATCCTCGTACAAATGATTGTGAACTAGAAGTACAAAGAATTGTACATTTACAGAGTATTGCAAATCAATTGCCGGACGCATTATGCGACTCTAAAAGAGTAACAAAATCTCTTATACCGGCAGCAAATGTTCCAATCAAAATTAATGTCCCAGAGGGACCAATTACAAGTGCCAAAGATGAATCTACTGCACGCTTGAAGCGTGGTAGACCACCAGGTTCAAAAGATAAAAATCCTCGAAAGAAAAGAAGATCACAAATCATTGAAAGTGACAAAATTACAGAAAATATTCCAGAGGAACAAGAAGCTCTTGAAGAGCAAGTAGCTCCAGAGGAGCAAGAGCAAACAGCTCCAGAGGAGAATGAACTTGAAAATAATGAAATATCAATCAATTTTGTCACAAGCAGAAATGTTTGGAATCGAGATGCAATTATCATAGATAATGTATTCTCGTACCACATAGCACTTGACATCATAAATGATGACGAGGATCATGAACCAAATTCGGTTGATGAATGTCGGAAAAGAAAAGATTGGCCAAAATGGAAAGATGCAATCCAATCTGAATTGGATTCCCTGGCTAGACGAAATGTGTTTGGACCGATTGCCAAAACACCAGAAAATATAAAGCCAGTTGGATACAGATGGGTTTTTGTAAGAAAAAGAAATGACAAAAATGAAATTGTCAGATACAAAGCGAGATTAGTCGCCCATGGATTTTCACAGAGACCCGGATTTGATTATGATGAAACATATTCCCCCGTAATGGATGGAATAACATTTAGATATCTTATCAGTTTAGCAGTCCATCAAAATCTTGAAATGAGATTGATGGATGTTATTACTGCGTATCTATATGGAAATTTAGATACAGATATCTATATGAAGGTCCCAGAGGGATTAAAAATGTCAGAGACATATGAATCAAATCCTAGACATATGTATTCCATCAAATTACAAAAATCCCTATATGGACTGAAACAGTCCGGACGAATGTGGTATAACCGACTCAGTGAGTCATTGATACAAGAGGGTTATACAAATGACCCAATTTGTCCATGTATTTTCATTAAGAAAAATGGACAAGGGTTTGTAATCATTGCAGTTTATGTTGATGATCTCAACTTGATTGGAACTCCAGAAGAGCTCCAAAAGGCTGTTGAATACCTAAAAAAAGAGTTTGAAATCAAAGATTTTGGTAAAACCAAATCATGCCTTGGTTTGCAAATTGAATATTTAAATAATGGAACATTTGTCCATCAAACAGCTTATACTCAGAGAGTATTAAAGCGATTTTATATGGATAAAGCACATCCATTGAGTACTCCAATGGTAGTAAGGTCACTTGATATAAAAAAGGATCCGTTTAGACCACAAGAGGAAGATGAACAAATTCTTGGACCAGAGGTCCCATATTTAAGTGCCATAGGTGCTTTAATGTATCTCGCAAACTGCACCAGACCAGATATATCATTTGCAGTAAATTTATTAGCGAGATTCAGTTCATCTCCTACAAGACGACATTGGAATGGAATTAAACATATATTTCGCTATCTCCAAGGAACTATTGATCTTGGGTTATTTTACCCAAACGACTCTCGACATGAAATAATCGGCTTTGCTGATGCCGGATATTTATCAGATCCACATAAAGCCAAATCTCAAACTGGCTATGTTTTTACATGTGGTGGTACTGCAATTTCATGGAGATCAATGAAGCAGACTTTGACTGCTACTTCATCAAATCATGCTGAAATTTTAGCAATCCATGAAGCAAGTCGAGAGTGTGTATGGTTGCGATCTTTGATGCACCATATACTAAAAAATTGTGGCATAACTACTGAAGAAAAATACCCCCAACAATTTTATACGAGGATAATGCAGCATGTATAGCACAATTGAAGGGAGGGTATATTAAAGGAGATAGAACAAAACACATTTCACCAAAATTTTTCTTCACTTATGATCTACAGAAAAATGGTGAAATAGATGTGCAACAAATCCGTTCAGCTGATAATCTTGCAGATTTGTTTACCAAGGCGTTACCAACGGCAACATTCGAGAAGTTGGTGAAAAGTATCGGGATGCACCAACTAAAGAATCTTCACTGATGTTTTGATCAGGGGGAGAAGTAAATATACAAGAATCATGTACTCTTTTTCCTTCACTAGTTTTTTTTTTCCAGAGGGTTTTATCTAGTAAGGTTTTAACGAGGCATATTCTTTATATAACATCCAAAAGGGGGAGTGTTATACAATCAATGATAAGATTTGGATGTCTGCACTTTGTCAATAAAGACTGCAAGTCACGCCTCTATAGACTTCATAGGTCTTGTGCCTATATCCTTCATCCTTATCTAAAGAGGTGGTTAGCCTTTATAAATACTAACCAATTTTAAAGTATTGAATACAACAATTTCTACTCCTTTACTTACTGTATCTTTACTCTCTGTCTTCACGAACTCATAACTACACATATCATATTTACATATACACACACACGACCTGCATAGGCCACATAATATTTATTTGTATAACAGTTTGGAGTTTTTTTTTTATTTTATTTTTTTTATTTAAGTTGTGGAGTCAAGTGTCAATGCCACACAAATTACAAAGGGACACCGGGAGAGGTAGGGGATCAAGTGGATAATGAAACCTCCAATCCAAATGTTGAAAGTGATGAAACTTAACCACTAGATCAAGTCATCATCCCTTGAGCCTGGTATTTTTTTATTTAATAAATTAATTATAAATCGAGTGGTTAACTAATTTTTGTGGTTGCTAGTTTTCTTAAAATTTATCAGCGTATTATATATATACACACATTTATAATAAAAATAATAAATTACTACTCCTATTTGTTTATTTTTAAAAAAAAAAAAGAAATTGTTTGAAATTAAATGCATCAGCTAACATATAACGATTTGTGGGAGCACGTTAGACATCTCTAAATAGTCGTCATTCAATCATTCTTATAATTTTTGAAATACTCCAGTAACGAAGTGAAGTTTATAAATCTGTAATAACTCAGAATACGATGGTTTTAATTAATTGAAACATTTGTATTGCATGGAACCACCCATTTTCTAGTTTAGTACTCCGTCCGTCCCACTTAAAATATTATAGGAGTATTTATTTTCTTCACACAATTCAGTTATTTTTTTTAAGTGTTAATATCTCAAAACATATCTAAGTAAAAATTGTATCTAAAATTAGGGTTGTCTCCAACTTTTTGGGGGCCCTGAGCAAATGTTCTAATGGGGGCCTCACATAGTGATATAAATAAATTATTTAATATTTCCTCCGTCCTAGCTATATTGTCTTGTTTGACTTTTTAACCTTGTTCATCGTTCAATTTTGAATCAAATTTATTGTAAGTATATAATTGGAAAAAAAAATAGTTGAGTTCAGTCTTGTAAGATTTGTATACTCGTATAAAGTTTTAGAATATATATTTTACATAAATTTTACTTATACATATTTTAATATATTAACGATTAAAAAGTATATTGAATTATGTGCAGAAGTCAAATAGAGCATTTGTGTTGTGACGAATGAAGTATTAATTAATAAATCCAAAATAATATAAATTAATTGTAAAATTATAAAAATAAGGAGTATTTTAATAAGTTTGTCTTTGAAAACAAAATAAGGAGTACAAATTTTGGAAAATTTTATCCTTTTGAGATTTTGGAAAAAGACGAAGAACAAGGATGGAAGAAACTAGAAGAAGAGAAACTATAAAAGTTTCTAAAAAATATTAATTAAATTAAACAAAAATAAAAAGAAAAAAAAATGAGTGGGGGCTGGAACAAGTGCTCCACTTGCTCACCATTGAAGATGTACTAAAATGATATGATTAAATGAATTTAACAATATCGGACTCGATTATTTTTTCAAATATAAATATAATAATATGTAGTTAAAATTAAATCATAAACATTGTAAAAAAAAAAAAAAAAAAGTCAAACATCATGTTTGAGCCGGGATAGACAGAGTAATGTGTAGACGGTTTTTTTTAATAATAATAATAATAATAATAATAATAATAATAATAATTATTATTGAAGCATGTGGGGTTTGTGGGTTACTGGGTTTAGTATCCGACATAATTATGGATCTTGGATAATTATGACATTCCTGTTTTCCATACAGCCCGTTGACCCGTTGTTTGAATTCCAAGAAGTTTGTGCAGTTTATTACTCTTCGTTTCTTTATAAATGTGAATTTAAGTATAATTTTCACATTAAAACTTATAAAATTTTATTTTTACTGTTCAAAACAAATTGTTTTGTAATAAGAAAAAAATTTAAATATTCTAAAATATGGGTATAGAATATGTTTATTAAGAAAATTTATTGGCCGATATTAACTTATTCTGTGATTAATAATTAGTTAAAATTAATTGGTTCGAGATTAACTTTTTGCCTAAAATAAGCTAAAATTCAAAATGTTACTATTTGCAGCGGTTTCAAAAAGAGCTGATTGAACACTGTTTTAAGTTATTTTGTCTTTTTAAATAAACTAATTTATCTTAAATTCTCTTACAAAATAGCTGATTGGTTTAACTTATTTGCCAAACATGGTCATTATTTAATAAATATAGTATGATTTTTCTAGTAAATTTATAATAATATTAGTTGTTACAAATTAAAAAATTATATTTAATTAAGTGAGAATTTTGTAATAAATAATTTTTTTATGAACAAGTAAATTTTGTAATTTTTGAATATTTATTATTTAAAAAAAAGATTGATTGAAAAAAATAATTATCGAATTAGACCAGAAATATTCAATTTCATATTGTGGAACCAAATATATGAGATATAATAAGTTGTGGGATCTAAGCAGTCATATACTTTAGCTTTTTAGTAATGGTGTTAGTATTATAGTTTAGATTTAAAGTGTAAATGTTGGAATCTGAGAAGTTAGTATGATGATATGTTTAGAGTTTAAATGTTAAAAATTTTAATGTTACTGAACAAAATGTCTATTATTTGGAATTTTTAAATTATTTTTATTAAGTATTTTAAAAGTTAAATATTAAACGCCATTGTGTACTTAAAACAGTCTTTATCTCTTTCTTTTTGTATGAACAGATGAACTCCCACTAATTATTTAGGAGTAGTAGTTATTTATATGATTTAAATCAAAAAGATTTTTCACATATCAAAATTATCGAAAATGAGATCTATTTAAATAAGAGTATTTGCATTATTTTATTCCAAAATTATTTATACATATTTTAAAAATTCATAAATATATATATTGCCCACAGAATCAATGTTTACTAAAAAATTCATAAATGTGTTAAAAACATGTCTTTTTTAATTTGTAAAATTAATTATTTAATATAATTTAATTTAAATAATTTTTAAATATATTTAATTATTTTAATTATTTTTACAAAATATTTTTGTATTCACCGTCAACAATAATTTCTAGTTCTTCTAAAATGTTTCTAGTCTCAACAATTGGTCGCGATGGGGAGACTCGGCTTGTTCATTGAAATCCGAATGCCCTTGCTGGTGCGTTGCTACATGTGGATGGAAGTTCTCTTGAGAATCCGGGTCCGGCTGGATTCGGCTGTGTTATTCACACGGGGAATGGCCACTGGGTTGAAAGTTGCTCTGATTTTGCTGGTTTTTCCTCCAATGTGGTGGCTGAGTTGCATGGTATTTGGAATGACATGAAACTTCTTCATGATAAAGGGATTGTTCATGCTCATTGTTTTTCTGACTCGATGGAAGGCTTACGTCTGATGAAACAAGGTGTGGCGGAGGGCCACACCCTTTATCCATTATTAAAACACATTACGAAGCCTCTTTCTGCGCACCCGGAGTAAATCTGGCATCGTATTCTTCGAGAAGGCAATGCTGTTGCAGATTCTCTAGCTAAGCGATTGGCTCGATCGGAGGAATTCTTCACTTCGTGGGCCTTTCCACCGGATGATACTAGGATTTGCCTGACTGCTAACTATGAAGGCGTTTGGTTCCCGCGAATGTAATTGAGGTTCTCTTATTTGTGCATTGACTTTCCTTCTTCCTTCTATTTCTGTAGATTTTCGTAGTTTTTCTCTTTGCCACGTTTGCACGTCACAGTTATATAAAAAAAAAAAAGGCAAGCCCTAAGGGAAAAAAAAAGAAGAAGAATTTTAACTTTACAAATCGGTTTAATTTTGACAGACATCCAAGCAAACACTAATAATAAATAATTAAAATCAAAATTAAGAGAAAAAATCCAACCAAGCAAACAGACGATTAAGCCATATACGTTGGGCTTTATTTAACAACAACAATAATAATAATAATAATAATAATAATAATAATAATAATAATAATAATAATAATAAGTTAAAAACGGATATTTCATGACTCTATTAGCCTTAATTCAATAAATACAACTTGATTACCTGAAATACGCCCCTGTCATTTTAAAACGAGTTGAGGGCGCAAACAAGAAAACCCGCCGGCATATTTTGGAACCCTCATTCACCTTCCCACCAATCAAATCAGTTTAGGAATTCGGAGCCCTGTAGAACCTTGTTAATTCGCGATTGCTCGTTCGCGTTGTATTTATATTGTCGGGTATGTCACCGTCTCTAGATTCATGTGTTTCATGTATGTAATGTTGTGTGCGTGCGTTTTTCAGTTGTTGAGAATGGATTTTTCAATTGGCTTGTTGACATGGTGATAATTTGATGCCTGATTGAGTGACTAGTGTTGGCGCCGGCGGATGATTGGATTTAAAAATGGCAGAGCCACCTTCACAGTTGATTGAGAGATTGAAACAGAACAAGCTCGTTAAACTGGGGTTCGCTGTATCAGGGATCATGTCCACACTTCTAATCTATGGTATTCTACAGGTAAAATTTCTTCGCCTTGTATATTTTCTTGCAATTAATAATGCGAATTTATTAAAAAAAGAATGTTTTAAATCGACAACTTTCTTGGCTTAGTTCGTAGAACTTTAGATACTCCTATACTGTGGAGTATAACTGATACATTAATTATTAATATGATAGATTGTTTAAATTGGTTTAAACTTCTTATTGGTGATGAACAGTTTTTATTTAAAGTTCAAAGTGAAACTGACAATTAAGTATAAGGGAAACAACAGAGTTATGTGTGTCATGAACCATTATCTATGTTTTGTGATAATCGGGTGGCTACACGCCTACACATATAACTAGCAACCTAGTTTTTCTTGAAGGTACTAAGCATATAAAAACTTGATTCGCACTTTATTCGTGAAGTAGTAATGGCATGCAAGATTGCATTGTCTCCACTTCAAAATGAGCTGATGTGTCTGTCAAAGCACTAGGTTAAAAAGGCTTAAAGAATTGTTTGACAATAAGGACTTATTTAACATATGTGCTCTCCAAAAGTCCAACTTGAGGAGAAGTTGAGGTGAAGTATAGGAATATAGATAGAATATTTAGCGTCTTACCATAGATTGATTCTTAATCTCTATCCTGTGTTACTCCCAAATCCAATTAATAATTCTGAGCCTTGGCACATTGAAATATAGGAAAATCCTTTTTCTTATTTACAAAGCAGAGAATCAATGACTTAAATGAAGAATACCTTGCATTGACACTACGACACTCTGAGCTGTATACGTTTGATGCAATTATATTCATTATCCATACTGACAATGCTATTGGGTAAGAGCTAATTCCAATCTCAGAAGAAGAATGTTGAATATAAATGGTGAGCCGACAACTAGTTGAAGATGAACAGCCTGAAAAGCTTTTTTGGGCATGGTAGTGTATTTGGCCTTTAAGGGACAGCTATGACTGAACCTAATTAGCTTAAGATGATCTGTCAGCTACTCAGCTACGCAGATTGTATTGGCATAAGTTCTGTGTTGCATTCCTTTTTTCTTTTTTCTTTTTTTTTTTTTTTTTGGTCCTGTCAAAACTGTAAATTGCTTGATATGATTTACTTACACGAGTCTTTGTTTTATATTTATTGTCTCGCTGATCTAGTAATCCTTTTCATTAATATATCTCATGACGCCTGACTGAAAATTGTTTGTTTCAGGAAAAGATAATGAGAGTTCCATATGGCCCAGAAAAAGAATATTTTAAGTACTCATTATTTCTTGTCTTCTGCAACCGTATAACAACCTCTGCTGTATCTGCTGGAGTTCTTATGGTAATATTGGGCAATGCCCAATTAGTTTCACTTGTCCTCGCAGTTATGGGTGACACAATTTTGTAGTTGGTTGGATTGACGTAATGTAGGGTGATTTACTTGATACTCTGCTGTGAGAAATTTGTAGCTTAAAATTTTCTCGTACCAAATATTTTTCAATGATCTCTATTGTTACTTATACACTCGAGAAACTGTGTAAAAAGCTCACCAAATGCTCCATTGGTAGGGGTGGGAATAGGCCAGACTACCCGACAGGGGCCTATGGCCTAGCCTACAGAAGGCCAGGTCAGGCCAGGCTTTTTTTATAAACAGGCTAGGCTTAGGCTAATTTAAAAGCCTATTTAGCTAAATAGGCCTAGGCCAGGCTTAATTAAAAGCCTTTTAAGCCTACCAGGCCGGCCTATTTATCATATTATTAGTCTATTTATGCTTATTACATAGGAATATGTCGTATTATTGGTATTATGTAAAAGTAATTATTAGTTCAACCGCGTATATAAATAGTTTTGGATGAAAACTTGCCCAAATGAACAAATGATGTCTCCCAATCTTATAATTACATCTGGATATATATAAAAAAATTTAAACTTATTTCTAAAATAGGCTTAATCGGCTTTTAAAAGGCTTAGAAGCTGGCCTTTTTAAATAAATAGGCCAGGCTTAGGCTTATAACATAGGCCTATCAAAGGTAATAGGCCAGGCTCGGGCCTATGAAAATCGACGTAGGCCCAGGCCATACAAGCCGGCCTAGCCTATTTCCACCCCTATCCATTGGCTTCGTGCAATCTGCAGTTTGATAATCTATAATTTTCTTTTTCCTCTCCTTTTATTTTTCCAGGCTAGCAAAACAGCTGTGGATCCTGTTGCTCCGATCTACAAGTATTGTGTTGTTTCAGTGTCTAATATACTAACTACAACTTGCCAGTATGAGGTAAGATATTTCATTTTCACGCAAAGTTGGATGCAATATTATATGCATTAAGATTTACCCAAGTGATTTTTAACTGAAACAGTATTATCTTGTTCACTTTCCACTGGTTTCACATCCTTGTCTTTTTAAATACAAAGTATTGGAAAGTAGAGTAAAATGACTAATGCAAACAATTTATCAATTACAATCTCCAGGCTCTTAAATATGTGAGTTTCCCAGTGCAGACACTTGCGAAGTGTGCCAAAATGATACCTGTCATGGTGAGTCTGCTTCTTATTCTGGTATTGTTCTTTATTAAGGAAACAAGGGAGTGTTGTTCCTAATATCAATTAGGATATAACTACCATTTTGACAAAATAATAATTTCAATCATAACTAAATTAAGAAAAAACCATATTTAAGATGTAAACCTGATTTAAGACCATGCTTTACTGATTGGCAATGTGGAAGTTAACTTTAAAATTTCAGGATTTCAACTTGTGGAAGAGTAATCTTTGGTAAGTTAATAGTCCAATCAAAGAATTGTTTGTGTTGCAAATGAATTCAAATTTTAGATATGGAGTTTTAACGATGTTATAGAAATTTTAATTGTGTTTGGTTGCAATTTCGTGGAAATAGATTTAAAGTGAATTGACATTCCATTATTTATCAATAAAATTTTCTACGCAGTGGTAAATGGTAATCAAAATAATAATGACATACTGCTGGGTAATTTTGATTTTGACCAAGAAAGCTGAAATGTGACTTCAATGCCCTACCTTGTAGAATTCCCTGCCCGACCATTTTAGGGTGAGCATATTGCCCGCCCTACCATCCGCATGTGATGAACAAGTGATAATCATGGCTTATACAAAATGAAACTTTACTCTGATCCTAGTATAGTACTTCTTTATGCTAAAATTGATAACCAGGCAGGAACTTTAGGACCTTCATGTCCAGCAATTGTTGAATCTTGGTCTTTTATTGAATTCATTGAAAGTTGGCTTTGTGATTGTTAAAGTCATATATTGACAAAAAAATTATCTATTTATTTATTTCTTTATGCTTCAGGGCTTTTTCCGTCTTCCTTTTATTATCTTGATACAGGTTGGGGAACTATCACCATGCAAAAGTATGGTGGATCTAATGTTGATCTATTTGCTCTTGTGTTCATTTTTCTCACTTTGATGCAGGTTTGGGGCACTATAATCATGCAAAAGAAGTACACCGGACCTGATTATCTATTTGCTTTCTTAATTACTCTCGGATGCTCAATTTTTATATTATTTCCGGTAAGAATTCTCTTGAATAGTCTTTATCAGTTTTTGGTGCCAAAATTTTTGTATATTTAAAATAGGATGAAGGTGATGTGTCATTTGTCTAAAAAGGACAATTGCCAAAGTGAAATAAAACAAAAAAGTCCCAGCAAATTAGCTAGAACCCTATAGTAGAAAATATCAATTAACATTATGGTATATCTCAGTTTGCATACTTGAATAAACTCTAAAATTCCCCCTATTTATGTTGAATACAGACAGTAGCATAAAGATTGTCTTTACCCTGAATCATTTCATCTACATCAACTTCAGAAGTAGTAAACTTAGGTTTTGTAGTGTTGCCTGTGGAAGCACACTTAGGAACAGGATGAAGCAACAACTGATTGGAGTCCTCGTTTGTAAATAGTCTCTGAAGTGGGGCTCCAGTAGAAGCCTTTTTTTTTTTTTTTTTTTTTTCAGCCTTACATTTTACATCTCCAAGCATACCAAATAGTTTTAAACTTATCTGAAGTATGGCTCTGTGGCGGTCATAACAACACCGGTGGTCATACTTTAAACTGTTGCAGAATGTTGCTTTCATGACTTGGTTGCTGCAAGCGAATGTGACAAAAGTTTCTTCCAATACGTATGGATTTTTTAATGTAGAAGGAGCATAAGAGAACCCCATTCAGGGAATTTAAGTATTCTTGACTGTTGTGATTGAGCATCAGTGGCCATAAATTACTTTGATGTGCTTCAAGAAAATTTTCTATTACATGGTGAATTAACTCAGAGAGTATTCATTCTCCGTGCATAATGCCTGGTTTCCACTTTCCACAAACCTCCTGGCAAGAAACCAACAAACCAATAGTCCAACATAACCATAATTCTATAGTGCAGTGGAGCATAAAAAGTTTTTTTTTTTTTTTTTTTTTTTTTTTTTTTTTTTTTAAAGGCTATTAGTTAACCAAGGCTACAAGCCCTTAGATGTGTTTCATGAAAAAATGTCTGGAGAAGATACATGCTTTTGCAAGATTCTCCTTTTTTGTCTTCTGTTTTTGTGAGATCTAATGTGATGTTGAATTTGAAAAATCTGTTTGTAATATTCTATATCCAGTTTTTGATTGATTGAAAGGGCAATACATGATATATCATTCTCATTAGTCGGATGGTTGCTAAAGTTGTTTGCTTGATGATTGACAAGAGTGTTAAACTTTCACATGAAGGCAGCAGGTGATATTAGTCCATACAATAGAGGAAGGGAAAGCACAGTTTGGGGTGTCTCCTTGATGGTTGGTTATCTAGGGTATGGTAAATTATCTGATTCAGCATTTTGAATATTTAACTCATTTCCTTATGTTGACAAAGGACATCTATTTTACACTCGTCCAACGCCCTCATTGTTTTGCCTTTAGTTTAAAGTGAAAATGAAGGAACTGAACACATTAATTTTGCTCATACCTTGAGCTTGATGCATCTCCAAAATTTCATTTTCCAACTCAAGTGAACATTCTGTGTATTACTGTATAATTGTATTCCAAAGTTCCCTTCTGAAGCTGAGCTCTTCACAGCCAATCTTACAAATAGCTTGACTTCTGTGTGTTGGGTGTAATTATTATTCCTTTTGTGTTATCCTATTGAACTTGACTTCTATGTGTTCCGTAACTTTAAAAGCTAGATATCCATTGTTTACCATGACATGCCTTAGTTGTATGACGTTTTTATTGCACACGTGTTGGTTTTGGGCTGTACCTACAGGACAAAGAAACATGAAAATTAATTTCATTTCTTTTTTAATGCAAAGTTCATTTATTCTGTTACATCTTGAAAAGAGTATGGAGAAGCTAATGCAGAGCTGATATTATTGAAATCCTGTATTATCACAACTTATTTTTATCTGCCTGATTTTGGCTGCAAAAACTTTTGTTGGTGAAAGAGTTCACCGATTCATCAATTCTGAGAAATTCTAAGTTTCATTCTGCAGATGCTGACTAGCTTAATAATGTAGTTAACTTTTCCCCGTTAAGTAAATTTTACAAATCAAAATTCTGTACACTTGTCCAGTGATAATTAAACTCACATGTGACACACATGACTCGAATCCTAGCACTATCAAAAACATACAAACTACAGAGTTAGGGATTATTAAATTACTTTAGATAATTATTGTACCATATCTCACCCAGAAGTTTAAACTTGAGGAGGATGTGTCATATATAGTACTTACATTATTACTGTATTTATTTTATAATTTCTCCAGCAGTTATGAATCCTGTTCTAAATAGAATCATGCATTAAAGTCATTTTTTCTAGAACAAAGTGCTTGTTATGTGGTTCACTTTCTTTCATTTACATGGGTCTATCTATTTTTCTCTCTGGAAACCCAACCATATTTTCCCTATGATACTTCATGTCTTGTCTTTCTGCTTCCTCGTCGATCTAGAATTGTAGTCACATTTCTCAATCATGCCTTCTTTTTAGCCGTGTTGATCCATGTACATAGAGGCCCAATCATATAAACCAAAATAAAGTATCTTTACATCCTTTTTCGTTGTTTAATTCTCGAAGCTGGTATTGGAGACAAGTGTGAAACCAGACATTCTGTCATATTATCACTGATTATTGAGCTATTAAATGCGAATAATAGGATTAGTGAAATTACTGTTTCAGGTATTGTCTTTTCTTTTACAGGTGTGATGGCTTCACAAGCACATTTCAGGACAAACTGTTCAAAGGCTATGATATGGGAATACACAATCAGATATTTTACACAACATTATGTTCTTGCATGATCAGTTTCACTGGTAATTTAACTTCTGTTTTAGGGGTTGAATCTTTCATGGTGTCTATATTGTTAACAGGCTAAATTTGGAATGAGAAAAAAGGTAACCCCTCTGTTTCTAATTGTTTACGGTAACACAATTAGGATCGGAGAGAGTATATGTTGTGAAGCAGCTATCGTAGCCTTGCCTTAGTTATTTATTATTTGGTTACAAGTTGGTTATCTCAACTCGGATTTCATTTTTATCTATTATAAATATGGCTTAGCTAATTGGAGTAGGTATCACTTTTTTTTTCTTTCTTTCTTTTTTTTTTTTTTTTATTTTTTTATTTTTTAATTTTTAATTTTTATTTATTTATTTATTTTTTTTTTAATTTGAGAAATAAGGATTTAGCCTTGGGCTTTGGCCGGAAAAGTTCTCTGAGTATCGATCTTTTAATTCATCAATTCAAGAAACCATTCTTTTCAAGAAATCTTCCTTCCATTCATAATTCAAGAAAACACCCTCTGATCCATTAGTATGAATCTTTCAATGTAATTATTCAAGGGTCTTTTGGAATTCTTTGCAGGCCTGATCTTGCAAGGGAATCTTGTCCAGGCTGTAGATTTTGTTTCTCGGCATAATGATTGTTTCATCGACATTGCCATTCTTTCAACTGTAAGTTCTTAAATACGGCATTTTCGTTTTATACAATTAAATTTTGAGAATAGCGCGTTTTGTCCAAAAGATCTTGTGTCCCAGATTCTATGTTCCCACCCCCCATCCAAAGTTATATTTTGTCATGTGAGTGTATAATGCGTATATTGTGATTTAAGTATAGACGTATAGTGATCTCCATTTCTTCTCCACTAAACGCAGGAGGTCGATTTCTAGTTTTTGTCTCTGTCATAACTTTATATAATCTTTGGTTGCAGGTTGCGACTATAAGTCAATTCTTTATTTCTTACACCATCCGCAATTTCGGTGCACTGGTTTTTGCCACCGTAATGACCACTAGACAGGTGCAACAGCTGTTTCGACTTCATTTAATGCTACTAAACTATACATCTTGTCTTCTTTCCAGCTCTTTATTTATGTTTTCTTTTATTTGTTTCTGGCGCAGTTGATAAGCATTCTACTGTCCTGCGTGTGGTTTGCTCATCCACTGAGCATTGAACAACTGATCGGAGCAGTAAGAATTGATCATTCTCCCTTTGTTCCCCCCCCCCCCCCCCCCCCCCCCGGTTTAAACCTCAGTTCATTCATTCATCTCTCAATCTCAGTTCATTCATTCATCTCTCAATCAATTTTGAATAGGTCATTGTTTTTGGATCCATATACTCAAAAAGCTTCATAAAGCGCAAACCAAGACCGGCATCACAATCAGAACCAATAGAAAATGGGGAATCAAATCCACCGAGGGCTAATCCATAACTCACTTGCTGGGTAAACTATGGGGGGCAGTGTGAGATCTCCTTTACTCTGAGCTATTGACTAATCTTTTTCACTTTGTCGAAAGAGGGCAGGACCTCCTAACTTATAAAAGCTTTGGCACAATCCAGACACTTGATTAATCATCTCTCCCTTGGCTGTAGTATTTTTACCCAGAACTCCAGCCAGCATCAGATACAGCAATGGTTCACCTGAGTGGCCCAAATTAGATTGAATATGTGGAGCAATGACTTGCAATCCTGCCTTTTTACGAGTAGAAATTGACTTCCCTGGATCTTCTGCTAACTTATAGCGCCCTTTGGGAGTTTTGTTTTATTTTTGTTTCATGGGACGCTATTTAAGTCATATCAATATATTTTCCTCGGCAATCAAATTTATATAGCACTGTGTGCTATATATTGCTCGGCTAGAGCAATTATGTGTTCGACTGTGTTACATTTGGGGGCATATTTTTTTTTGACATTGAACTAATTGAAGATACCCATTGGATACGGTTGAACACATCTTAAAATGTAATGCATCGATTGTTAGAAAGTTTGCACGACTATAGCAATCGTTGATTGTCTGGAACAATGTTGAATTATATGCAAACTTTCATCAGCATACAGTATTGCACCCTACATTTATTAAACGGGTTTTTGTTTATTCAGATACAACGGTTTTGTGACAACTGACAAGCGGGCACTTAAACGATTTAGATGGGAGATTTTCTCTTCCAACAAAAGAGAACCAATATAACATAAGTTGTGAATTTTAGAATTACAATGTTGACAAATGGAGTATAATGTTTTGTAACAAATTTATACAAGTATATTCTAAGGTATTTGATAAATACTTAATTTTTACTCATTTAACTAATTTAAATTATTAGTTTATAATATTTGATGAATAATAGTACGGAGTAATATTTAATTTAACTAATGGTTTGTGATGTAAACAATTTTCAAGTTGTTTATATATTTTATACTAACAATTTTTTGTAGTTATATGAATAATAATTGTTTGGGTGTTGGGAGGGGGAATTTGGGTGTTGAGACGATTGTCTATTGACTGCCAAATCATTGGTTTTGCTAGCCAGAATCGGATGATTACTATTGAGTTTCTGAAAGGGAATGCGAGATGGTTACTTACGGCGTTGTATGCCTTTCCTAATTATCAAAGGCGGTGCAGCACTTGGGCGGCACTGCAGCATTTGGCGACGATCATTGATGGCCCTTGGATTGTCATGGGTGATTGGAATGAAATAATGGCGGAACATGAGGTTCAGGGTGGCGTGTACCTCGCTGGTAGGGCGGCGGAGTTGCGCGACCTGATAGATTCTTGTCACCTATTGGAGGTACCTACAGTTGGTCCGGCCTTTACTTGGTCTCGTATGGCAGGGGGAGGCAGGCGGATTAGCAAACGACTTGATCGGGGTTTGGCTAATTTGGACTGGAATAATATGTTTACTGAAGGGAGGATCCAGCATCTGCAGCGCATGGGTTCGGACCATTGCCCTCTTCAATTGGTGTGTGGCGGACGTACGAGGGTGTTGGGCGCTCGGCCCTTTCGATGGGAGGCAGCTTGGAGTTTGCACTCGGGTTACCAGGATGTTATTAATAAAAGTAAAGAGCAGGAGCCCGATTTCCATGCGATGCTAGACAGTGTTCGGGAGAATTCCTTAGAATTCAACAGAAATGTGTTTGGGAACATTCGGGACCGCAAACGGAAACTCAAAAATCGCCTGATGGGGGTACAAAAAAGATTGGTGATGGTGGATTCTGCATGGTTACGTCGAATGGAGTGTGAGATTACACACGACTTGGAAGTGTTGCTATCTCAGGAAGAGATGCTTTGGTTCCAAAAATCTAGAGATCAATGGGTCAAGTTGGGGGATAGGAACACCAAGTATTTTCATGCAAAGACCCAAGTTCATCGCCGGCGAGGTCGGATTTATGGCCTGCACGTGAATGGTGAGTGGACTACTCATCCCGAAGAGCTACAAGCTCATGCCATTCAGTACTTTGGGGGTATGTTTGCTGCTCATGTGGAACAACCTGTAGGTCCTCCTTTACCGCCGCTGCTTCCTCTTTTGGAACACCACCAGGCGGCTTTGGCGAGGGGTGTGACGGACGAGGAAATTGATACGGCACTGCATGCTATGCGATCGTATGCTGCGCCCGGTCCGGATGGCTTTCCGGCAGGGTTTTATAAGCAAAATTAGGAGGTGTTCAAGGGTCCGTTTGTCGCTATGGTGTCACGGGCGATGGCGGCCAGGAAGTTGCCGGAGGGATTAGCACATGCGTATATGTGTCTGCTCCCGAAGGTGGCGGTTCCCGACTCTATTCAACAGTTCCGGCCGTTGATGCTATGTAATGTCGCATTCTAGGTCATCACAAAAATTCTTGTCCGGAGGTTTCGGCCGATTTTATGCGAAGTGGTTAGCCCATTTCAGTCGGCATTCTTACCAGGTCGTGGCACTGCTGATAATAGTATTTTGCTTCAAGAGCTCGTTGCTTCTATGGAACAGCCGCGTGGGTGTAGGGCGGCCATTGTGAAGATTGACCTTGCAAAGGCTTACGACACTGTGAGTTGGGCGTTCTTGGAGGATTGTTTGAAGGAACTTGCGCTCCCTCATGGATGCCGACAGTTGATTATGGAGTGTGTGTCGTCTTCCAGTTTCTCCATTCTGTGGAACGGTTCACCAGTGGGCAGTATTCAGGTGGGACGAGGCCTTAGACAAGGAGACCCCCTTTCTCCTTATCTCTTCGTCCTAGTCATGGAGAAGTTGTCAAGAGCAATTGAGGCAGAAGTTCAGGCTGATCGTTGGAAGCCTATGCGGATTCGGCCTTGGGGGGTGGGCGTGTCCCACTTAATGTTTGCGGACGATTTACTTTTCTGTTCGGAGCTTGATGAAGGAAGTGTGGCGTGCATGGCTGACGTATTGAACAGATTCGGATCTCGTTCCGGACTCAAAATGAATGCGAGCAAATCCATTGCTGTTGCCTCACCGAACGCATCCCTGGTGGAAAAGGGTTGGTTTGCTCAACACTTGGGCGTTGAGGTAGGGATGGCCCTTGGGAAGTATCTCAGCTTCTTGATAATTCATGGCCGACTCAAAGCTGTGGATTTTGATGAGTTGATTCGGAAACTGGAAGCCAAGTTATGCTCTTGGTCGGGTTTTCTATTAAACAAGGCAGGTCGGGCAACGAAGGCAAGGGCTGTCCTAGCAGCCTTGCCGGTGTATACGATGCAAGTTCATCTCTTGCCGATGAGCGTCTGTGCACGGATAGATAAAATTATTCGGTGATGGATTTGGAAGGGAGATACTGGCCGTGGTATTCACCTCTTAAGCTGGGATAAACTTACACGGACACGCAGGAATGGGGGCCTTGGTCTTCGGGCAGCAAGGAAAATGAATGTCGCCTTACTGGGTAAGTTGATCTGGGATCTTCTGTATAACTCTGACAAATTATGGGTTAAGGTGGTTCGTGATAAATATGGTTTGGCGGAGGGTTTGTTCCCGCAAGCGCACTATCGAGGCACTAAGGTGTGGAAGATGCTAGTTAAGGTGGGGGAGATGTTTCGTCCGGGATATGGAGTTCGCATTGGTAATGGTACAAGCTCCTTGTGGTATGTTCCTTGGTGGAAGGGCGAACCCTTGGCAACGAAGGTTCCCTTCGTCCATTACAATGACGTTCACTTGCAAGTGAAGGATATTATCTATGAGGGTAAGTGGCGATTGGAGGGTGTCTACTCCTGGCTCCCTACAGATGTGCGCAATGAATTCGAGGCCACTCTAGCGCCTATCCTATCGGCTGGCTCATTTGATGTATTGCATTGGAAGGGCGACATAGCAGGCTGCTATACCGCTAAATCTGGATACAAATGGCTGGTTGGCGTGGGGGAGGAAAATGGTTGGAATTGGATGTGGCGTGTGGGCATACCGGAGAAGCTGGGGTTTCTTCTATGGATGTTGGGACATTCAGTTTTGCCGTGCAATAAACTGCGACATGCTAGGGGTATGGCTTTGTCACCCTTGTGTTCTATTTGTGGTACAGATGTCGATGATTGGCAACATGCTCTATTTTTGTGTCCATGGGCGAGGGATGTTTGGAGGCAAAGTGGTTTCACCAACATTGTGGCTGTGCTAGCGCTGGCGGAAGCGGGTGTGCGCCATTGGTTTGAATGGTGCTTTCGGATCCATGGCGCTCTCTTCTTGGCAGTCTTGTGGGGTGTGTGGAGGGAGAGGAATGCACGCATTTTTAGAGGCTCCAATCTCAGTGCTGAGCAGCTTGTTTATCAAGCTCAATATCTTCGCAACAGGCTGGTGGCAGGACTTGCGCGTTCGGTCCAGCCTCGAATTCCGCAGCCTGTGGGTTGGCGTCGTGTGGAGGATACGATCGGCTGGGTCCTCCATTCCGACGGGTGTGTGCTACTGGGAGGGTGTGAGTCTGGGTTTGGAGCGATCATCCGCAGCTCGGCTGGAGAGTGGGAGGTTGGCTGTGGTGGCCAGTTGGGGAGACGCAGCATCTTGGAGGTGGAACTGCTGGCCTTGCATTTTGGGATTCTTCTAGCTCAAGCTCGGGGCATCCAGATTGGTGTTTGCTATGTTGATTCGATGGAGGTGGTCCGACTTGTGATGGGCGCGGCTAACAGGTACCATGCCTTTTGGCCTGTGATTGAGGCGATCCGTTCGGGTCTTGGTGCTATGGAGGGTTGCTTGTTGCGGCATTTGTACAGGGAAGGAAACCAGGCGGCCGACGCACTTGCGCGAAGAGCGGCTCGGACAGAGGAGTTCTACACTACTTGGGCATTCCCTCCGGACGAGGTTCAACCTTTTCTGGAGCTTGACTCTGCGGGTGCTATTTTTTGGAGGAGATAGTGATTAGGTTGGTTAGATCAGTGGTCGTTCTTTGATTGTTTTGTATATTTTCCTTTGCTTTATTTTTTCATTTTCGCTCGCCTTCTTAGGCTGTGTCACCCAAAAAAAAATAATTGTTTCATCAAATAGTTTGTTATATATATATATATATTGTGAATAATCTATAGAGACTAGGAAATGGTGGTGTGAGCTTGTGTCATACAAATTACAAAGACTCAATTCCTAATAGTTTGTTATAATTAATAATTAATTCGCTCTTATTAATTATAATAATTACGTTCTTAATTTATACAGAAAGAAAAATACTCTTTGTTTTTTCTTTAAATGCTATGGATCCACATTTCATACCGTTCAATATATATTTTTAATCCTTAATAACTCATATTGCATACAAGTAAATATTATGAAAATTGATATTATAAATTTATGCGATTAGATAAATCCAACAAGATGCAACTTGACTATATTTTATCTTATACTTCCTCCGTGTATAAAAGATTGCTACATTTGGAAATGTAGCACTGTTCACACAAACATTTTTATTTAAAATTTTATCATAGTTATACAAGTTAAAATGTAGCCAACTGAAATCTTGTTAGATTCGTCTCGTCTTGTAGTTTTTAGATATCAAACTTTTAGAATTTTTACTTGTGTTATTAATAATTTAAAATGTGCACTTATACTTAAATATACGTACTGTGTGGATCCGTAACAAATATTACAAAACATAGAAAATATAATTATATTAAATATCTAAATCAAAGTTAATAAAACCAAATTACAAAATGTCCACTTATACTTAAATAGGGCAGTTCTACAATTAGTTGATAGACGGGATGAAGGTTTGCAGTGGCCTTTTGAATTATCTTATGATTGATTAGAATTTCACTCACCCAACCCGACCAGAAACCTAGGGACGGACAGCATCAGAGAGCAATGGGCGATGGCACCTCTGGAAGCTTTGGAAAGGGATTTTCCGCTCATTGATTCCAATTTCAGACGCTACTGTGCTTCCCATTCCATCTTTACCGGTTTGCTTTTATCCTTTTTAGTCTCTAAATTTCTGTTTCAAAAGCGATACATGTTTGTCACTCATCTTGGAATTAGTGCATCTATCAATTTCGCATTGACAATAGCAAACCGACATCCATTTCAAAACATTCCATCTCTGGAAACGACATCTATGATCTATTTTGAACTGAGGGTGTAGATTTCAATAAATAATGCCATAATGAATAAAGTAGCTCAAACAACTGAACAAGTACGTGTAGTGTGGAGGAGTTTTACCATGTTCAACTACAACAAACGAGCCCAATGAAAGAGATATTATACCTTCGATAGTAGGAGTACTATAATCCCATTGCAGCATTTTGAGCACTTCATGGTTCCCTCTGTAGATTTTATATTTACCCCAATTTTTCCCCTAATAATTTTTATTTTTTATTTTGTTGTAAATTTTGTAGTTGAAGATTTTCTTGTGCACGATCTTTGTGCTTTAGAGGCTTTTGCAGAACAAGACCGTACAGCAGATCAGTTGAAAATGGTTAGCCATTATTTTAGCCACCTGTTTTATATTTTATGCTGCCTGCTATTGTAACTGTATTTTCTTCCCGCCCCCCATTTGTAATGAAAACTAGGGAATTAGCCAGATGCTCCATATGTTAGAGAACCAACAAAGGCCACTGTTTAATGGTATTGAATTACTGGAAGATGCTCGGCAGAACAAGAGCAGTTTGCCAACTGGATGCAAAAGGTAAAAACAGAACTACTATATGAATATTTTCATCCAGAGTGCATTTAACCAGAGTGATGGTGTCTCTCTTTGGCTAGTATTGATATTCTTCTGCAAGGAGGCATTCATGAGGGTCATGTAACTGAGCTAGTTGGACCTTCGTCCTCTGGTAAAACTCAAGTATGCTTCCTGTGCCTTATTATATAAGCCTAAAGGAGATTGATGAAATTTATGCACATTTTAGTTCCAGCAATGTTGAATGAGTATTAAAATCTAATGCATTCACTCCATGTTTGATTCTTATCATCACAAAATTCTGTTGCGTAGGTTTGCCTTAAGGCTGCATCACACGTGGCAACAAACTATGCAGGCACAGTGATGTATTTTGACTCAGGCAACTCCTTTTCTCCGAGACGAATTGCAGATTTTCTGGGGCAATCATTAAATGGGTCCAAAACTCAGGTGAAATATCCAATGTTTTGATGATAATTGTTTGATACTCTAAATTGGCTGGTTTCTCTTAATTTGTATATTAGTTGGTAATTTCTACTTATTGAATCTTGTGATTCTTGAGTTCAATTATTGTCAAAACGTGTTTAGTTCAGATTGCATTTGGTTTGATGATATGGGATGCAAATTAATAAGTGTTAACTGTTTATATACTTATTGATGCAGCTATATAAGCTTATTCCGAGCTTAACATTGGCAGATAATGATAAGCACCTATTTGTGGTTTCATTTAGTTGCTATAAATAAATGTATTCATTTGGTATATGGGTTTTATCTTTATGTTGGATTGGGCTTCCAACAATGTTCTTCGAAGATTCTAATAATATCTAAATTATATTTTTCATGTTGCCTGCAGGTTGACAGTGCTATTGAACGAGCAATGAATAGCATAATATGTCATTCTGTGTTTGACATCTTTACCCTATTTGATATGCTCCATCAATTGAATAATTTCAAATCTCCGGTTTGTATAGATGCCTTCGTATTTTGTTTATTTTGACTTCTTTCTGATTTTTATAATGAAGGATTTGCTGAAGTGATCACAAATTAAAACACTTTTGTAGGTTGGTTGCCAGGTCAGAATGCTCATCATTGACTCCCTTTCATCGCTTATTGCCCCGGTTCTAGGAAGTGGTGGTGCACATGGTATACATTATTCATGGTGACATGTCTATAACTAACCTAGATATAATTAGAACTTGTTTTTGTCTTTTTGAATAAGAACCCAGTAGATGCGATATAACAAAATTTAATAAAACCATAAACATTATATAATATTTTTATATTAATAAATTCCTTCTGCTAAACCATGCGAAGAATATAGGCCCTGTTTGTAGCTTCAACTGTATGTTTAAACTGTTAATGTCTCTATTTTAAATTGCTAAATTTATTTGATTAATTGGGTTTGATGATCATGAAAATAAGAGTTATATCCTTATGGCTGAATGAAGAAACCCTAATACATATTTTAGTTAGTTAACGAATTAATGCTTCAAATTTAAATTTTTGAATGGAAGTTTACTAGTTTTCCCTGTAGTCTCATTGCTTAAGGCCGTAAAGAACCTTGTTTACAAATAATTGCTAGAGCATCTATTATATATTGCATATATTTGGACATTAGTTTAGATTGGTAAATCAAGATGCTTTTGCTTAAAACGCAGAATGTAGATGATTATATATTGGGATCATATTCAGGATCTTTAGTGAAGGAAAAACATCATATTAAAAAAAGAGACCAGCAACTGCTATTTGTTTCTTGTAACTGCAAAATCAGCACCTAAAAGGAATGTCTTGTATGTATACATACAGGGCACGGCTTAATGATTGCTATTGGGTTCTTGTTGAAGGAGCTTGCACATGAGCATAACCTTTCCATTCTGGTACTATTTTCATTTGTTGCCTGGTAGTAGGGTGTTTATTTTATTTTATTTTATTTTTAATTTTTATTTTTAAATAAAAAAAATGATGTATAATTCTAATATGTTTATTCCACCCCTTCCCTGCCCTGGTCAAGGTACAACTGCTGTAAAATGTACATATCTATATAGTGTTTTTATTTTTCTTTTCTTTTTCTTTTCTTCTTCTTCTTCTTCTTCTTCTTCTTCTTCTTTTTTTTTTTTTTTTTTTTCATTATATTCCTGGTATCTCTATTTTCTATATGATATCCTGCTACTGCTATAGATATGGTTATCTCAGGATGTCTAAATTCACTTTGTAGATTTATCTCTCCAAAGATGTTGTACTTTACTTTTCCTAGGCGAGGAACTTCGATTAATACCAATTTTGTTTAACTTTTGAAGAGGATACTGTGACTCCTAAAATGTGAGATGTACTGTCCGAATCAAAGAATCAATTTTTTCCTCATCATTAAGAGATATTAACTGGCATTTATGGGAGCTTACTTGATAAACTTTTGTTGCTTTTTAGTTCGATATTACAGTGCCCTTTGCTTCAGGTGACCAACCATATGGTTGCTGGGGAAGCTGGTGGTTCAAAACCAGCACTTGGAGAGAGTTGGAAGAGTATTCCACATGTCAGGCTTCTGCTATCGAGGCACAGTGCAACCAAGGCTAGCTGCATCGCAATACTCAAGCATCCATTTCTGGTCAGTCATTTTCTTATTTTTTTGCAATGTATCTGCAGTCTTCACACATAATTTCTTCATACATCCATATTTTAAGCGGACTACAGTTTCTCAATTTGTTACCACACTTGCCATCAACTCTCCACTGAGTCATGCAGCCTGATTATGTGGTGTTTGCGAGAACTTTCTTTGAACCATTGAAACTTGACCTCAATGCATCTGTTAACAAGATTTTGCAGTATATTTACTTATTTTTATTCTTTGGGGGTATTGTTACAAAGCTGTGAAATTGTGAATGAATGTGCAAATATATGTACAAACCGAGAGGGCTTAAAATTAACAAAAGAAAACTGAAGGTAAATATGCAGGGGTTTAAATCTTTAGCCTCACATTACGGTAGCAATAGAGTTTCCATGGTTGAGAGCTACCTTTAAGTTTTAACTTTGAATGCTATCATTTTCGACAATGATCAAACTCATGAATTTCATTTTAATATTAGTATTTAATAGTGACATGTACTAGCTTTTCTTATTATGTTCTTTTGAAGAGGGCTTGAATACATGAATGTGTTCTTTTCGACAATAATCCCATTTCTCCTGTTTTTACATGTTTATATATCAACTCTCTTCTTCAATCCTTTAAACTTAGACATGTTATTGATAGTGTTTGATTCAAGTTTCTTTTTGCCCATTCTCAGGCTTCTGGAAGCACTGTGGAATTCATGATTACATGACTTATCTGCCCGAACCACGCAGTTGTGCTGGATAAAACGAGGAACAAAATCATCGGCAAAGTAACTGTTCTTTCCACAATGAGAAAACTGACAATTTTGTTGGTAAGGATGTACATCAAAATATCTTCTGAAACAGACAAAGGAGGCTGTTTGGCTCCCTTTCGAATTGGAGAGCAAAACAATGTCCAGTGGCTTCGCCAAAAAAAAAAAAAAAAAAGAAGGTTTTAGGGCATATGCTTACCTTGAAGAATTTGCCCACGTTGGATGAGTTTCTTCCACGCTGGAGTGTTCTTTGTTAAAAATTTTCCCACATTTTATATAGTAATTTATTTTATTCTTGACAATATTTTTCTTTCATTTTCTTTATTTATTTATGGTTATTATTATTCTATTATTAATATATCCAAGAAGTGACCAATCTAACTTATGTAATGGGATTAAGGAATTTCGTGAGTAAAGTCGATATAAAATGGTATGGTATTTACTCGATGCGTAACATTGATGCTACTGTTGCGCTGGAGCCGTATTCAATCATACACAGCAGAATAATTAACTTTAATTTGTGCATACTACAAGTTTTGTAAGTTTACTATTGAATTAAAATTACAAACCATCTCGGAGTTTTCCACCCAACAAATCTTTGAATAACATGGCTCCGGCCCCCTCCTTTTTACTCGGAAAAAAAAGTACAAACCATCTCCTTTAATTTAATTTGACCGCGGCCCGGCTATTATATTAGTTAATCACCATTCCAACTAAATATGATCTTATAAATTTTACTAAAACACCTATGCATGATATCTACACTATATAACACAATTAATTCTCAATAATGATAACCACCACTTCAAACAACACTCGTGCATGGATTAGTTAATTAAACATATAGTAGTAAGTAATTAATGCATGCTATAATGATAAAAATATAGGCAAACCTGACACCACCAATTATGAACAGAAACAGTGCGCTGTGTACCTCATCACCCAAACCATTGTTGTAATATAAAGTGGAAAGTGCAGCATCTTTGTAGTTTGAAACTAGCTAGCTACTCCATCTCATCAACTCCACATATATATATAACACTAATTTAATTAAACCCTCCGATCCCCACCTTAAATTATGTAAATCCCGGCCACATGTATGTATATATATAGAAGCTAGAAGCCCTCTCATTAATTTCATACAAAAACTAATCATCAATCCATCTTATTAACCATAATAATAGTACTAAAACAATAATATACAGTAGTCATGACGGGTATTCACCTCATCATCAGGGCGGCATTCTCATCGTCCCTCCTCATTCTTGCACTACTCTTTGTCTCTTTTGCCACCTCATCAGCTCGACTCCTCGACGAGGCTCATCCCACCCCCGCTGTCGTTACAGGAGCCACCACTGCGCCCCAAGGCGATGCTGCAATAGCTCCGCCTGAGGATCCTGCAACAGTTCCAACTGCGCCCGAAGGCGATCCTGCAACAGCTCCTGCCGTCGTTACCGGCCCCACAACTCCCCCTGCCACCACCACGGCTCCTGTGGTTCCCGGAGATGCCACAGCTCCCGTGGTTCCAGTTGGAGACGCTCCTGATGCCTCCACAGCTCCCGTGGTTCCAGCAGGAGATGCCGCGGCCGCCACTGCTCCTGCAGCTGTGGTCCCTCCTCCAGGTGGCGTCCCCGCCGGCAATCCAGCCATTCCCGCTGCCGCAGGTAATTAGGGTTTGTTAATTAGTGGTGCAGATGGGTCGAGTATTTTTGTGAATTAAGAGTACACTTGATTCTTCCAAAATAGTAGTACTTCGCTTATCTAAGAATTATAAATACGGCAAATTTTCTTTTTTTAAAGTTTAGAAACTGGAATATAAATTTTCATTTTTTTTTTTTCTTTCTTAGACTAATAAAACTTTTGAAATCATCACTTTTCCTTTTTCAATCTAATAACTCGATTCATTTATATTGGTAGTCGGTGACGACCACGTGATCTCATTCTTCATGCACGACATCCTCGGCGGCTCGCGCCCCTCGGCCATCTCCGTGACCGGAATCGTCGCCAACCCCGCCGGCAACGGCCAGGTCCCCTTCGCCAAGCTGAACGGCGCCGTTCTGAACGTCAACAGCGGCGTCCCCTCCGACAACAACAACGGCGGCATCATCAACAACAACAACATCCCCTTCCTGTCGGGCCTCGGCGGGTTCACCACCAACGTCCACCCCACGGCGGGCTCCGGCGGGTCGAACATCGTGGGCGGGATCCCCGGGTTCCCCGTCCTGAACGCGGACCAGTTCCCGACGGGCACGACACTCCAGAAACTGATGTTCGGGACAATGACGGTGTTCAACGACGAGCTGACGGAAGGGCACGAGCTGGGGTCGGGGCTGGTGGGGAAGGCGCAGGGGTTCTACATCGCGAGCTCGGAGGACGGGACGAGCCAGACGATGGCGTTCACGGTGATGTTCAAGAGCGGGAGCTACGCGGACAGCCTGAGCTTGTTCGGGGTGCACAGGACGGCGGTGGCGGAGTCGCACCTGGCGGTGATGGGGGGCACGGGGAAGTACGCGAACGCCAAGGGTTTCGCGACGGTGAAGACGCTGCCGGTGGGGACGAACAGCCAGGAGACGGATGGGATGCAGACCATTCTGGAGATCATTATTTATCTGGCCTATTGATTTATTACTAGGTGAAAGAAAGAGAAATTAAATTAGTGATCTGTGAGTACTTATGTTGTCGGGGGATTTGATTTGATTTGGTGTTTCTTATTGTGTAAGTGTTGGTGCTGCTTGTTGGTTTGTTGTTTGCAATGAATGGAATATATATATATATGGAGTATTTTTTATTTTGCATATATTTATACATGATCAGTGTATGTTTCAAAGTGTAATATACGAGGGCTGTATGTATGCAATAGTAGTTTGTTGGTTTCTTACATTACTTGATGTTGTATGCATATATATATTTATATATATATATTTCCTTCAATTTAGAGACATGGCCAATGGGGATTGGAAGTTCGTTTTTCACTCATACCTCGCGAATGCAACATGGACTGGTTCCTCAAAGGCAACCTTTATTAGGTGGTATCCAACATTTTGTTAGGACCCTGAGTTTATGCATGATGCAGTCGTTTTCCACTGTATAGGTCTGTACCACATTTTGCAATTTTTGCAATAATATGGTCTCTGCCCTCCTTTTTTCCGAAAAGAAAAAAAAACACAATTATTTATAGGATGACATGCCACTTATTAGAGAATGACATCTCTGAAGATCAATGTACAATCCTGAGGAAGCAAGAGAGGTCTTTCTTTAAAGACCGAACGATAAAGGACAAAAAAATTTTGCAATAATATATGATCTCGGCCCTCCTTTTTTTTTCCGGAAAAAAAACACAATTATTTAACTTTTTTTAAAGTGGAGTAATTAATAGGGAAGGAAGAAATGGTGAAGAGGAAAAACAAAAAGGAAGAAAAGCCCATATGGCATGCAACAAGAACTACGTATGTACTATGTAGGTAGGGTGTCAATTTGGATACGAATCCGAAAAATGAACCCGGCCGACACGAAAAATTTCAAGTTTGGGTTTAGTCATTTTGGGGTTTTTTTTCAAATCAGGTCGACCCGATACCCGACAAAAAATATTATATCACCTGCTCAACCTGACACGAACACGGCTCGAAACCTGAAATTGTATCAATTTTAGCCTATAACCCGAAAAAACGAACCCGAACGACACGAAAAATTTCAGGTTTGGGTTTGGTCAGTTTGGATTTTTTTCGAAATCAGGTCGATCCGAAACCCGACCTGAAATATTATACAACCTGATCAACCCGACACGAACACGACTCGAAACCTGAAATTGACACCCCAGGCCAGGAAGAAAAGTACTATGAATATGGAGTAATTAAATATATATACAAATATAAAAAATTTAAATGGCGGTCCAATAAATTTGCGTTGGACAGGCTCACAAACCATCTCCCAAGTCCCAATGTAACCCAATTATCACTTTCTGATTAACATGTGAATGTCCATTTCAAGCCCGGCCCAATTCACTTAAGTTTGTTTCTGCTAGGGATCCCCCAATAATTAATTAGTAAAGTACTGTATTTAATTTGTGCGTGACCGACTAATTCTATGGCAATCATTTTGAATCCAACCTCGACCTTCAAGTTGGAAGTTAAGAGACTTAATCATTGAACTAAGTCCTCATCGCCAATTCTATGGCAAAATTCTTCCACAATAACAACAACCAATTTTTATTATTAGCAATGTTTCTTGAAAGCATTGCTAAGACATTGGCCTGTTTGAGAATTAGTTGTTAGTTGTTAACTGATTATGTGAGTAATAATTAGTTAAAATTAGCTGTTTGACAATTTCGAGACTAACTTTTTACCTAGAATAAGCTAAAATCCAAAATGCTGCTATTTGCAGCGGTTTCAAAAAGAGTTGATTGAACACTGTTTTAATTTATTTTGTCTTTTAAATAAGTTAATTCAGTTCAAATTACCCAGAATAAACTAATTCGATTTAGTTGTTTTGCGAGAAAGATTAATTATTATTCTCAAATTTTAAAATTTACGACATTTATCGATTTCTATAGCGAAACTCAAGCTTTTCACTAAATGAGCTTGTAAATATACAGAACACAATGTATTTTTGATATGTCAGATTGACATTCCAACACTCAATTTTAACCACTAGTAACTTATATTATTGCAACAATAATTACTTCCCCTTTAATATCTAGCCCTATACCACGTTTTAATTCAGTCACATAATTCATGAAAAGCTGTCGTCGATCAATAATTCTACGCGTGAAAACAAAATAAACCAGGCAATGTACACGTAGGTGTACTAATTTAAGATTTCAAAATACATCTATAATATATTAAACCTCTTGATATTATGAATAGTGATGGGCCATTAATAGGCTTAAAAAATAATGAGTTTAATTGTTAACTTTGAGATTTAGTTGGGCTTTAAGGATATTATAACTTATATTTTATTATTATTTTCTAACTAGAAATACCACCCGCGGTACCCGCGGGATTGTATAATGAATTGTAATTTGTTTATATGCTAATATAGAAAATAATAGTTGATTAATATTATTATTGGGTCCTGTAGTTAAGATATAAATTATATGTTAGCCTAATAAAAAAAATCATAATTTTAATATTTCTTTGTGTAAACAACACATTATCCGTAGATTTGCTTCATTAATTTTACACATTATCCGTTCGATGTAAAGTTTATTTTAAAAAAAAATATATTTCATCAAAAAAACATGGAATTCGTAAATAATAATATTTTTTTTGTAGCATTTTTAACAATTTTGAATGAAATAAGCAACTTTGGTCCTCTAACTAATAACAGTAGTGTATATAATATATTCAAAGTTCTATATTAAACAATATAATATGCGCATTATGTCTATGTAGGGGAGTGAAGTGAAACATGAATTGATAAATTATTGTAAGACAACATTTATATTATACTATTCAATATAATAATGTTTGTGAGGAATATTATTGTCGATATAAATAAAAGAGATATATTATTATATAATTTATTGATGCATAACATAAATAAATACTATATTGGTAACTGAAGAGAAAAATAAAATGTTGAAAAATCTAAATAAATGATATTGCACGAAACGTCCTGTATATTAAATTTTATATAAAGATATATCAATAAAATCAGTTAATTAAATTTGCATAGATACATTTGACTTGTAATGAATAATATTGTGATGTCATTCTTGTCGGAATCAATGTAATGCCAGTCAATATTTCACCCTCCAAGATATTTTTTCACACTATTGTCGGAACCAATCTACTGCCGGTCAATACTTCACCCAGGACATTTTTTCTCATTCTTGTCTGAACCAATATAATGCCAGTCAATACTTCTCTTTCCAAGATATTTTTCACACTATTATCGGAATCAATGTACTGCCAGTCAATACATCACCTCCCAGGACACTTTTTCTCATTCTTGTCGGAACCCAGTTAATACTTCACCCTTAAAGATATTTTTCCACTCTCGCCGGAACCAATATACTGCCAGTCAATGATTCACCCTTCAGAATATTTTTTTCCCACTCTCATAGTAACCAATATACCCTCGCGCGATGCGCGTGGATATAAAGTTTTAATATATATATATATAATAGAAAAAAATAGTACTATTCTCCCCACTATATCAAACTTAAAAATAATTGAAAAGATAATCACAGAATTGTATGTTATTAAAAATAAAACCATCAAAAGATTATATTAAATAAACTTCAAATTCTTATTCTTATTACGATGATAGCAAGTCGAACATCACCCAATATCTCATTGGAATACGTTTATAAAATTTCATATATATTAAAGAAATACTTAAAAGAGTCAAAATACAAATACAATATATGTGGTCTCAATATATCAAAATTAAATGGTAAATTAGAAAGCAACATATTCAAGTTGTCTCCGATCTCAATCGCATAACTTTAGAATATACAACATGATTTAAAGACAAAATGTGTAGATATTTAACTATTTTTAAAAATTAGCATTACTTTATTCATATTAATATTCACTATATCTCAATATAATTTAGGACTAAAACTTCTATATATGAGTATCTTAGAGAGAGACTATAGTATGTATGTAATGCCCAACTTCATTGGACAGTTTCCTCGGAATGTATGAGTATTATGTTTTCTCTCTACTACTTATGGTAATGTAGTAGTAGAGCTACTAGTAGCAGTTGGTTACTACTACTACTACTTATGAGTATTATGCCCAACTTCATTACTGGTATTACTTGTGGTAATGTATGAGTATTATGTTTTCTCTAGGGATGAAAACGGTACGGATACGGTCTGATAGTGTCGGATACGGATATTATCCATATTTTTTTTCAAATTCGGAATCGAATACGGATGGGTCGGATACGAATACGGTTTCGGATATTTCGGATTATGGATACGGTACGGATACATGACGGATACAGATTCAATCGGATCCAGATTATTGGATAATTTTTTATAATTTTTTTTTGAAAATTTGATATTTTTTATAGTTATTGATCATTTTTAATTAATAAATAATAATATATTAATATATTTGGATATCCATATTTAAAATTCGGATAATATCCTACCAATTTTTAGATACGGTCGGATATTTTCGGATATAGTCAGAGGTTTTCGGATACGAATACAAATGCGGATATTAAAATACGGATTCGGATTCGGACACGGTCATTGAAATATCTGACCGGATAGTCGGATATGGATTCGAATTCGAATATTATCAGATACAGCATCGGATCGGTCAGATATTTACCGTATCGCTTTCACCCCTATGTAAATGAATGTGTGTATAACAAAATGTGATAGGTCAGTATAAATCATATCAACATTTGAAATTTCATCAGTATCCTTCGTTATTACACCCACCATCCCCATCTGCCATCATTATAAAATATTTTTTATATTATAGAGTTGTCATCTTTCTATTTAATCTTTTACCTAGGGTTATATGTGGTGATTTTTTGTGGTTAAAATTTAGGTTTACCAACTCAACTATCGAAGACACAACTAATTTAGGATTTTCTATCCGACTAAAGTTGTTAAATTTGATTTTTAAATATATATTTTTAATAAAATATTTATATTTATAGTATGATTATTATTAATTAAGAATTTCTTAAAATCTATTTTAAACTCGATTTTTTAACCTAATTAAATTTATTCAATAATATTGTAATATATCAATATTTATTAAATAATGTCTCAGCAAAAAATATTTATTAAATAATATTATATATAGAATCAAATCAAATAATTTGTAGGCAACCCTTCAATGTCCAATAGATATTCGGGTATTAGTTTTGGGGCTAATGTAGCCTGGGAATACCCGGTAAACGCCAAAAAAAATAATGTGTATTATATAGCTTTATAATTTATACCTTTTAAACTATATAGAAAGATTTTTTCAGAATTTTCTTATATTAATAGTTTGATTTGTTTTCTAAATATAGATGTTGATAACGTGAAAGATGATTTAAAATTAGTTAGCGCTTACGTGTGGATGATGTGTTTCTATTCTAGCCATTGATTGTAAAATGATGGTACAATTACTATTAACCTTAGAAATTAAAAAGGATAAGTTAGTATTTGAAAAGGACATTATAGTCTACACATGTATTCTAATATTTTAGAATCAACATTTAGTAATGAGATGCCACATGTCAGCATCTGGTATTTTTTAGAGAATGATGTGGCGTTTATGATGTATGGTGATAATAACCGTAGATGTGTTTGATCATGTTTTATAATGATTTACAGATATAACATTGATTTGATATTTTTTAAATGAGAATAAAGATAAAATATAAGATACAATAAGCGCATTACAGTCTGCAGTGACAAAAAATATTCAGAATTTATTATATAGATTATTACTATTATTATCATTATTATACATAGACAAACGAGCATACACACCAATATACGACAATCACTCAGGAATCGAAATTAACAAAGTCGATTAATTAATCTCTAAAATTAGATTTTTTTTTTTTAAAAAAAATTCTAATTTAAGGCTTTTAGGGGGGAAAAAAAAACAAAAGGCTAAGCACGCTCAAGCAATTAAGGACAATTATATACCCTACGACATGATATACTTGCTTGGAGTTAGCATTGACCTACAATCGTCTACAAATTAAATACTAGTAATCTGATCTTACCATCGGCCGCCCTCAATAATTTCTAAAAGTTGAAATGAAATTAGTAGATGTTTAAAATATTAAATGGTCAAACAAAACCATGCATCATACCTTTAACATATATACATATGCACTATATATATAGCTCAATCTTATTATTAGTGAGACTACAATCTCCATTCGTTTTTATTTCATTTCCAATAAAAATTGACCAAGTGGCATATAACACTTTTTAAATTATATTTTTGGCTTCTTAAAGTAGTTATAATTTTAATCCAAATAAAGTTATGTTAATGGAATTGAGTTTGATGCATGCATTCTTTGGCAAAAAAAGGGTATGCAAACAGGGGCGGATGCACAGGCCCGGTGGGGCCTCCGCCCCACCTCAAATTTTTTAAAAAAAAATTTCTATTACTTTTTTTTTTACCAAAAATTTTTTAATTTTTTTTTAATTAAGATTAAGAAAAAATAGACTTCGGCCCTACCTCCCGAAAAATTCTGGGTCCGCTACTGTATGCAAATGCATTTAAGGGTTTAATGTATGGAATGACCCATAAATATATATTGGCGAGGAGGGTGTGATATAAATGGCATCCACATGCACATTTATTATTTATAAACAATAGTACTATAATAATGAGAGAGTAAAAGTTGCCAAAATTTAAGATGGGGAAAGTGAGGTGGTTGTGGCTCAACCTCAACCTCAGCCCTCAACTATATTCAGCTGGGCATGTTATGTTATACAGCGCCAATCCAATATACTCCATCCGTTCCATTTTAATACTAGTGTGTTTAGAGATTAAAAAGTGTTCCAAAATAATTGTTATTTGTAGGTAGTTATATGTATTTATATTATTTTTTACTATATAACCATTTACTTTATATAAATGCTATTTCTTGACATTTATTACGAAAGAATTTAGTTGAATGGTAAAAAAATAAATTTATGAGTTAATTAATGCAAATCTTGATTATTGAAATTGAGATAAAAGAGATAATTATTTAAGAAGAATGGGAGTACTATTATTATTGATGAAATCTTGATATTTCGTGTGAAACGTATTAAAGCCTGCAGAGCAATGAATTCTAGATTATTTATGTTAGATCCCTTTCAATACTCACACAGCTGGCTGGCTGTAATTACTTATAACTGTCTAATAAAGGGTTGCATCGTCTTGCATGTTCTCTGGGGTTGGTCGTTACACATAACACAATGATAATGATAATGATGATGATGATACATAGTAATTATATGTAGGGGTGGGCAAAAAATTCGAACCGATTCGCTGAACCGCAAAATCGAATCGAAATCGAACCGAATTTCCGGTTAACCGAGGACTCCGGTTCAAATACAAATACTTCATTTAAGTATTTGCCCGGTTCAAATACAAATACAAATACTTTAAATTTTTTCCCCGATTAATCGAACCGAACCGAATATATTTATAGTGTTTTAAAAAATTATATATATATTATATATATTATACATATTTTATGTTATATTATTATATATCAATAATATATTTCATTATTTATTAAATTATTTAAATATATAATAAAATAAATATTAGAAAGTAAAGATAATTAAAAAAATATGTCCTATATTAATTTTTTGCCCTTAAGAATATTCAATATTGAAATAGACACTACACTAAGATGTTTTAAATATACTTATATATTTTGATAACACTAAAAGAAACCACCGAATTCGAGAGTTATATGATTTTTTATTATTATTGTATTATAATAACATCAAAAATAAACCTGCAAAGGTTAAAAATTAAGAAATGAAGATTTGATTATAAAGTTTAATGGGCTTGTACCAAATATTCGAACCGAATCGCTTAACCGCTGAATTGAATCGAAACCGAATCCCCGGTTAACCGAGGAGTCCGGTTACAAATACAAATACTTCATCTAAGTATTTGCCCGGTTCAAATACAAATACAAATACCTGAAAAACTCCGGGTAACCGAACCGTGCCCACCCCTAATTATATGTATAGGAATAATAACAAATTAAACAGCCATTTACATAGAAATGCCCTCTCGATCGGGAGTTATTAACACCCAATTACAGTACATTATTTTGACATACTGTTTCAACAAATTCCACCGAGGGGAACATTTATTAAGGGCACCAAATTTCTTCGTTTGCATTATATAGGGTTTAGCACACCCTACTCTTTCTTAACACTTAATTATAAGCTCCATCAACTCGATCTAAAGTAGTATATAGATCCACTAGCAGATAGCAGATTCGGAGAGAGAACTGTAAGAGAATATGCTCTTTCAATATGCTATATGCTACCAAATATGCTTGCTCCCAAACATACTCACTGTACTACTAGTTACTCCTTTTTACTTGTCCTTCAAATTAAATACTCCTACATTTCTTCTTACTTTCCATGAATTTCATTCAATAATAAACATTTCTTCATAGTTAAACAATGAGTTCCAATTCAAAATCGTAATCAGTGATGTAATTCATATACTATTATGAGCTTGTTTGGAACCCGGCATATTTAGGAGTATATAGCGAATTCAATCAGCATATTCTATCACAATTCTCTCTCCGAATTTACTATCCACTAACGGATCCGCTGACTCCCAAACATCCCATATATCTTTATAAATAGGGGAGTCCCGCAGTGCGTATATTCGATGTGAATGATGTGACTCAACATAATTAAATTGAATTATAAAACTATATATGTTGTGATGCATATATGTACTATATGTTACTTCCTCCGTTTTGATATAACTAGTATTACCCCGCCCAATGGGCGGAAATATGCACAATTGAATAAAATATCAAATTTAATAAATAAAATTGTTCAATTTTATTATGTTGGTTACATTCCCCAAACTACTTAAACTATTTTAAGCATTACATGAGTGCATCTATACATTGCATAACAATCGACCAATAGTTATATGTCATTACCAATATTTATATATTACAATTTAATACCATAAAAAATATTATACAACAAACAATAGTTGAAAGGACAAAAAAATTGAAAAAACAAAGATAAAAAACTTTCTATACACGACTCTAATGTCATATATTGAAAAAGAAAATACGTGAAATCACATTGCACTCGGTAATTGATTATTGATATTGATTCACTCGAAAGCGTTGATAAATTACAAATTTCACTAAATTATAGATATTTCCAAATTAAATTAGAAAAAATATAAGAAATACTCTTGTGAATGAATCCATTGAGAAATTAAAATGACTATAGTTTCATCAACTTATTGTCGTATTGTAATTTATCTAATTTAGTTAATTTATCTAATACAAATATTTTCTATTCATCAATGGATATAATATCAATCTATAAAGTACTTATTAATAATTTACAATATTTTCTTAAACTATAATTTCAATTCATAGAGTATTGGTTAAAAATAATAACAAATATTGAAATTATATTTAACAAATAAATATAATATCAACCCATAAAGTTTTTTTTACATATTGTACTTTATTTGGTAATATTCTTTAACAATAATAATTAATAAAATTAAATTATCTAATGTGAATTTCGCTCAAATTTGGTTTTTCTATATTTTGAAAGTGCATTATTCTTTTATATAATTGCTGTCATTTTTTCATAGTGAAAATGGATTGACTTTTGCTAATGTTTATTATCCAATTTTGGTTAATGATTATGCAACATCTATATATATAAGAAAAAACATAGTCAAGTGGGATCTTGTTAGATTCGTCTCATCATGTAGTTTTAAAATATCAAATTTTTAGAATTTATACTTAATTGTACACATTTTGAGTTATTGATGAGTTATTGATTATTAGAAATGTGTATTGAATTGCGCGTAGAAAGTGAATGTTGGGGAAACAGGTAGGTTACTGTTCATAAGGGGATTTTTGTGAGAGGAAAGTGATAGGTTACTGTTCATAAGGGTATCCTACTGTTCATAAGGGATATTGTTTTTATATAGTACTATTATATAGATTGCACCATTTGTATATAGGGTTTTACTATTCATTGAGTAACTTTAATTAATTTTTTTGACATAGTTATACAAAATAAAATATAGTCAAATGTGATCTTGTTGGATTCGTCTAATAACGTAGTTTTAGAATATCAAATTTTTATAATTTTTATTTGTATACAATTTGAGTTATTATGATTTAAATACATGTATTGGATTGCATGAAACGCAAAAATTGAGCAGTTATTAAAAAACAGAGTAGTATGAATTATGATTGGATTGGACTACTACTAAACCACCATCCAGTTTATGGATTAATTCACGTGTCTCATGGATAATTTTACGATACAGGTATGTATAATACTAATACACACACAAGTATAGCATTTGGATAACCTTATTTTCTGTATGTATATATATATATATATATCTCGATTTCTTTCGTGCAATTAATATTTGATCCATATATAATACAAGTAGTATATACATATAAATAGTTCGTTCAGAAAATTTAATGCTTAATATTTGTATTTTACGGTTTTGTTTTCTATTTTGCCATTTTAGAGGACTTTTGTGCATCTTTCATTTTATTTTATACATAACTCATTATATGAATTATGATTATTACATTTAATGTAGTGATGATTAATTTCAGAAAATTACAGTCGAGGTGCATGCATTATTTAAACGCGCTTTGACTTATATGATTTTAATTTGTCCATGTCAAAAGCATCACCAAAAAAATTGAAGAAAAAAATGACAATATATTCGCTGAGGATCTCATTAATGTCGAAAATAATGCATATAGGTAGCTCGTCGGGTTTAAAATTTTTTAAGTTTTTGAAGTTTCCTCTATGATCTACTCCCTTCATGAATTCCCAAATTCCCACTGAAACGCAAAATTCTTTTGTCTCATTCATAGTAGTATACCCTTTTCTTTGTAATTTATTTATTTTATTCAAAATTATATACTTTTAAGACCATAAAATAAATTAAGTAAATAAGATATAATGAAAACACAATATAAGATCATTAAATGAGATATGGGAAGATGAGAGAAACGTGACAATAATGAGACCTGCCTTCACTCCACTTTCTGTCCCATAGGCTTGCTTAAAATAAAGTGAAAAATGAAAACATTTCATGCATGGCAAATAATAAACCATTATTCTAAAATTATGTTAGAATTTATATATACAGAGAGAGGGAGAGAGACTTGATTGTTATAAGAATTGCTTGTAAGCAGTTGGCATTGAAAATAAAATTAGGTAAGCCAGTGGGAAATGAATTGAGAGAAGGCAACAAGAGGCCATTAAATTAAAAGGCATTTGTATCATTGTATGTAACATTTGCACCTTTTCACCAACTCTAGGGTCTATTACAAAAGTGCCTCTACATTTCCAGTAGCCGAAACAGAAAGTGCCCAAACTTCTTATCCATCATACTATCATAGTACAACACACCACATCCAATTTCTATATTCTACCTTACATACATTGTTTGGAAACAAGAGACATGGAGCATGTGGAAATGCTCGTCTTCTCCATCCCTTTCCTCCTCCTCCTCTACAATCTATGGAGATCCTTCGACCGGCGGCGCAACCGGCACCTCTACATCCTCGACTACGAATGCTACATGCCCGTCGACGAAAGAAAGCTCACGACAAAATTCAGCGGCGACGTCATACTAAGGAACAAGAACCTCGGCCTCAACGAGTACAAGTTCCTCCTCAAAGCCATCGTCAATTCCGGCATCGGGGAGGAAACCTACGCCCCCAAGATGGTCTTCGACGGCCGCGAAACGTCGCCGACGCTCGACGACGCGCGCCTGGAAATGGACGAGTTCCTGCACGATACCATCGGGAAACTATTCATGAGGTCGGGCGTCTCCCCTTCGGACATCGATGTCCTCGTCGTCAACGTCTCCATGCTGGCGTCGATCCCCTCATTGCCATCCCGGATAATGAACATATACAAGATGCGTGAAGACGTGAAAGTGTACAACATCACGGGGATGGGGTGCAGCGCCAGCCTAATATCCATCAACATTGTCGACAACATATTCAGGGCCCGCGAAAACGCGCACGCCCTCGTCGTGACATCGGAGTCCCTGAGCCTGAATTGGTACGCGGGCAGCGATCGATCCATGATGCTCGCGAACAGCCTATTCCGAACGGGAGGCTGCGCGTTATTACTAACGAACAGACCTTCCTTTCGGAACAGGGCGATGTTCAGATTAAAATGCCTCGTTAGAACGCACCACGGGAGCCGCGACGAGGCGTACGGATGCTGCCAGCAGAAGGAGGACGATAGAGGCCACGTCGGGTTCTATCTCGACAAGAACCTCCCCAAGGCGGCGACGCGCGCGTTCATCGACAACGTGAAGGAAATCGCGCCGAAGATCCTCCCCGTGCGGGAGCTCCTTCGGTACACGATCCTCCTGTACTTCCATAAAGCGCACCAGAAATGGAGGAAGGCGGCGGCGGGGGCGGGAGCCGGGGGGGTTTCGGCGCGGCCGAGTATAAACTTCAAAACAGGGGTGGACCATTTCTGCCTGCACACGGGAGGGAAGGCGGTGATCGATGCCATAGCGCAGAACCTGGGGCTGAGCGAATCCGACGTGGAGCCGGCGCGGATGACGCTGCACCGTTTTGGGAACACGTCGGCGAGCAGCCTGTGGTACGTGCTGGCGTACATGGAGTCGAAGAAGCGGCTCAAGAAAGGGGATAGTGTATTCATGATAAGCTTCGGGGCGGGGTTCAAATGCAACAGCTGCCTGTGGGAAGTTGTGAGGGACTTGGAAGGGGAAAATAATGTGTGGAGAAGCTTCATTGATAGGTATCCGATCGACAATTTGAAAAACCCTTTCTTGGAGAGGTTTGGGTGGCTTCATGACACCGATGCTGAAACATTCCCACTCTCGCTCTCTGATCATTATCCATCTGCCTGAATAATAAATTTTTGTTTTGATTTTGGTTTTTTTTGCCTGTTTTGGTTATTAAAATTTGCCCTTTTGAGTTTTCCTTCACACGGTAACGAAGTTAAGTTGTTCTTATTATTAATGCATGTTTTTGACGATTTTATATGACAGTATTATTTTTGTTTTTGTTTTTAAGTTTGTCACCGTAGATGTTGATTTCAGTATCGATATATGTGTAATCCAACAAAAAGTGAAATGGGTCACACTGACTTGGTTCCCATGTTTTTCATTTTTGGAAGAATGAAGAAGAGTGGTGTCTGTCACTGATGATGGTCCGAGAATTGAATTAATTGTAGTAGTACGATTATTATCACTTTATTCATTTAATTTCTTCCAGTTATTCATGATCTGCCAACAATATGTCTGACCTACAAATTAAGAGCCCGTTTGGATTGGCTTCTACGGAGGTGCTTTTGGCTTTTGCTTCTGTTAAAAGCACTTTTAGTAGAAATTAGGTGTTTGTTTTGGCTTTTAAGAAAAAGCAAAAGCACCTCGAAAAGCGAAAAAAAGTGCTTTTGGGAAAAGCAGCCCAGGGGTGCTTCTCCCAAAAGCATAAGCCAAAAGCACATCGTAAAATGTGCAAGGACTTAAATACCCCCACTACTTAATATAAATTACACTATAAATATATCTTATTATCATATTAAGTAGAGTGTCCTTTTTGGTAATTACCACACTCTAAAATCACTTTTCATTTTTATTCGTCCAAACATATTTTATAGAAAAAGCCGCTTTTCAAACATTCCATCCAAACACAAAATTTACATGCTTTTGCTTTTGACTTCTGCTTCTGCTTCTACTTTTGGCTTCTGCTTTTTTCAAAAGCCAATCCAAACGGGCCCTAAATACTACTACTAGATAGTAAGTACCCATTGGAGGTGATCAACGGAAGTCGGAGAAACTAAGACCGTAATTGAGAACATAATGTTGGCTGAAAACCCTAGCTACAAAAGCAAGAAATGTAAAATATGATCAACAGAGTATACGTATATGTTTATGGCACGTGCATCAATGCATGCTAAATAATAATCTTGTTGGTAAACAAGGCAGCAAATTAAGTACTCCCTCCGTTTTTTGATAGTGCAACAAACACCCAATGCACGCAGTCCAATGCATATTTTGAACCATTAATAACTTAAGTTCGGTATAAGTAAAAAAATTTAAAAGTTTGATATTTAAAAATTACATGACGAGACGAATCCAACAAGATCTCACTTGACTATGTTTTTCCTTGTATAACTATGATAAAAATTAGAGTCAAACTCGAACAATAAATAGTAGCAAATAGTGCTTTGTTGCACTATCACAAAAACGGGGGCCGGCTATCAGCCAGTTCATCCTGGGCTTTTGAACAGGCCCCCAAATTTTTGGGCCCATTTTTTTTTATTTATGTTATCTAATTTCTACAGTAATTTAATTTAATTAGCATTAAATAAGAGTATTATGAGAGATCACGGTGGATACTTTCACTTCCATTGAGAGGGTTTTCCAAGAAATGATGAGTTGTGGACCCCATTTTAATTAAAAGATCACTGGTCAAAATAGTGGGTGAAATTTTCATTGCCTTTTCATCCGCCATTTTGATTCCAAATTCCATTCAAACATTTTGTTCCACTCCAGTGGCATCAAATTCCATTTCAAAATTTGGATTATTTTCCTAATACAATGATTGTATATAGGATTTTGCTAACTGTTTCTATTATAGTTGCATCTAGCAGAGATGAGCTTTTCAAAGTTGAAGATATTGAAGTCATACTTGCGTTCTACATGATTAAATGAGAGACTTAATGGTCTGGCAAAGATAGCAATAGAGAATGATCTTTTAGAAAAATTAAAATATGAGGACTTAGTTGATGAATTTGCTTCTAAAAATGTTAGAAGGATTGTTCTTTTCAAGTGGAAAGTTTTTTTTTTTTCTTTTTTTCCTTTCTACTTTGTTTTATTTGACTCATTTGTAAAGAACTTCGATAGACAAACTTTTGAGTTAATTTTTTATGTTTTTAAGTTTTTTACTATAATATTAGTTTCAAAAATAATTTAAGAAAATTGTAACTAATTTATTGGATATTATTAGGGGCCTAAATTTTTTATTTGAACAGGCCACCAAAACTGATTAGACGGCCCTGTTCGTGACATAATTAATAAGATAAAATTAAGTTGTTATCTGGTCTCCATGCATGACTCCATAGAGGTGGCATGGTGGGCGTGCAAGTTGTGAAACACTCTTTTTATGCTACCATAACCTTTTCTTTTAGAAAAAAATGTGTCATATCTATAGTTTTTGAAAATAATAGTACTAGTACTTAATTTAAAAAGTTATACTCCTTCATAATTATAGAGTATTCCTTCACTCTCATTAATGTTAGCGACTTTCTCTCTTCATATTCCCTCCAAAGTGTTAGTGCATTTATATAGTTGTCGCTGTTTATTGAGTAATGAATTATACCAAATATTTTAATAAAGTTATATAAGAAAAATTATATTATATATAGTCATTTGAGATATTATATTGTTGGACGATTTATCAAATAACGTAGTTTTAGAATATTAAATGTTTATAATTTTTATTTGTATAAAATTTAATTTATTAATAACTAAAAAATATGTTTTGATCTCCTGAAATAAGGAATGTTTGTATTAAAGAATAGTGTAGCATAATAATCCATTACATGCACTTAGCTTGTTTTTATATATTATATTTAATGATTAATATCTCAAAAAATATATAAAATATATACATTCTAAAAAAACTGTATAATTAAATGATTTTAATAAAATTTAACTTAATTAATTTTTATTATCTTATATATTATAATAAAAATTAAGTTAAAATTTAAATAAATATTATCATAAAAATGAAATGAGCCATAAATATACTATTAGGCAGGAGGGTGCTTGTTACAGAAATGACTTGTGACTTGTCAGATTCTTCTTGGCAAATACTAATAGTGCATGTGCAGTGTTGATTGAAATTTAAATTGCCAACCAACTGCACTAAAGTCGTAGTAATAATTGTTTATATGACTCCCTCCCAATTCCTATCCACACCATATAATATGCTACTACTATTGAGATGTTCGGGAGCCGCAGGATCCGGAGAGAGAATTGTCTCACAATATGCTCTCCAAATCTACTATCTGCTAGCAGATCTGCTGACTTCCAAACATCCACTATATAACTTTGCCACCTTGGTATATACTCTCTACTAATTTAGTACAGTAATATAGGAGTTTTTGGTTATTTCATTCAATATTTCTTCAATATCATAAAAATGCTTCTAACACGATGTTACTTTTATAATATCTTAGTCCTTTTTATTATCTAAAAATCATGCAGCGATGAGTAATGTAACAAGATTAATATGCCTCAAAGAAAGGCATTCTATAAGAATTTAACATTTCACATGTCTATATTTTTCATACTAGGGAGGTGATTGGGGTCGACTTAAAATTGATAGTCATAAATCCTTGAATAATCCAGGATAGGTAGATATATCAAACTTTACTGATTTTACAGATTTCGAAAAGTGCCTTAATTTGATTTAAATAATTGAAGGGGATAATAAAAGTGATATTGATAGTATTTGATATGGTGAGCCATATTGGATTCTTGTGGACAAGCAATTGGTATGTTGTAAAAAAAAAATATACTCCCTCCGTCCCATTTAACTTGTCTTATTTCATTTTTGCACACAATCCAATGCACTTTTTCAACTGTTAATATTTCAAAACATGTTCAATGAAAAATTATGTAAAATATATATTATAAAACTACATGATCATACGATTCTAACAAGACCCAACTTGACTATTTTTCTCTAAATATATACTTGAAATAAAGTCGAGTCAAAGCTGAACAATGAACAGTGTAAAAAAGTCAAACAGGACAAGTGTGGTGGGACGGAGGGAGTATTTTTTAGAGTTTGTTTACAGCTTTGGACATCCTATTTTAGGATGGTTGTCTTTGTTGCATTATTTGGTTTGTATTTTTGTCGTCTTTGAATTAAACGTTTTGTTATGAAATGCACTACTATTGCTAGTAGTATTAATAAATGAGAACTCGGTCAATAATAATACTTGAAAAATAAATAAATAAAAGTCAAAACAGTAATGATTTCACAACTCAAACAAATGAAATGATGCACCATTTGGTATGGTGCATCTAGGGTGGGCACGGTTCGGTTATCCTTAAGATTTGACGTATTTGTATTTGTATTTGAACAGAACAAATACTTAAATGAAGTATTTGTATTTGTAACCGGACTCCTCGGTTAACTGGAGGTTCAGTTTCGATTCGATTTAGCGGTTAAGCGATTCGGTTCGAATATTTTGTCCAAGCCTATTAAACCTTATAATCAAATCTTCATTTTCCTAATTCTTAACCTTTTATAGGTTAATTTTTGAGGTTATTACAATATGCTAAAAAAATCATATAATTATCGAATTCGATGGTTCCTTTTAGTGTTACCAAAATATATTAATATATTTAAAAAATTTTAGTCTCGTGTCTATTTCAATAATGAGTATTCTTAAGGGCAAAAAATCAATATAGGACATATTTTTTTATAATTATCTTTACTTTTAATATTTATTTTATTATATACTTAGAGAGTTAAATAAATAATTGTAATAAATATTATTTTTTTTGTGAAATAATAATATATATTATTGATATACAATTATGTACCATTAAATATGTATAATATATACAATATATATAATTTTTTTAAACACAAAAAATATATTCGATTCGGTTCGATTAATCGAGAAAAAAATTAAAGTATTTGTATTTGTATTTGAACCGGAGTCCTCGGTTAACCGGAAATTCGGTTCGGTTTCGATTCGATTTTGCGGTTCAGCGAATCGGTTCGAATATTTTGTCCACCCTAGGTCCACCCATTCATTTTGAGTTTTGACAAAACTAAACTAAAATGCATTTCATTTTAGTTTCCCACTCACAAATACAAATACAAATACAAATACATTATTACTTATGAAATAACAACAATCTAACAAAACTAAAAAATAATATAACAAAAATCCTCACAGAGCCCCATACACCTTTATCCCCTCCCCTTTATCTCATTTGTAATTTGTGTGATTTGGGCTCTCACACACTTTTGCCGACATATAAGTGTCATTGTTTACAAAAAAAAAAAAAAAAAAAAAAAAACCTCACAGAGCCCCACATCATATATTCCTTTTCTAAATTCTCCTCCTTAATTTGCGCTACGTTCTGAGTCCTGACTGCCCATTGCATTTATTAATTAATCCTTAAACCTTTTGAGTTTTGACCCACTGTTTCCAGCTTTCTCCCATTTCTTTACTACTAATATTTTTGTCTTTATAAGGTGCTTTTACATTTATTTATATTATTGTTATTATATTATAAAGATATCGTCAATTAGTACATCAATTAAACATTAGTAAATACTCTGAGAGAAAAACGGAAAAAGATAGTGTCTGATAAAACAGTAAATAAAATTGCTGAATTAGATTAGATGGGCTAAACATAAATGGATAATAAATTGCTTGAAAATGATATTTTTATTACATAATGCAAATCCATATTTCCAATTAAAACCTGTTAAAAATATACAACTAGTACAAAACATGAAGAAATAGAGCGAGGGAGAAAAACAATTTACAAATCAGCTATTGCTAATTGCCCCCAGTCAATTGCAGGCAATTTCTTTTTTAATTGAAAGATTTTTTTTTAAAAAAAAAAAAAAAAAAAAGGGGGGGGGGGGGGGGGGGGGGGGGGGGTGGGGGGTGGGGGGAACCAGTATACCATTTTGGATTTGTTTACGCCTAATATAATTAAAATAACAAATGGGATATATGGACAGCTGTGCAACAGATGTCCAAATTCGCACAAACGGCATCAATTAACAAATGTTACACCCAGCTGACGACTGGACGGTTTTGATAGTTACTACTAGGGATGAAAACGGTACGGATACGGTCGGATAGTGTCGGATACGGATATTATCCATATTTTATTTGTCGAATTCGGTATCGAATACGGATGGGCCGGATATGAATACGGTTTCGGGTATTTCGGATTTCGGATACGGTACGAATACAGGACGGATACGGATTCAATCGGATACAGATTATCGGATAATTTTTTATAATCTTTTTTGAAAATTTGATATTTTTTTATAATTATTAATGATTTTTAATTATTAAATAATAATATATTAATATACTCGGATATCCATATTTAAAATCCGGATAATATCCTATCAATTTTCGGATACGGTCGGATATTCTCGGATACGGTCAGATATTTTCGAATACGAATACGAATACGGATATTAAAATACGGATTCGGATTCGGATACGGATATTGAAATATCCGGCCGGATAGTCGAAAATGGATTCGGATTCGAATATAATCGGATACGGCATTGGATCGGTCGGATATTTACCGTACCGCTTTCACCCCTAGTTACTACCTCTGTTCTCACTATTTATTGAGTAATTTTGATTAATTTATTTAACATAGTTATATAAGAAAAAATATAGTCAGATCTTGTTAAATTCGTCTGATGGTGTAGTTTTAGAATATTAAATTTTTATAATTTTTATTTATGTATAATTTGAGTTATTAACCTTTAAAAATGTGTATTAGACGACGTAAAATGCAGGAATATTGCATTTAAAAGAGAACATATCGTAGAAAACTACTACTACTAACTACTCTCTATTATTATCCATTCTCTTTTCATAATTACATATAATTTATTACTCCCTCCGTTCCTTTTTAGTTGTCTTTTTAGAGATGAAAAAGTGTTCCAAAATAGTTGTCATTTTTAGATAGTTATAGGTAGTTATGCTATGTTTTTACTATATTGCCCTTCACTTTACATAAATGCTATTTGTTGACATTTATTATGAATGAGTTTAGTTAAAGGGTAAAAATATAAATTTATGAGTTAATTAATACAAACCTTGGTTATTGAAATTGATCTGAAAGAGACAACTTAAAAGGAACGGAGGGAGTATATAATCTTCTCAAATACTTGTAGTATAAATAAATAAAGAAATGAGGAGGTTAATGCATGCCGCCGTTGTTTGTGAACTCAAGTGTCGTCTTCAAAGTAATTTCCGCGTTTTTGGTAATGAATAAAATTGTGTTCTTCCATTAATATATCTGCCGCCAGCTATATATGCTTCCAATACAATCCAACCACTCCATGTTGCATCCAATAATACATCACTCTTACATTTAGATCACATTTTTGTTTTGGTGGTATACTTGTTAAATCAGATCATCTTACAAATATTTGTCTTTTTAAAATTTATCCTAGCTACTTTATTAATTAAACAAAAATGATGGGTTAAAAATGGTTCTAAAGTATTTGTATTCGTAAATAAACTATATTTTGAAATGAATTTTTAAAATTGCAATTATTCGCAGTTAGCCTTAGCGGTATGTGGTTCTGACAGCTTAATTAAAGGTTTATGTATACAGAATTATGCTTTGGAAGAGGAAAAAAAATGTAATTATTCTTGTAATTTTTTTAAAACCGTCTCAAATTTATTTATGAATGAACTATAAAAGTAATTTACTACCCACAATAATAAATTTGAGTATTTATAGCTTTAGCACCTCAAATAAGGTCTAAAGTTTGGATTGTTGTTAATGCGAAAAATATATACTTACGTCGAGTTACTCTTTAGCCTATTTGCGCAACTTTTTTTTTTTTTTTTCTTTTTTCCTGAAGAGCCTATACAGGCTAAGAAATGGGTAATGGGTGCCCATACTACACAAATTACAATGGCGAATAAAAGGGAGGGATAGGGGGCCGGTGGGGAATCGAACATTCAACCTTCCGTTGGAAATCGATGTACTTAACCACTTGGGCTAAATACTCGTCCCCTATTTGCGCAACTTATTGATAAGGTAGATTTACGGGTGTATCGATTTAGAGTTTGATAGATTTATACGAATATTAAAATTCTATTAATGTAAAAAGTCCATAAACTCCACGTAAAATCGATTTTGTTTTGTATAGAAATGTAGAATTTGACTGACCTCTATAGAATATATAGAAATTTTTCATTGTTTAAACTTTAATGTGTATATTTATATTTTTTAAAGATAATCCATTAAAATTTACAAAGAAATTAAATTGACTTCTATAGAATATATAGACAATTTTCATTGTTTTAATGTGTATATTTATATTTTTTAAAGATAATCCATTAAAATTTACAACGAAATTAAATTCATACACTATTGAATACCTCAAAATTTTTAAAAAAAAATTAAATTCTAAATTGAATGAATATCTCTAGATTTTTAAAGACCTTTTAAAGTATTAAATAACTCAAAATTTCTAAGACTTTTTAAATCTAAATTAAATGCACTTAAACTTTAAAAGTTCAAAAAAATCCTATAAAGCCTGATTAAACTCCATCTGCCCAAATAAGATTGACACCTTTGATTTTGAGAGATTTATTACATACTTCCTCCGTTTCTTTTTAAAGGTTACAGTTCTCATTTGCACGTATTCCAATTCACATTTTCAACGATTAATAACTCAAATTCGGTATAAGAAAAAATTCTTAAAATTTGATATTTAAAAACTAGAAGATGAGATTAATCCAACAAGATCTCATTTGGCTACATTTTGTCTTTTATTACTATAACTAAAATAGAAGTCAAAGTACTACAATGAACAGTAAAAAAGGTCAACATGTAACATTTAAAAAGAAACGGAGGGAGTACTTCATTATTCACATTAACTCAATTTCTAATGGCAATTGGGGATGACAACTTGACTTAATTGACTTCTAACTTTCATGTTGGAGTTTCTAATTCCCTCCGTGACCCTATCCATTATTTTTGTCTATTTTGTAATTTATGTGACATGAATTCCTAGTATCCATTTCCTTCCATATATAAACTGTTCAAAAAAAATTACAAAGTCATAAAAGCGGATAAGGGGTCGGTAAAAAATTGAAATCCAGAGAATTGGAAGTTAGGGATTTAAATAATTAGGCAAGTACTTTATCCACTTTTCTGGCATACAATAGCTCCTAAAAAAAAAAAAATTAGAGTGATACCAAGTTAATATTTCAATTTTCAACTAAAAAAGCTTCGCAAAAAAAAAAAAATCAACTAAAAAAAAAAAGGGTAGAGCAGGGCAAGTGGCGGTCGCGGGGATAGTGTCATAGTGCACATGCCGCCCGGCCCGTTTCCAAACTACAGAAAATTCCACTGCGCACCACCCACCTTGCCGGTACCCGTATGCATCGGTTGCCATCCCTAAAATCCTAAATCCCCTCTCTCCCCACTGTGATTTCAGTTTCACCATTGCTGGCCTACATCTCTGTCCAAAACGCCTTCTCCCATTTCCCTTTCTCCTCAAAGGTCAAATCTTTACCTAAATCCTCACATTCTTACCTACATACAAATGGCACATCATTTCTCCTTTTGAATCGACCGGCTTCTCTTGCTCCTCCTATATCTCCACACACAGAGAGAAACAAAAAAAGGAAAATACTTTCTTGAAAACACATCTGGGCTGTCCTTATGTGAAAATATTCCTTTCTACAGAAATAAAGAAAGCCTGAAAGCCACTGGTTTGTTGCTGCGCTGTATCTTAGTTGTTCTCCAGCTTTGGTTCATTTTCGTTCAATATTTTCCGTCACAGGATTAGCATTCCTCCGAAAGGCAAATCTGGGGTTTACCTGTCAGTTTTCCTATTGGAGCTCTAGAGATCTCTCTGAGGTGAAATATTCTCTTCCCTCTCAAATTCCGAAACTTTTATTTTTTATTATATGTGTGTTTCCGCTCTGCAAGTAGGCATAATTCTTGATATCCTGTGTTCTTGAGTTCAAATTTGGGCACAATTTTGTGATGATGGGAACTATAGTCTCGCGGTTCTCTGTTTTGGGTTTGTTGATTCTCAATCTGCTGTGGTCTTGTAATGGATTTGATCCTGTTGATAAGTATTACATAAACTGTGGATCGAATAGTGAGGTTACCGTGGGTAATGTCACCTACGTGTCTGATAATTCGGCTTCGAGGTTCCTTTCGACGCCTCAGGATATCTTAGCCGATAGCCGAATGAATTCCATAACCCCATCTGATGATTCCCAGCTGTTTCGTACCGCTAGAATCTTCACCGGGCCGTCTAAGTACACGTTTTCGATTAAGCAGGCCGGCAGGCATTGGATCCGCTTGCATTTCTTTCCCTTTTCGTACCAGAGTTACAATATGACGTCCGCTAGATTCGCCGTTTTCGCCCAGCGGACAACTCTGCTCAGCGATTTCTCCCCGAGGAACGCTTCCGTAAAGGAGTACTCCGTGAACGTCCCGACCGGAGACCTTGCGATCACGTTTTCGCCATCGGGGGGTTCTTTAGCATACGTTAATGCAATTGAGGTCGTCTCGGTTCCCAATGACCTCGTAATTGATGACGCCTCGCTTTACAATCCGTCGGGGAAATTTGTCGGCATGCTGTCCCAGTCGCTGGAGACTGTGCATAGGTTGAATATGGGCGGGTCTTATGTTTCGCCGGTGAATGATTCGTTGGGGCGGACATGGCTTCCGGATACGAGGTTTTTGTTGCGACCGGCGACTACTAAAACCAACATTGAAGCTGTTAAGTATCCTGATGGTGGTGCCACACCCGATACGGCTCCAAAAACCGTGTACGGGACTTGCACATTGATGGACTCCGCAGGTGATCCCACTGCTAATTTCAATGTGACGTGGGTATTTGATGTGGATCCTGGTTTTCAGTACTTTGTTCGGCTGCACTTCTGTGATATCGTGAGCACGTCTGCTACTCAGCTTCTGTTCAACCTTTATATCGATTCGGCTGTGGCTTATTCAGACCTCGAACCATCTCAGAGAAATCAGGGACAGTTGTCCACCGCATTCTTTTTGGATTTTGTCACTCCATCGGTTGAAAGGAATAACCTTAGGATAAGTATTGGTCCGTCGCCTTCGAGTTCTTACCCGGGTGCTTTCCTCAGTGGGTTGGAGATTATGAAATTGAACAGCTCTATGAACAGCCTTGCTGTCGGGTCGTCCGTCTTGCCTAGCTTTCCAGCGACGAAGAAGTTGGGAGTGATCGTGGGTTTGAGTGTTGGAGTGCCACTGGTTTTGGTTGCTCTTGCGGTTCTGTTTTTCGTGCATCGGAGAAGGAAACAGGAACGGCTCAGGCAATTGAAATCGTGGGTTCCTATATCAGTTAATGGCGGAGCTTCTCATACGATGGGAAGTAAATTCTCGATTGGCACGACTGTTACTGTGGGATCGAACATGAGCTATCGTATCCCTTTTGTAGCAGTCCAGGAAGCGACCAACAACTTCGATGAGAGTTGGGTAATTGGAGTAGGTGGATTTGGGAAAGTGTACAAGGGCGCTTTGCACGATGGCACGAAGGTAGCTGTTAAGCGAGGCAATCCCAAGTCGCAGCAAGGAATAGCCGAGTTTAGGACTGAAATCGAGATGCTTTCTCAGTTCCGCCATCGCCATTTGGTTTCCCTGATCGGGTATTGTGATGAGAAGAATGAGATGATCCTGGTGTACGAGTACATGGAAAACGGGACGCTCAAGGGGCATCTCTACGGATCCAGTAACCCCAGTCTAGGTTGGAAGGAGAGGCTCGAAATATGCATAGGATCAGCAAGAGGATTGCACTATCTCCACACTGGCTACTCAAAAGCTGTTATTCACCGCGATGTGAAGTCGGCAAACATATTACTCGACGAGAATTTCATGGCCAAAGTTGCTGACTTTGGACTCTCCAAGACAGGGCCTGAGATCGATCAAACCCATGTCAGTACAGCCGTCAAAGGTAGTTTCGGTTACCTCGATCCTGAATATTTCAGGAGGCAGCAACTGACTGAGAAATCAGACGTGTACTCGTTTGGTGTCGTCTTGTTCGAAGTTCTCTGTGCCAGGCCCGTAATTGATCCGTCACTTCCTAGAGAAATGGTGAACTTAGCGGAATGGGCGATGAAGTGGCAGAAGAAGGGGCAACTGGATCAAATCATCGATCAGAGTCTCGTGGGAAAGATAAAGCCGGATTCTCTTAGAAAGTTTGGGGAGACAGCGGAGAAATGCCTGGCTGACTTTGGGGTAGATCGACCGTCCATGGGGGATGTCCTGTGGAATCTAGAGTATGCTCTTCAGCTTCAGGAGGCAGTGGTGCACAACGACCCCGAGGAAAACAGTACCAATGTCATCAATCATCTCTCCCCTGGAAGCGGCGACTTCAATAATCCCAATGATGTAAGTGCATCGGTGGCTCAATTTGAAACGTCGAGCGTGGATGACCTATCTGGTGTTTCGATGAGTAGGGTATTCTCGCAGCTGGTGAAGTCCGAGGGCAGATGATTGCAGGGTTATAGTTGTTTACAGTAATACTTGTATAAGATTGGAATTTGGAGCAGCCCTTATTTTTTGTTTTCTGCAGATGAGCAATATTTCTGCATTTGTTCTTCTTTTTTTGCTGCATATATATATTATGTATTTGTTTGCCTGTTTGGGACCATGGGGGTGCATTAGGAGTATGGTTTTTATAGAGTAGTATTTTCATGTTATACAAGTTGGTGGTACACATAATTCTTCAACTGTCTGATGTGCTTTTATATAATATCTTTTGTTATCCATATCAATAGTTTCAACTTGTGTGACGATAGAGATATTATAGGAGGCTGCTGCTCCACAAGAAGTGCAGTGTATGTAGGCATGGGATGGGAGATTGTATTAAAGGAAGCCTTCATCCATCCAAGGGAATTCTTGTCAACATTTCAGTAGTCAAGTAGTGGTAGTAGTACTGAAATAAAAGTAATCAGAGCATGTGGTTGTAGAAAAATACACTATTGAAATTTGAAAAAGGTGAGCTGCTGAATCGGGGCATTGGATTATTATGCAAATTATAGGCTTTGATTGAGTGAGGCTGTGAAGGTCAACATGGCATGGGCCGTAAAAGGAAGGATCCAAAAATTCTAAAGTTGGTTTGTGGTCCTATAAATCAACACATTTGTGTTTGTCACAGCACATTCCGATCCGATTTCCGTCACACTCATCTTCCTTCCCAGTTCCCACTCTGGTCTGTGGATCATGTTATCTTATGTAAATCCCCAATTCTAAAAGTTGTGGACAAAGTTTCTATCAACATAAAATTATGGTGGGTGGGTGGGTGGGTGGGTGCGTGCGTTTGCATGCAATATGAGCAGCAGCCCATGTGAAGAAGGTTGGGTAACACTAACAATGTGTGTGTTTCCTGAGGAGCGGTTCTGAACTTAAAAGAGTCTTGAGAGAGGGTCGTAAGCCCAGAGGGGCACGGCACCCTTTTTTATACACAAAAGCATATTAGTCAATCTGGTAAACTAGGGGCCAAGCCCTTTTTTAAATTCTTCCCTTTTTTCTTTTAAGCACCATCCCCAATTTTATTACACTTTGCACCTTATTATATGTTTGACTCTAGTTTACCACATGTATCATATGGAATTTACCAAGTTCTTGGTATGTAGTTTACCACATAAATCATATGGTATTTACCAAATTCTTGGTATGTGCTTACTTGGTATGTAGTCTACCACATAAATCATATGGTATTTACCAAGTTCTTGGTATGTGCTTTAACATAAATACCTTATTATGTTTATCAGGTTATTCCACAGATATCATATAGTATTTACCAAGTTCTTGGTAAGTGTTTTACCACAAATATCATATGTTGTTTACCAGGTTAATAATATGTGGTTTACCACTGTACAGGTATGTGCTTTACCACGGTTACTACATAGTCTTTACCAAGTTATTGGTACGTGGTTTAGCACTATACTAGTATGATTTACCACATATAACATATGGTATTTACCAAGTTCTTGGTATGTGTTTTACTACAAATACCTTATGATGTTACCAGATTATTCCACATATATCATATGATATTTTCCAAATCTTGATATGTGCTTTACCAAGTGCTTGATATGTGGTTTACCAATGTTATTGGTATGTATTTTGCTTAACTTTCCTAACACATGTGGGCTAAAAAATAATGTTTGAAATGATAGGACTTTGACTCTAATAATGTTTTAGTAGTGGGTACCTGGCCCTAATTTTCCCGTAGTCAATAGTGGTGTTTGTGGTTAATTGGACCACAGCCCAGCCCATGTTGACAAATTAAAAGTAGTTTGTAACTCAGAAAAAAGGTGTTAGTTTAATCACAAATGGTACTACATTTCTTTTTTCTTTTTTTTTTTCTTTTTTTTTTATTTTATATATTTTTAAAAAAATGGGTTGACCAGATGAGTTGCTAACCCGGTATATGTAGAATTTGAGTATTGGATTAAGTTATTTATTAGTGGTAGGGTTTTAGTATATTTAATAATGTTTAATTATAAATACATATGATATGTGTATTACTGTTACTATAAAAAAAATAAGATGGATTAGCAATTTGATAGGAATCACTTCCATAGAAAAATTATACTACTAATATTTGAATAGTATTAAATTAGTATGATTCGTTGGGAACATTCTATCATGATTCATGTGTACCTCATCAATTGGCTACATGCTGTATTAAAAATTGTGTTTGAAGCAGAGATTATCATGAGGATTTTATAATTTGGGGATTAGATCAGGGGATTTTAGAGCGGAGTAGAAAAATTGTTCCACCAGCAAACTTAAAATTTAATTAAGGCAAACAATGCTATAAAAAAATAACCATGATGACAATTATATATACAAAGTAGTCTATATTTTTAATTTGTTACCTACCTTTATGGGTCTGTTCTGCACGCAGCTTTTGAGAGCTTTTAGTAACTTTAGTTTTTATTTCAAAACAAAAGCTCCGTTCTGCACACTAGCTTTTGGTAGCTTTTGGGAGCTTTTGGAAGCTTCTTTTTAGAAGCTACCTGTAGTAGCGTTAAAAAATAAGCTATGAGCTTTTTTTGAGCAATCACAATTTTAACCCACTACCCAATAGTCTACATAAATATTTGTTCTTTAAGTCATTTAATACATTTTTTCACAGCTACAGCTAGTTGTACAAAACAATTAAATAGAACTGACAGCTAAAGCTCCCCAGCTCCTTACAGCTCCAGCTTGCAGCTGCAGCTTACAGCTGCAGCTCTGCGTGCAGAACATACCCTATATGTATACAATATACCATAACGTTTGTGTTGGATCATGGATGAGATTCTAAATGGTGAATTTGTGATGGGCAGGAGGAGTAAAGAGTAAAAGGACAGGTCGACAGGACAAAATAATGAAACTAGTAGTGTCGATGAACCCGATCCATACTTGCATTGTAAGTTCCATAATGACGTCAGCTCTGTTCTTTCTCAATTTGAGATGATGATTATTACTATAATGTGGTCGGCCAATTATTATTAACTTCAATATGGCTTTTCGCCTACTCCACCTGCGGCCTTTGCAAAAGCAATATAATCAATCATAGTAGTAGTATATACATACTTGATGGACTACTTCCCAGTTCCCACGCCTTATTCATTCTCTCCACTGCATCATTTATTAATATACTTGTAAAATACTTCCACCGTCTCATTTTTATTATTACGTTTGACTTTTTGGCACTATTCACTGTTTAAGTTTGATTCGAATTTTTATCATAGTTAGGTAAGAAAAACATAGTCAAGTGAAATCTTGTTAGATTCATCTAATCTTGTAGTTTTAGAATATCAAATTTTTATAATTTTTTATTATACACAATTTAAGTTGTTAACCGTTAAAAATATGTATTGACATACATGTCAGGTGGGTCCGTAACAATAATAATGAGATGGAGGTAGTAGCAATTTACTCAATTATATATATATATATAGTGTGTGTGTGTGTGTTTGTATATTAAACGAAATAGTCCTATATGTTTGCTGAACATAATAAGATACTAATACTATATAATTTAAGGTGAGATTACAAGAATTTTTGTTCTTGCGATCGAAAATTTTTGATAAAATTCAGTCACTAAAAAGGTTAGCAACCGAATTTGTAACCGAATTAACTACTACTTCCTCCGTTTTTTAAAGATAGCTACGGACCCACTCAGCACGCAGTCCAATGCACATTTTAAACCATTAATAATTCAAATTCGGTACATGTAAAAATTCTAAAAGTTCGATATTTAAAATCTACAAGACGAGACGAATCTAACAAGATCACACTTGACTATATTTTAACTTGTATAACCATGAGAAAACTTTAAGTCAAAGTATATAAATGAACAGTACCCATTAGTCAACAGTAGCTAACAAAAAAAAAACGGAGGAAGTACAATTTTGCCGATTAAATTCAAATTTTTTCTAGTAATGTCTAGTGCAATGATTAAGAATTTCTTATTAAGAATATAGTGTAGACATGATGATATTATTCCTAAAAGAGAAAATTCATGCTCAAACTCATGACTCATCATAAAAGTAAATACAATTCAACAAAAGTAAAATAACCAAAAATTCATGTTATATGGTGAACTGTTAGGGTGTCTACTCAGAAGATTGACTAGTATAATTTTATGATCAGTTGCTTATGAATTTTACTAATAGTTAAATAAGCATTGAATTAAAGTAACGAAAAGGAATTACACCTTCCATTAGTTTATTGATAATTGTTTTTATTCAAATTGACGCAAAATAATAATAATAATAATAATAATAATAATAATAATAATAATAATAATAATAATAATAATAATGATAATGTTAGGTTGTTAGCTTGAAAATATATAATTATCATTATAAAATTGTTATTCCGATCAGATGAGAAATTGTATAAAATTATTCAAATAAGAAAATAAAATTTACCAAAAACGTAAGTAAAAGTAGTCTAAGAAAAATAATAATTTAAAATATGAAAAGGAAAAATATTTACAAAAATTTTATGAAGGACAATCCTGAAAGGGGTATGTAAAATTAGGAAATACTATCAGATAGTACTTGTCTTCACTTATTAAAACCACAATTTAGTACTAGTATTTTATTCTAAAAATATCTATCGATAGCCCTATACAAACTGTACGACCAATTCATTTTTTCATTGTTGCACAAATTTTTTATTGGAATGATGATGGTTTGTTTCAACTATATTCATAATTTTATTAATAATCAATTTTATACTATTATATGATAAGTTCGTACAATTATCTATATAATCACACAACTAATTAGAAAAATACTTTATAAATATATCTAGCTTGTTATGTGATACGACAGTAAATTAATAGGATGTTGCTTATTTGGTTGAGTAGTTTAGCAATTAATCTTGTATGAACACTACAAGAAAATCTAACAAATTCGAACGCAACTGGAAATTTAGAAAATGCAAATCCTCCTCGTCTGAAATTTTTTGGGCCACAGTCGAACAAAGATCACAATTAAGGAGAACTAGGCTGCCTCATATTTAAAAGTTTTGGTGGTCTTCTCCGGCCTCCGCTTCCCCAAAAAAAAAAATGGTGGCCGTACCATAGAATAACAATGTAAAAAGTCCTGTATGTATTGTTAATTATCAATTTTGTCCATTAAATTTGCTAATTAGATAAAACATTCTTCAAGTATATTAATTCAATGTCCTTTATCCTCTTAATCATCTAATTAGTCCCTTAATCAGCCTAAATCTCCACCATTAATCTTTGTCACATCATTTCGTCAGTTTAATTAAGGGGCCAAATGACCAAATCAGTTAGATTAATACTCCCTCCATTTTCCAATAGTTGGAACGTTTGGAAATTTAACACTATTCACACACGCACTTTGACTTAAAGTTTTATCATAGTTATACAAGTTAAAATATAGTCAATTGAGATCTTGTTAGATTCGTCTCATCGAGTAGTTTTTATATATCAAACTTTTAGAATTTCTACTTGTACCGAAATTGAGTTATTAATGGTTTAAAACATGCACTGGACTGCGTGCACTGTGAGTCCGTTTCAATTTTTTGAAAACGGAGGGAGTATGTTTTTAAAATGTTTTAAGTAATTAACAAACTTAATGAACTAAATTAATTTTTTTTTTTTTTTGGTTGAACAACCTATACAAGCTAAAAGGATTGGTGGGAGCTCATGCCACACAAATTATAAAGAGATAAAGAGGATGAATAGAAGGCGGATGGGGAATCGAACCCCCAATTACATATAGATTGGGAGTCGGAGGACTTGACCATTTGGGTAAGTCCACATCCCTAATGAACTAAATTAACAATTAACATAAATACAAGACTATTTGAATTTTCATTCCATAATCACCTGGACCTCTTGTCAGTGGCTGAATTTTCGACAATAAATTAGCATATTTCATAGGGCAAAATCTTGTTTACTGAATTTCAATATATACAAATCATGTTTGTGTTTTAACATAAGAGATGGATCGAAAGGTTTGGTTTCCAATATTACATCCCGCACTACAAGAAAAAAATCCAATTACCGACCCCAATTACCGACCACCATAGTACGGGTCGGATTTACCGACCCCATTACCGACCCCAAAGTGGGGTCGGTAAAATTTAGCCATTATTGGGCGCAGTGATATTTGAAAACCAAAACACCGACCATAATTAATGTGGTCGGTATTACCGACCCCATTACCGACCCCAATTGGGGTCGGTAATTGTTACCGACCCCATTACCGACCCCAATTGGGGTCTGTAGTTTTTTTCAATTTTTTTTTTTAATTTTTTCCATTATTTTATTATTTAGTTTATATTTTTATTAAATATTTATTTGATTATTTATATAATTTAATTATTTATTTATTTGGGCCAATTAATTAATTATTTATTTTATAATTTAATTATTTATTAATTTAATTACTGAATTAATATTTTAATTATTTAATTTTTTTAATTTTTTTATTAAAAATAATTTTATATTATTATTTAAACTTATCTTAATTTTTGAATAATTTTATTATTTTATTTAATTCATTGTTTTTAATTTTTTTGATTTAATTAATTAATAAAATATTTATTATTTAATTAATTTAATTTTATTTTATATTTCTATTCAATTAACTACAAAAAAAAAATTAAGTTAGCAACCGAAATTTGCGATTGAACATATTGGGTGGCTATTACCGACCGAATTAGCAACCGGATTATTCATATTGATTATTGAATTTTATATTCCATATGTTATTTTTTAATTTTTAATTATGGAATTTAATATTTTTATAAATTTTTTAATTCAATTAATATTTAATCATATTGATTTCTGTTTTCTAAAATTTAATTAGTGATTTAATTAATTTTATCCATTTAGTTAATGAATTATTCTACAACTTATTTAATTAATATCAATTTTTATACTATTTTTTTAAGTTATTAATTACATATTTATATATAAAAATATTATATATATTTAATAAATTACATATGATAACATGAAAAGTTGTGTATCCGGATGGCACGCGCGTGGGTGATGAATGCACCTCACCTGGGTTCGAATCCTCTCTACAGCATTTAGGGGGGAATTAATATATATGACACGTGGCGGGTTTCCATTGGTGGTGCGAAGGGCTAGCCCAGCTGGTTAGGGTTGTGACTCGGTGGTGCGAGGTTATGGGTTCGAGCTCTCCTGAGCACATTTTATTTCATATAAGAAATTTACCGACCCCAAAATGGGGTCGGTAATCTCGGGTCCTCGAGGCCCCTAGACCTCGCTTACCAACCCCAATGTTGGTCGGTAATGGAGTCGGTAATTTTACCGACCCACATGGGGTCGGTAATCTCCCGACCCCCAGAATCTTTGGTCGGAGCCAAATTACCTACCATCAATTTACCGACACGGGATTGGGGTCGGTAATGGTTTCGGTAAACCTGTAGACGACCCGTAAAACCTAGTTACCGACCCCATTTTGGGGTCGGTAAAACGAAATTTTCTTGTAGTGCCGGGCAAGGTTATGATGCGGATAAATGGAGGTGCGGATGTGCGGACTCCGTCCGCAGCCGTTGATTATTTTTATCATCCAATGGTTGAGATCATCTGTAGGGTTAGTTTCGTAATTTTATATTAAATACACAATTCAACGACATGACATACACAATTCAGCAACGGAGCCTATGCAATTCAGCGACCCGGCTATGCAATTCAGCAATATTATTTTGTTCATCTCAGCGGCGTTTTGAAGTTAGAGCCATTTGAAGTTCATTGCGATTTTAAATGCATCTCAGCGACGGAGTATACACAATTCAATGACATGGCCAATACAAATTCAGCGACATGGGATATGCAATTCAGCGACATTATTGTATTCATTTCAGCGACACAATTTTATATATTTCAGCGATATATATAGTTCTAGGCATTTTAAACGCATCTCAGTGACGAGCCCCACACAATTCAACACCACGACCCTATGTAATTCAGCGACAATGACAACACAATTTAGCAACTTGATATATTATTTCTCAGCGATATGTTATATAAAATACCTAACAAGTAAAATTACGAAACTACCCCTAAAAATGATCTCGACCGTTGAATGATGAAAATGATCAACGGCTCAAGGGCGATGTCCACACGGTACGGACGATGGCTGTCCGCATAGCAACGCCGACCATTACATCCCAAATCTTGTACTAATAAGTGATGGATAAGGAAGTATTTGTTTTTTTTTAAACAAGTGACACTCAAAGTGTTTGCAAAAAGTAATGGGAGGCCAGAGCACATAAACTACAAATGTATAAATGGGAGGAATAAAAAGTCGGGTGGAGAATTGAACCCCAAACTATAAAGTTGGAAATCAAGGGTATTTTAGTATAAATTTGAAGAAACCAAAATCCATTTTAATTTGAGTTTGGATTTTAACTTACCAGGCAACAATCTATTACTTCATCCGTTCCTAAATAAATGCAACATACTCAAATTTCACGCAATTCAATGCACAATTTTAAGCCGTAATAACTCAAATTCCATACAAGTAAAAATTGTGAAGATCTGGTATTCTAAATATATGCGATTAGACGAATCCAACAAGATCTCGATTGACTATATTTTATCTTATATAATTGTATTAAAAAGTCGAGTCAAAGCTACTCAATAAATAATGGTAAAAGTCAAAACGTACAAATAAAAAAGAACGGAGGTAGTATATTATAATATTTTAAAAAAAAACAAAAAAAAAAAAACCAAAAAAAGAAAAACCTAAAGTGGAGGATGAAAGATACAGACGACATTTATCGTGCACCAAAATTTGTTCAACTTAGAATTAGGATGTCGTGATGAGTCTTCCACCATTCTTATCGCATACCCTTAGCTTTCGCATACAATAAACTGTTTTGTCTTATCTTCTTGTCGTAAAGTTTATTTACATAGAAGTATATTTTGTCATTTTTAGAAATTTTCAATATCATCTCAATTACACACACTTATAGATATTATTCATTTTGAATATACCACCATGAGTGCTTTAAAACACATCTACAAGGTAGATGTATTCATATCCATATAAAACATTCTTCGTTCTCTTTCCAACTGAGCGTACAACATCACATTTTCTATTTAATTAGGTGTCTTATTTAGGATTTGATATTCATTATTATGAATATGAAAGACCTCTTCTTATCATTTATTTTGTAGATCACGATAGTAGTCCGTGGGTGAAAGTGCAAAATTTTATAATAATTAGTAATGCTGAAAAATTAAACAATAGATCATTTAACAGAGTATTTGTGCTACACCAAAAATTAAATAATATATATATATATATATATTATTGAAAGAAGTCAAATTTGTAGTTCGGAGTATAAATTAAAGTAGTGAGCAAAAAAAAGCTTGTGAGAGAAGTAGCTTTGAATGAAGACAAAGTGGACATATAGTATATCATGATGAATGATATATGTTCAGATTAGCATCCGAGCTGTATATATGGTGTAGTTTTAGTTTAAGGCAATTGCCTATAGACCTTATATAGTGGACTGGCTGGTGCCCCGCAATATATATAATAAATGGACCACAACTCCACGATATATATACTACTTTCTAGCATATTTTTGGAATTAAAATTCTACATTTATAACACGTACGTTATTATACATATAAATCAAATTCGCATTTTTTAATACTATTACATAGTATTTGAAAATTCTCTCTCTCTCTCTCTCTCTCTCTCTCTCTCTCTCACTCTCTCTCTCTCTCTCTCTCTCTCTCTCTCTCTCTCTCTCTCTCTCTCTCTCTCTCTCTCTCTCTCTCTCTCTCTCTCTCCTCTCTACATATAAACCAACATTTATTTTAACATTGGTTTGTGCAATGTCCTGTGGAACTTAGAAGGCCTTTGATTTGTTGCTATCATCACTTTGTGGCTGTCACCGTTAAACTAATAAGTACAACTATCGTAATATTATTATGAATCTTTTATATTCATTGAATATTCATTTTTGCATATTATAGAGTATGTCGAGTTAAGCAACCAACTAAAAAGTTAATATTGATACCCGCAATAATTAATATATTGAGGTTGCTTGAGAATTAATGGGTTCGCTGATTTTCGAACAAACTGATTATATTTTTATGATAGTAATTCTGTCTAAAATCAGAGTATCACAAACACACATAATATAATCTTGAAATTCTGTGTACTCAAAAGCCTTGTGTCTCACACCAAGTGAAAATTGAAACCCCTAACCCGAAACTAAAATATTAAAAAGTTAATTGTTAAAATTAAGTTTGTAATAAAAAATGAGAATTAAAATTCATGCATTATAAAAGCGACATTACGAGTGTCAATGTTTAAAATAAATTTTATACACAAAAAGTAAGAGCGCGTAATATATAATGATGATGCAGAGAATGCATGGTTCTTTGCGTGTGATGTTTATTTTAAAGTGAAATTAATTTATAAATATGGATGGTAAGTGAATTAAGTGCACACTTGTAATAACTATATATACAAACGTACGGAAATTAGTTTCTTTTTACGCATTATCTTTCTCAAATTAATGTATATATACATATAAACTTTAATTTACTTACTTACTCAAGGTTTTAAGAGTTTTTTTTTGTGTCAGAAAATTCAGTGGGCAGTGGCATACCAATTGGAATTAACATGCAATGCATTAAATTAAATTATTTTTGCTACAAACATTAAATTAAATTATTGTAACGAAATCTTGAAAAATCAAATTACGATACAGAGTGGACGATATCAACACAATTCAAAAACACGATACGGTTCGTAGTTCACTTCATACCAGTGATGATCAATTTATACACACGTATATTAACTCAATAATAAATATTAATAAAACCTCACCGTATGTATAAATTATTTCTTAAAATAAAAAAGAAACCCCTCCCAAAAAAAAAAAAAAAAATTACCCCATTTTGTTTTTCGAAAGAGCAAATGGAAAAGAGAAATCAGCAGCAGCATCATCAATTGACAACATCAATCTTGGTGGTGCACGACAGCAGCCGCCGGAAAACGGAGGCGAGGAAGGAGCACGAGGAGGCGCGATTCCTCCGGCCGCCGTCTGCGGGGGACCTATACGTCTTTTTCTTGGGCGGCGGTTTATCCTTATTATTGGGCTTGGGGTTATGGCGGCGGCCGCGGCCGAGGCACTTGATGATGGGTTTTTTGTGATCGTCGGCATGATCTTCCTCCCGGGAGAAAGTGTAGCTCCTCAAATAGAGCTGGCGGCAGGAGATGCTGTCGACGACCCTCGGATGGCCGTAGGTGCGGTCGCCGGCGGCGTTCCTTCTGGACGATCCCGAGGACGAAGACAGAGAGCTCATGGAACGGACGAACTCGAAGTCGGATTCGGGCCACTTGTAGAGGTTGACGTAGGTTGCCCGGACGACGGGGACGCGCGTGTCCTCCACGCAGCGGGAGATGCAGGTTGAAGCCATTGATGATGGCTGCTGCTGTTGTTATGGAGGAGAGGAGAAGAAAAGCAGCGGTGGGTAAAAGAAAGGAGGAGATCCTTTATAGAGATGGGTACTTATTAAGATTTGTAAGAATGATCGCAATCGGTCGGGTCGGGTCGGGTCGGAACTCCGAACTGCTAAGTGCTAACTGAAATATGGAGTAGTACATATTTGGTGCGAGTTGACTCTAAATCAGGGAAAGCTTTTGTCCAAATCTTTTCCATTATTATTCAATAGCTTTTCATGTTATTCTATAGCGTTCCTAAATAGGAGTAGAAAGCTCAATTTCAATAATTAAGGTTTGCACTAATTAACTTATAAATTTACAGTTTTACTCTTCAATTAAACTTATTCTTAATAAATGTCAACAAATAACATTTATTTAAAGTGAAGGGCAATACAGTAAAAACATAGCATAACTACCTATAACTACTTAAAAATAACAATTATTGTGGAACACACTTTTGAATCTTTAAAAAGACAACTAAACTAAAAAGGAACAGAGGGAGTATATACCGTTTTGAATAATTTTTGGAGGCACCCAATTGTATTTATAGATGTAATGTAAAAAATTAAAAACTTGTTTTGAAATGATTTCTCCATGTAATATTATTCATTAATACTTTAAAGCCCATATTTACTTTACATTATTTGATTTATTAATTAAGAAATCTCAATGGAATTAATGTCTAAAAGGTATGTTTGGCAAAATCATATGAATTGGATTGCATATAAAAATGGATGAGCGATGCATATTAAAGAACATAGACCATAGGTAATAGTAGGAAAGAACGGGCGCCCGAATTCAACTCACTTATTTAATTTTACAATATAGCACAACTGTACGGATATAAATAGAAATCAGAAACAGGTTTTAGATTTTTCTCGAGAGTTTTTGTAATACTATGTTTTTGAATTTTTAATTCAAATGGTTTTGGTTCTTAAATTAATTACTTTATCAAACAAAAATTACTCTGAATGGTTATAGCTCTATAGCCCTCTAGCCTCTTCAGACAAGAAGAAAAACAATTGACAAGTTGGCAATTTATCAAACAGAAAACTTCAAAGTGAAACCAGACCATTTCTGCATAACAAACATTACAAGACCTCAGGAAATTGTACAAGTTTAAAGCCAAACCATATATTGTGAACGACGAAAAGATGCCTTAGAAACAACCAAACCTTTCACAACCACCATCCAAATAACATTCATACATACATTATGAGAAGGCCTTGAGCCTTCAGATGTCACCGGATTAGATTCACCACAAGTATCAACAGCAAATCGACAACATGACCAAATTCCGCCAAAATCATCGTTGCATGAGCCAATATAATGCTTGCAGAGTTTCTGTCATTAACGTTGCTTTATAAGAATGAGAAAATCTTTTGGTTAAACCATAGATGTTAACTGAATTTTCATTTCTTCTCTCGAATAAATAACAGTATGAGTACCTTTCAAAAGACGTTCTGTTGCAGATCATCTAGTTCAGGATTTACATTGTTTTCTTCCTTATCGAAAATTGGGGCGTCGAGCACAGGTGGATCCTACAGAGTTTTCAAGAAACATGAGTTTAAATGGAAACTAGGAAAATAACAAATATTAATAAAATTGAACCGTGAATTCAACTTGTATAATTGAAGTCAAGCAAAGAAAACTTGTAGTATAACTGAACTGATAAAATTACTGAGAATACACACATTAGGAAAATACATAACGTGGAAATTATACTTTCGAATTTCATCTTGCAGGCTAGAAAGTGGTCTAATACTCTTATTTATAGAGTTGTATAAAAGGTTGACTTTCCTGAACTCAATTCAACAGACAGGGTTGTATCGGAAAGAGAATCAGGAATCAAGAATCTGTATTATTACCATGCACCGAATAAGAGCCCAATTGATACCACGGAAAAATGGATGCTGCTTCACTTCATTGGCCCCCTCTCGTGATGCTAGCCTGTTTTTGGGATCTCTATGCAGCAGTCGATACATCAATTGTTTTGCTTGAAGACTTACCTGTAGTAGAGTAATGTCATTTATAGAATTGTATTGCTTTTCACAATGATAGTGTCTGTTGAAAAAATTAAAAATGGATATAGAGGCTGATACCACTTTACTTCTTGGAAACTTCAAATCCTTGTGAAGAATATTTGCAAAGGTCTTCTGCCTTGTCTTCCCCCGAAACGGTGTATATCCATATAGCATTTCATATAAGAGAATTCCTACAGAGGAATATGGAGCAAAAGGAGTATTAGTTGTATGTTAATCGATCCCTTTTAGATTACAAAGCAACTGGCAAAGCTTTTATCACAAAGACTTGCTAGAAATTACCTAGAGCCCACCAATCAACTGCACTAGTATGGCCGGCTCCAGTAATGATTTCCTGTTTTACACGAAAGCGGCCAACAGTAAGTAGAAAATACTAATGAACAGAATGAATATATAAGAAGACAATGCATTATACTTAATTCGTTTATGCCAAACTAAGATTAGGTAAATGAATCTTGAGCCATTCTTGATTTTTAAATTGTGCACTGGAAGAGTGGAGAAGATGCTAACCGGAGCTATGTATTCTTCAGTACCAACAAAAGAATTTGATGCTCGCATTGGTTCTGCCACAAAAATTGGAGCCTGATGACCTTTTTGACTTTTGTGGCTCTTTTTCTTTTCATTTATTTCTGGAATCAAAAGCTGCTTATGCACCAATTTGAAAGAAAAAATGAGAATAAAAGAAAAGAAAAGGTTGGTGTCAAGGGTCGGGCCCTCTTTCGAGGGCAGTCCGAAGTAGGGCATAAGACACACCTGTGGTTTGCAAGATGTCAAGCAGGACAAATCGAAGTCGGTCAGAGCAATATGACCATTCTTCTGAAGTAAAACATTTTCTGGTTTCAAATCTCTGTAGATTACGCCTGCAGCAAGAACATATAAGATGCCATGGATATTTGTGTTCTGTGTATAATAGTCAAGGATAAAGCTCTACCTTGGCAATGAAGATACTCGAGTGCCACTACTACTTGAGCAGCATAGTATCTATAGAAAATAATCAGAAAACATTAAAAAGCAGGTTACGTTCACAGAAAACTAAATATAGCTTATCATGTCTGATTAAAAGATAAATTTGAGAAAAATTAAATGAACAATCATAAACATATGCAAATTAAATGAACAATCATACTAATTCTGGATACTGAGTGCATACCTTGCGGAATCTTCTTTCAGAACTTTCGTTGGTTGCTTGTCAAGAAGAAGAAAAAGCTCTCCACCAGGGCAGTAATCAGTTATCAAACAGATATGAGTTTTGGTCTGCGGAGTAATACAAAAGAATTAACAATCAAAACATTACAGGGAAAAAGCAGCTATGAGAATTTGGAGCAGCTATATGTCTATTATGAAAGAAAATTTAATTAAAAATGAATGCAAGCTCGAAAATTTCTTATTTCTTCTTCTCACCTGAAAAGAAGCATACAATGCAGGAAGAAAGGGGTGGTCCAACAAATCAAGGATTTCTCTTTCAGCACAAGCTCTGTGCACCTACATAAGTTAAAAAAGGATATCAGCAAGCAATGACATGGCTTAATAGTTCAGAGGCATAACCTCTTGGACAAATAAACAAATTTAGCTTCTTACCTTGTTTCGGTTAAGCATTACACCCTTGTCCATTGCTTTCATGGCAAAGTATTGCCCTGTTCCACATAGTTCTACTAAATGCACACTGCAAGGAGAACAATCAACTTTATATCAATTAAGCAAATAACTAGGCTTTCTATAAAGTGTTTTATGGGCAGGCGTCCTGATTTACAGTAATGACTACTGAAAACTTTCAGTCATGGGTAGAGCAAAATGACAAAGCTCAGTCACATCTAGTGTCACTACTCGCTATGTTTTCTTTTGCACAAACCATTACGTTAAACAAATTAAGCACTCAGTTGTACAAAACAACATTTAAGAAAATTTAGGAAGACCAAACTCCAGTATCTTGTAAAATTTTCAATGAAAACTGTGATAATCTTTCATAATAGGAGCTTGTAGCACTAAGTATGAGGCAGTATAAAATCCAATACAGTTAATGTGTGTGTGTGTGTGTGTGTGTGTGCTTTTAAATAATTTTCATGATTATGATAAGATATCACGAGGAACATACCTTCCGGTATCACCAGATCCTAATGGTTTTATCGGCTTAAAATGCTTCAAGCCCAACTCTTCTCCACCATCTCGAATCTGCATGTGAAAAATAGAATTGCTCAATAATGCAGTATATGGTGCAAAATTATGTCTAGAACTGAAATATATAATACATTCTTTGCACCACTTTTAAATGAATTGGCAAATGACCTAAAATTGCTGGCATGTCTGAGCATCAACTATGAATATATATCAAGTAAATTAAACAGGTACTCCGTAATTCCCTAATGCCAAATAAATTCATAAGAATGATCCTTCAATGAGAATAGTAAATTTTAACTTTCTACAAGAAGAAAGAAAAAACAAGAATTTCTAGTCAGAAATCAGATCCGACTGCACAAACAAAAGATTATCATATAAATTGGTCATATGAGAAAGAGATAGGCACCTGTCTGGGTCCAGGTCAGATGGATTTGTTTCACATGATACGAGAAAATTTCATACAGTTTACTTCACTATTGAGCATATAAATGAGTTTGAAAAATCATACTTCAGTTAATCATATCATCTACCTGTTGTATGGCTTTCCATGGAGGGCTATCCTTTCTATGGGGCTTTGGATGAACAACTTTTGAATGATTTTTCCACAAGTCCTCGGGTTTCTGTACGATGATTCAAAAACCATAAATTTCCAAAAATCACCATAAAAACTTTAGTGAATTATGCAAACTGACAGGATACTACCGTATTTGCATCCGGAAGCTCTCTGACAGCCTCGTCAACGTTTTCAGCAGTTTCTTTCACCTAGGAAAGAACAAATGAAAATAATAAGTATTCAGTCAACAGTCCATGTACCAAAAGGCCATCAATCAGATCCATTGTACAGAAAATCACCAGTTTGGCACTTTGGGTTGCTGTGGCCTCAGGAATGCAGTTGTAAAGTGGCTCTACGTGTTCACTTCCATCAAGTTGAACTCCGATAAAGTACTGCACCTCTCCCTATGCAGACAGACAGATGCGAGTAATTAGGGACAAAACAATTTCCACATGCTACACTAAACCCAACAGGCTATCCAACACATCCGGAAAATGCATCCAGATTGCAAACCTTTTGGTCACGCATAGGCTGCAGATGAAACAAATTCCAGAACTTTTTACCTGCGGGTTCATAAAAAATGAGACAAACAATATCAGAAAGACGCAAACTTAGTTACTAGAAGAATTTCACATTACCTTTCTATCAACTTAAATTCACTGACAGCAATTTTTCAATATAATTGCAGGTCACAAACCTCCCAAAAAAGATATACACTCATTCAATTTCCAAACTTAATACCAAAAGCAAGAACACATACCAGTTTTTGTGTAGTTGATGAGCTGGACAGTAACCTCTGTTTGGTTATCAATTGCTGCTCTTATTTTCCTAACAGTAGCTGGATCTGTTTCTGGTCCTTGAAGAAATCTGAAAAGATACATTATAAGTTTGATTTTATCTACAAGAAAAACAATATATCCATAAAACAAAACAATCGTAGAGACTCAAACACAACACTCTATCATATTATTGACCAATCAGCGGCGGGGAGCCATCGTCACTGAGCCTGGGGGGAGCAATGTATAATTTGAAATTATGGTAATGAGATTAGCAAGAATGTTTATTAAATTATAAAAAGGACAATGATTTTATAGCTGATCAAATGAAAATCCATTTATAATTAGGAAAAATTATTTAAAAGTCTCGTTATAATTATTCTATGTAATTACAGTATTAATTTTTAATGTGATTTTATTTCTTTACGCATTTAATATTTTCAAAAAAAAAAAGATTAATTAAATAATCAAGGTAATTGTTAACTCCAAAACCATCGATAACACCAAAACCATGCTTTACCTGCAATTTCTACCCAGGATTTCTTCCCGGCTGTACTCGGTTAACTCCAAGAAACTATCAGAAGCAAATATCTAGCATTCATATAAAAAAACAATGTAATCAGTAAACCAAAAGAAAAAAGAAAATCATCTATTCAGCCAATTCCCGAAACAATCAATGAAGAGCCCATGTTCAACACACTTACAATAGGATTATCAGGCAACCTAGGATCAGTAATGACGAAATTTTTCTCTATACGCTCAAGAGTAGTGGCTAAATCAATACCCTTTCTCATCTCCTTCTTCCTCACTTTATCATCCACACTATCCGGCCGTACATCGTCCTCGCTGTCCGACGAATCCCCATTCCTATTCTCTTCATCGTCGTCCATCATTTTGAAATCCAGCTCCTCCTCATCCTGAGCACTACTTTCACGCCTCCCCTTCTTCAGAATCCTAAGATTACCATACGACATTGCATCATTTGCATCTAAAAGATTGATCAATACTAAAGTAATATGGAAGATGTAATTACCCCATGAAGGAACGGCGAGTGGTTTTCTTGGGAGGGTTTTCCGGGATCTCACTGATCTTCTGCATTGAAGTTCGGGTGCCGGCGTGGGAATGGCGGCGGGGTGGGACTGAGTTATCGAAGCTGCGGCGAGTTTGGGCGTCGAAGATTTCATGGTCGTCGGATTTTCGGAAGAGGGGGCGATTGGCGGATTCGCTGAGCGCTCTTGCGCGGGAGGGTTTCCTGACGGCGTCAACTAACTCCATCACTGAATTTGACGCCTGTTCCTTCTGCCGCGCTAATGGGAATGTCAAATTGTATGTGCTTTATTTATCATTAGACTTGACTAGACATATTTATTTATAGTACTATTAAAAGCGGTAATTATAAGTCAAACATAAACATGGTGACAGATTAGGACTTCCTCATGGAATGGGAAATGCTTTAAAATTGTGTTTTGTGTGAAATCATAGGACTTCTGCCGGTTTGTTCACTCCAACCCTCTCATCACTACAACTCAAGACTTCTCAAAATGATTGATATCAGATTTTTAGCTTGTGAGCAATTATTGAGTTTTAGTTGTTTATTAAGCACGATTTTGAATTGGAACATCATGCAAATAATAGTTTTGGGAGGGTTTACTCTGTACTTCCAAAGGCCTATCAAATATCTTGATTTGAAAAAAATCATTTATTTAAAATTAAATTTAGATACAATTGAGTTCTTGAATTATGTTTACATATAACCAATAAGTTTATACTTACCGTATTCTCATTGCATATATTGAGATGCTTTTGGTTTTAGCCATTTCATGGGGCGGAATCCATATATTTACTTCATAATATAATATTTCCTCCTTTTTCAAATGTTTTTAACATTTGAAAAAAAAGTTACTATTCACACACAGACTTTTATTTAAAGTTTTATCATAGTTATACAAGTTAAAATATAGTGAAGTGAGATCTTGTTAGATTCGTCTCATCGTGTAGTTTTTAAATATCGAACTTCTAGAATTTTTACTTATACCGAATTTGAATTATTAATGGTTTAAAATGTGCATTGAACTGCGTGAAAAGTTGGTTTGTAATAAACATTTGAGAACGGAGGAAGTAATAGTATAAAATAAAGTCTAGACAATATGATTAAACCCTAAACCCCAAACACATTACACACCCTCTAAGTAAATTAAACATGGGAAAATAAAGGTGGGAAATGAAATATGAATGGGAGAAAATATTGATTACCATCATAACGGATCAAAGACTCCGGAAGCCCATTGGGCCGTGTCATTTTCTCCTTGGCTCCTTCAGTGTGTTTGCTTACCTCAACTTGCATACTGTTCAATTCAATTCATTCCAATCTCAAATTATATTCGTTTCAATACACATGCATATAACATATTATTCATATTTATTATAAAAAAAAAATCAAATATTATAGTACTCTTAGTTAATAAATAATTAGTAATACTAAATTAAAAAGAAGAAATAAGATTAAAATTGGAAAATAGATAAATTTTTATACTGAAGTTTACAAATAATTGAGTACTGCTATTTTTAAAGAAACAAAGGATCTCTTACATGATAAAAATTATGTGGATAAAATAATTTCTAATTGAACATAAATTTGACTTTGAGTTTGAAATTCTCATGGACAAAAATAATATGTCAGATGGGTGTCCCCGTTTGACAAGTAACGAGGGGACAATTAAATATGTGCAATCCAATCCAACTTTAATCTTATCAATTATTGGTTCACCAAACAGTCTTAAAAATTAAACAAATTTTTTTTTTTTTTGGTTTTTAAATGCATGTAGTTTTATAGATATAAAAATCACACAACACTATATGCATCCAATTTAATTTGAAAGAGGAAGCTAGGGTAAATTAGGGGAAAGGCAAGAATAATTTTTCGGAGTTAGAGGATAAATTGGACATCAACTTACTAATCTGAAAAGACCGTTGCATGTTGTGGAATGTGGGGAACGGGGACCATTACATTTGCACATCATTAGCGCTACTTGTGATGGACCACTGCACCCCCAATCAATCTAATTTGGGCTTACAAGTTTATCTCATTTTTATTATATAAGCTACTACACTCACCCCCAATTTTATGAATATAAATAAGATTATTGTGGTAAAAATAATACTACAAATGCATGGCAATGTTACACACAACCAAAACCACTCTCAAGCAAAATCTTTTGTACGATAAAAATAATACAAATGCTCATTTAAAAAGGAAAAAAAAAAAAAAAAAAAAGGTGCATTAACAATCAAGTGATTTAATAATTTAATTAGAAGTCTAAGTTAATTTTACTGAAATTTGAACTTAACTAAATTAAGTAGACCTTTAATCTTCCAACTTTTCTATACAGGTGTTACAATTATATATGACATTTTTGCCATACATTTAATTTGTATTGAGAATTGAGTTGTTTCTCTTTAGAGCACACATTCACATATTTAAGAAATTTTCATACAAATACAAACATACTTTCATGATTCTACATTAATTATTAGTAGTAATATAGTTGTATTTCATAAATATTAAAATGATGCCGAAGGAAACTTAAAATTTTCAAAATTTTGTATAAAAAAGTCAAAAAATAAAAAAAGGTGAAACGGATTGATTATTACTCCCTCCGTTCATTTTTAGTTGTCTTTTTAGAGAGTAAAAAGTGTTCCAAAATAGTTGTCATTTTTAGGTAGTTATAGGTAGTTATGCTATGTTTTTACTATATTACCCTTCACTTTACATAAATGTTATTTGTTAACATTTATTAATAATGAATTTAGTTGAATGGTAAAAATGTAATTTTATGAGTTAATTAATACAAACATTGGTTATTGAAATTGAGCTGAAGAGACAACTAAAAATGAATGGAGGAGTAATTACTATCTAGAAAGTAAAAAAAAAAAAAGGAAAAAGAAAATAATTAAGTGTACAACTAAAAATGGAAAATTGAAGAAGTTGGGACTTGGGACTAAAAGTACTTCAATAAGTCTGTGATTTGTCCTAAATACTTTTTTAAAAAAAAATAAATAAAAAATTCAAGTTATAGCAAAGACCACCTTTCTTAAGTGATCAGAGTTCATATTACTTAAAGCAATTGAATTTTCTACGTATCAAATAATGTTCATTAAAGTAAATTACATAATTATAAATAAACAAAATTATATTAGTACTGTATTAATTTATTAGGTGGCCGTGGGAGGGAGCAATAAAAATAGTTTTGGGTTTGGGGCAGATAGAAATTACTAGTATAAAGGGGGGTATGTTATGTATGTATTTGGAATGAGTAGAAGATGATTGATTACCCAATGTATTTGAGGACTTTGCCAGTTTCATCCTTGATGGGTGCTATGGTGAGAAGATTCCAGAAGGGCGTCCCGTCCTTCTTGTAATTCAGCAATCTGCCGCAGTAGTTCGTCCCCTTCTCCAGCGCCTCCCTTATCTTCGCCACGTCCTCCGGGTCCGTGTCCTTCCCCTGCAGAAATCGACTGCCCCAGCGACCCACCATCGCCCAGTATAGCATTAGCACCCCCATCAATCATTAATTAATTCAACATTTCAACGCCGTAATTCAACAATTTCATAGTATCCAATTCCCTACCAATTCCGGCCGACCACCTCCCGGGAAGTGTACCCGGTCATCTTGAAAAACCCCGCACTCGCGTACATGATTGGGTAATCCGGCTTGCTCGCATCGGACACCACGAATGTCTGCTGGAATGTCGACAGCGCGTCCTTCAGATCCTCCGATACTCTCGGGAACCCCCTTTCTTTCCCTGCAAATTATGGATTGGATTAACGTTACCCGCCTGAAAAAATCTCAAGTTGGAAAATGCTTTGTTCAATTGGAGTTTTGACTGGTTAAATTGGTCGAGTTCATACCAGCTCCGTCTTCGGAGAATTCATCCGAGCTGCGCATTGAGTTTCCGGAATCCCGCCGGCCGGGTTTGTTCTGCTCGTCGCCGGAGGTCCTGACTTTCACGCCCTGAGGTTTTCCCGTCTCCTGGTCGGTCTGCAGGACAAGCCCCCACTCGGCCGCCCGCTGAGCGGCGACGCCGGTTTCCCCGGCGGCGGCCCGCCTTTGTCGGAGGCGATTTCTGCGTTTCATGATCGTTGAATATTTCGGCAATAGTCCTGGCCGAAGCGTGCGGAGGCGGTACTGCGGGTTCCTTGAGGGCCATCCAGGAAGTAGTGGTGATGCCGTCGGCAGTGGGATTGGGGTCGGGGCTGGAGGCCCATGACTGCTGCCAGGTGGAGGGCTGGGATGATGGGCGAAATCCAGCAGCAGCAGCAGGAGAGGGAGTAAAAACTTCCAAAGAACCCCTTTGATCCCTCGGAAGAGGCGGAATCAGAGACGACTGTTTATGCTGCAGGTGATCACTTTCCATTATTATTTCTGCATCATCAACACTTATATTGAATTTTAACTACAATAATAATAAAAGAGATGGATGAAAGCGGGAAGTGAAGTAGAAGTAGAGGTTGAGTTGGGAAGTCTATCAATCTATCAATCTTTATGTAGTAAGTAGAAGTTATTGAGACAAAAACGGGGGAAATTGACAGATGAGAGGTGAAATTTCATGTAATTTGGGGGGGTGGGTTTATTGGTAGATATTTTTTTGGCTAGACGTTTATTGGTAGATATTTCTATAGTGTTTGGGGATTGGGGATAGATAAGTGAAAAGGGATGACAGTTGGGACTTGGGAGCTGCTGATGGGGAGAAGTACGTAGTATTTGTCAGTTGCCGTCACTGCACGCACTTGATTGTAACTCAACGGAGAGAAAAGGTATGGTTTTGGAGAGAACCTGAGGCCATTGGAAATCAATGATCTGGTTATTTGGGATTTGGGAGGGAGGGTGACCAATCATCATTCAACAATTCGCGCTGCAAGGGTGCAATTGGAATTTCGGTGGGTTTTGGCTCACAATTTTGCCTGTCCTCTTCTGGAAACGATCTCACCACCTTATATTTTCATGGGCACTTTCGTCAAGATAATATGCCTTTCATTATTTGTTCTATTCTCCAACATGACCACTATCTTTTTCTATTCCTAGCTAGTACTAGTATTTTGTTTTTTTAGAGCTAATAGTAATGAAAGGATAAGTAATGTAGTAGTATTTTATTTTATTTTTTTTTATATACACAAATCGAGATTAATTCTGAGTATTAATAAAATAATGATAAGTTCCAGTTCCAAATGGGTTTTTTAAAGAATAGATCTCCAAATCGCATGACCCAAACAATCATTAGTCATTACTACTATACCCTTAAATGGAGATGGTTCATCGAATCCATTTGGGAAATGCTAATTTAGGAAAATTTGTGGCAAAATGTACAATAAAATGATTTAATGAAGTTGCATTAATTTCCAATTAAAATTACCTAAGCAAAACTGGCACTTGGACATAAAGTGATATAATGAAACTGCACTCATTGAGGTTTTTTTATTCATGCAATCATGCAGACCCAGTATATATATACTGTACTATAAGAAAACAAATGGAGTAAAGGCTATAATAATAATAATAATAATAATAATAATAATAATAATAATAATAATAATAATAATAATAATAGTAATACTAAAATTGTATTTCTTCTGGATATTTCTGTAATTATTATGATTATATTTCCTTGTAGTGGCATATTGATATATCAGCCATGCTGCCTTGATTTGAACAAGATCACATCCATACATATACACACAAACACAATAATAGTTGCAATAAAACCATGGGGGCCAGATTACAGCAAAAGAAGATATATGATGAAATGAGATGAGGATAAAATCAATTAATTGTGTAAATAAATTCAAAAAAACTGCTACTATATGACACATGAGAGGAATTGAAGCTATCAAGCTAAGCTGAAAAATATGTATACTCAGTAGTATGTGGGTAGTTCATGAATTAAAAGTTGTGGGCTGTCAATGACAGTGACCTCATCTTAATGAATGAAAAACCTGTCACACCCTTTTCCATGTACACACATATTATTTACAAATCTTGTTATAACATATAGTAGTAATTAGTAGGTGATGTTATGTGCACCACACACATTTGCCCACAACAAGCATCACTTTCTATAAATTCAATACCGTTATCATTCATAAAATAGAAATTCAATTACTGTTTGCATCCATCCATAAATCAATATACATGTCACTCTGCAGACATATTTGTCAGTCTCATATTTATGTTTGCAACAGAGGATGTCATCTGATCTGTTTGATTCCATTCCATGCATGTGTGTGTTTAGGATTTCATAATAATTCATCAAATTAAATGATTGTGTCTGTGTTTAATTTGAAGAATTATATATAAATTTGGTTACAAGAGTGTCTAATAAGATATTTAGGTCTCGTTCTCTAGAACTGATTTTCAGGCCTTATTACTTATTTTTTTTATAAAAATCAGATCAGACCTGATCAGATAAGAAACATTAAGATCAGACCAGATTATATAAGATCAGATCAGACCATATCAAATCAGACCAGATCAGATCAGATCAAATCATTATAATAATATATAGAAAATAAGATCAGACCACACCAGATCAAACCAGACCAGATAGAATCAGACCAGACCAGAAATATTCAGACCAGATCAGACAAATTCAGATCAGACCAGACCAGATCTTATAAATTCAGATCAGACCAGAAAAATTAAGACCTAGATAACAGGGCCTTAATACCATATATAGAACTCAAGAGTGAAGACCCTTTAATTTAAGATCATATCCGGAATGTTTGGGAGCCAGCGAATCCGTTAGCAGATAGCAGATTCAAATAGCAGATTGTCTCACAGTTCTCTCTCTGAATCCACTATTCGCTAACACTCAAACACCCCCACTATAAAAGCAACTTTTTTGCCATCTATACATTGTTAATGTACAGGTGGCTTAGGCTGTATAGACTGGGAAAAATCAATTGGACAGTAACTTAAATTGATGATAGAAAGCAATAAAAGGATTGGGATTTGGGAATAAGAAACATGGAGGATCGGATTCGGATGCCCGCAACAAGACGAGAAAATGGTGGATGGTAATAGATAGGATAGGTATCATTACATTATTAGTTCTTTGATTTTTCTGAATGAAGAACATGAATATAATGGGGGATGGATGCATGGGGCCACAACGTCACTGCACTCCTACTATACAGTGTGCATGCATAACCTTATTATTAGTAACTGTGTATTTTGGGGGGAAATCAAAATTTGAGGACACAAACATATATACTCCATGTTGTTAAAAGTACAACCACCAAAGCTGATGAAAGGCCAGCCAAGAGTTGTAGTAGTAATTTGGTTGCCCATTTAGGGGATTAGGTCATGTGCGGATATTTGGATTTTGGTGGTCAATTCAATGAAAATATAATCTATTACGGAGTATATGTTTCCTTTTTTTTTTCTTTTTTTTTTTTCAATAACACTACTAATGTCGATAAATGAGTAATGCATGGAAGCACATAACACACAAATTATAAAAGGGCAGCAGCGGACTGGATATCTTCTTTCTTTCAAGGTATATAATACTACAGAGAAAGAGTGATTGAGCAATCCACCGAATTATCAACCAACCTATACCCATTTATTTATAATAAAAAACACTAAATATACTAGTTTAATTAATGAGACGCCATCATTTTTTTTTTTTCGAAGTCGAAGCCATATCAATTTAATGCCTAGTGAAATGAATAAACTAATTATTAATGGAACGGGTTTGCATACAGAGTATGCATATCCTGATATACTTTTTTATGCCTTGTGAGTGTTTTTTCCCTTTTGCTTGATAGTTCACTGTATTTATTTTATTTCTTTCCTTTTATTTTATTTCTTTCCTTTTTAACGCTTCATCAGTTGTGCCCAAATTAATGCTTCCTTTTTAAACCCGCTTACCGAAGATTTTGTTGCAGAGGATGCCATCCCCATGTGTGCAGTTGCACCCATAAATCAGTCAAGTGTTTTGGATCGTGGAAAGGGGAAGCAGAAAGTTTAATTTGGCTGCCCAACAGAACATTTCTTCATCATTTTAAAAATATTGTTCAACAGTATTGTCGCATAACATTATGTTTGTGGTTTGGATTTAAATATTCCATAATTATTTATCCCTTTTTGACTCAATGTTCACTTATTATATAATAGTATTTATGTCCTTTATTCATTTACTCCCTTTTTTAAACTTAGTCGTGCTATTCCTCAAGGCCCAAAATGTTACATTCATGCCTGAATAATGTTCTTATAATTACGAAGCATGATTCATATGAAAATATATAAGAATCACTGTCTTAAGTTCTTAATTGTTTTGCTTATCCGAACAGTGCTGCTACCCAGTTCATTCTGTGCTGCGAATTGTGCAATACCATGTTGTACCGATGTTGTTACGTGCTCCTCCAGCCATGCATTGAGAATGGTTTATGGTGTTGTGCTATTTCACGTTCTCATTTGTGTTCTACACTAAACTGACTAATGTTATTTTCATGCGTCAAAATGTTCTTCGAACACATCCCACGCTATCTTCCAATTATCTATTTGAAACAGGATATATTCACTCATGCTACACATATCTCTTTACTGTGATCTTTTCATTACCTAGCAATGTTCCATAACCTATTTGATTATCACTTCTGCTGTGTGGAAAGAACACTAATTAATATAATTGTTCCATCGACACATCACAACCACCCATATTCCATTGATGCCAATAGTTCATCTAAAGAAAAAAAATGGTTCAAAACCTTCGACAACCACAACTATTATTTCTTACCTGTCATCACCGATTCCACACGGGTGTAAGCGTCCGCACTACTTAGAGATTGCATTTCCGAGCACGGTTCAACAACACACAATGCATCGTCATCATCTTCACCATTTTCATACACTGGTAATGTCAAATCCTCTTCACAGCATTGCAAAACATCATTGTCGTCGATTGAATAGCATCCCACATCTGGTATATCATCATCAACGTTGTTGTGATCTTCCGGGAAGTTGTTGAGATCCAGCATTGTCGTCCCGTACCTCCCGTCCAAAGGCCTGCTTTTTTCCCGTTTCTAAATTGCCTCAAACCATGTCCGTAACTGCAACCAATTGAGAATGGAAGTTACAAATCATGCACTTCATTTCGTCCATTATTTCGGGCTAATAGGATTATCTTTCCATTGGCAATAAATGTCAACAAATGGTAAGTTTTCCTTATTATGTCAGTCATTAATGTTAGAATATTTTCAGATTCTCTTTCCTATGCCACCTTAATGACGAGTAGCACCACTTGGCCTATTGTGGAACATGTCCGGAAATGCAGACAATTGTGTGTCTGCATAGTAACTTAACCGTATTGCAAAATAAGAATTAATTAAGTTAATATGCTCCGATGGATTCAACATCCCAGCTTTTAGACTAACCTTCAAGGTTGCGATCATGATCAAAATTGAAAATAACTAAATCTTATGGAACTATATTTGCAATTTAACTTATTAGCTAATTATTATTAATTCCCCCGACCAATTCTTGGGTATATGCCTCAATCACTCATTAACACTTTCCATAAATATATACTTCATCCGTTTTTATAGGATTGCACCATTGGACACATGCACAAATGCCGATACACATTTTCAACGATTAATAACTTAAATTGTATACTATAAAAAAAAAATTGTAGAAATTTGATATTCTAAAACTACAAGTTTAGACAAATCTAACAGGATTCACTTGACTATGTTTTTTCTTCTATAACTATGATAAAAATTTAGACAATGTTAAACTGTGAACAGTGTAGAAAATAGCAATGTTGCAAACCTAACAAAACGGATGAGTATATATATATATATATATATATATATATGCTTTTTATTATAGGGTTGTTCTTTGATTACAAATTCCTGATGTATACCGATCCACGACCGATTATTTGTTCTTTGATCATATATATATGTGGAACATTTAGAGACACTAATTAACATTCCATACATATATAGACAGCATGATGAATGCATTCATCACCTAACTACTTAAGACTCCAATTCCTATCATGTGGAAGAATCAAGAATTATTTTGATTAAATTAGTGACGTAAAAAACTAAAGTACACATGCACCTATAAGTTGTCACATATGCCAACTTAATTAGTATACTACTATTTATTTATGATACTACTATATTATGCCTCGCTCCCAAGTGCTTATTTTGAATCCCGTCTTATTATCACACCTCACACATGGGAAACCTTGCATCTTTTCAACAATTCCTAAAAAAAGTTTTTTTTTTTTTTTTTATAAATGATTTTGTCTGTAAACTTGAAAATGTGGAGAAATTAAGAGGAAATTAAATATGTATGCATAAACTAGGTAAGGAATTAAGGATGGGTGAATGGGTCCAATGGGCACGTGAAATGGTCCAAAATATTTTGTGTAAGTCACAATCTGGGACTCTCCTGTTGCTTTAATTAAATACATTCTGCCAAAATTCCATTTCAGCCAATTAACTTGCTATATACTATCACTTTGCATATTCACATTTCACACCCTTTAATTTGCCCCCACTTCTTTTGTATTCTTATTCCCCATATTATATATACTATGTATCACTCTTTCTGTCAATTGCTTTTCTTTTCACCCTTTTTTTTTTATTGACAGTGAATACACAGCAGAACAAAAATTCCGTATGTATACTGATTACTGACATCTTAATAAGAAAATATCTCTAACTGCAAAATTAAAATTTTGTGATTTTTTTTTTTTTTTCTCTTTTTCTATTTTAGCAACCCTCAAAATATCACTAAAAGCGCCGGTACCAGCGAGATTTTAAAAAAGAGAAAAACAGTAATCTGGAAAACTTATTCACTGTGGTAGGACAGGCCAGGGACTTGCCTTCAACCAATTAAGTGTGCGCGTGTCTATGTGTTTTTCGTTATCCAGATTAGGAAATCCTAATAGTAAGATAGAATGAGAATATAAATATAATTTTTCCGTGGGAAAAAAAAATAAAATAATAATAGTAGTACAAATAAAATCACAAGAACTGCAAGAAGATATTGTAGGTGGTAGCTTAATATAATCTAGCAAGGCAAGAACATAATTTAATCTTATCTTGTTGTCCTCCTATGTATGTATCGGCATATGCAGCTGCCTGTCATCATTCAACCAGTCCACTTGATGAATCCAACTTTCTTCCCAAATCACAAACAGGGGTGTATATATATATATATAGAGAGAGAGAGAGAGAGATTAAGGAGCCTAAAAAAAAGAAGAAAAGAAAATAAAAAATTTATGGAGAATACATACACATGTATCACCTAGTAATTCATGTAGTATAAAAGATTTACACCTATGCGCCATGAATTGGTGATATGTAAATTTACCGGAGGGCAACATCATATTGGATATTACGTACTCCTTTTTTATACGTAGTTGGGATCAATTCCACCTATTATTATTGATTGGTTTTGGTTTTACGTGTAAAATATAATCAGGTTTTTATTTTTGTTTTTGTAGATTAATTAGGTTCCTCCTTTCATTGAACTTTTATTTTTTTTTTGGATGATGGAGCGACGGTGTAACGGACAACAAAATTATTTACAATTAATGTTAAATTTAAGTTTCAGTAATCGATATAGTATTTGTCCCAAATCATGGATGCAACGCCAATATAATAATAAACATGAAGTATATAAATAATCAAAAGAGGCCAAAGTGTAATGCGGCCGTTTTCACTTTTCATTGAGATTGGGGATAGGATTCAATTCAGAGTTCTGAATTCCATGCATGTGGAAATGTTCCATTTCTAAAATACTAATAATAATATAGATTTAGAATTATACTAAATAGACTAGGAATTGCTTTTCTAATAAGATCTATTTCATAATCTAATCTATTTGCAGGCTAGCTCTAGCTCTCATTCCCAAATAATTTCCCATTAAAGTAATATCACCAAATTAAAAGGTTTTAATCAAAACCCTAATTGGAAACTGTTGTGTTATAGTAGTATATATTAGGAGTATTTGCAATGAACGAGGGGCACACATGACACATTCGTTTAATTAACCCTTCTAGAAAACGAAGAGTGTGTGTAAACCTTTATTAATAAAGCCCTATTATGTAGTATAATTTTGGAATACTCTGATTTATATATATTATCCTTTACTTTGTGTAAATATCACTGTTTCCAATATTCATCACCAATCGTAGTTTTGATATATAGTACTTCGTATTTGTTAATAATAATGTTTGGATAGAGTTAATTCTGTTTTTAGGCATTATTTTATCCTTTTAATTAATTTAAGTATATTTATAGCATCATGAAGGCGGTGGCGGATCCAGAAAATCTTTTAAGTGGTGTCCCCAAAAATGGTGGAATCTATATTTAAATTAGGGATGATAATTACAACACAAAACTATAGAGTAAAACTTGGTTGAAATGAAAAATTGTGGTGTCGCCCTCAAAATTAAGCGGTGTCACCAAGCCTAATATAGTTAAATGTGAAAAAAATTTCTACCTTAAAATAACAATTTTATCAATTTAAGTGGTGTCATGTGTCACCCTTAAAACATATGTAGATCCGCGCCCTGCATGAAGGATGCAGGAAATGAGAGCACGCGCGTGTTGATCAAAACAAATTAAAATTCGATGATGCTTGTAATGTGTTTGATGGAATGTCTAAAAAGAACAAGAGTCTCAAATATTTTCTATATATATATGCAACTTTATAGGAAAAATCATATATCATTTCATATGAAATTTGTAACAAAGCTGCATCCTTTGAATCATTAGGTAATTGAACTGGTGACGTGTGTTCTCCATCAATTCTATATTCAAAATTCAAACACCTGCAGGATAATATTATTGATTGAGCTAAGGGTACGTAAAGAGACATTAGGATCTGCTGGATATATATACTACTACTTATGTGGCAGGTGTGCCTAGGGGTGATATCGAGTCGAGTCGAGCTCGAGTATCATGGTACTTGAGCTTGAGCTTGACAACATATATTTGAGTTCGAGCTCGAGCTCGAGTATCATCAAGTCGAGTTTGATCTCGAGTATCATCGAGTTCGAGTTTAAGTTCGAGTAGTTGGCGTGTTCTTTTTTTTCTAAGCTCGAGCTTGAATTTGTAGCTTAAGTATGAATTTATTTTATTTTTCTTAATATTTGATTTAGAATTTTTAACCATAGCCTAAAAGACACAATTTAATTTGGTACTTGAATATTGTGTTGATTATCGTACAACTAAAGATAGAACTAAAATTCTTTAAAAATATATTTAATTTTTTTAGAATGACTATTTTTCCTTGTTTAGATATTTTAAAGATTAATACGGACCCACCCAGCACGAGACGAGATGAGACTGAAAATTCACAGAATGACTATTTTTCCTTGTTTAGATATTTTAGAGGAAGTAAATTCTAAAAGTTCGATATTTAAAAACTACAAGCGAGACGAATCTAACAAGATCTCACTTGGCGATATTTTAACTTATATAATCATGATAAAACTTTAAGTCAAAGTATATGAGTGAACAGTAGTAAAATGTCAAATGTAGCTAACAAAAAAAAACGGAGGAAGTATATTTTTTCTAATAGAAAATAGAGTGGACTGTGAGGGAAAGTATGAAACGAAGATTATTTAAAATGTATGTTAATGGTGTTATCGAGTCGAGTCGAGCTCAAACACTCGAGTCGAGTTCGAGTCGAGCTTGACTTGATGCGAGCTCGAGCTGGAGTCGAGTAGCGATAGTCGAGTATGAGTCGAGTTTTTTTCGAGTCGAGTACGAGTAGCACTACTCGTTAATCACCCCTAGGTGTGCCCATTGAGTCACTCATAGACTTTGACTTAAAGTTTTATCATGGTTAGATCTTGTTAGATTCGTCTCGTCTTGAAGTTTTTAAATATCGAACTTTTAGAAATTTTATTTGTACCGAATTTGAGTTATTAATGGTTTAAAAATTGTATTGGACTGCGTGCGCTGGGTGGGTCCGTAGCAATCTTTAAAAATCAGAGTAATTACCTAGTAAAAAAAATTGGAAGGAATAAGGAAATGGGCCGGATTAATTGGATCATGTTTGAATTCTGGTAACGTTGTATTTGGGCCGGGCTTTCATGTTGTTGTATTGTATATTTGTATGGCACATGATACCCTTTTGCTGCCCGTTTTAAGTGATCCTATAATATAGAAGTAGTAGTACTCCGCAGTGACGACTCGTAAAGTCAATTACAAAACAAAACTTAAACACAAGAAACAACAGTTGCACAAAGCCCTTAAAAATTTATGTAATGATGATGATGGTAGATAAAGAATCGTAGGTACTTAGAGGAGGAGGATATATGGAGTATATATACCGCAAAAATTAATTAAAGAGCCAATAATGTCGCCTCCTCCTTCGCTCATTTCACCAACAAATTAAACTACTGCTCTCTGCATTTTCCTCGATAGACCATCTCTAACCAAAACAAAATTAAAACACTCTCCATTCATTCTCCATTATTCTCCTTTCTCCATTCTCCATTATTGTTTTCTTCTTCTTTCCCCATGGTCGCCTTATTATATTTTCTCATCATCATCCCTACCCATCATTCTCACCGCCGCCTTAATTCCCGATGAACCACTCATCCATCCCTTCTTCCTCCCACCGCTCCTCCTCCTCCTCCTCCGGCCTCCTCCGCACCAGTTCCTTCCCCTTACTCCTCCTCTTTCTCCTCCTCATCCTTTACTGCCTTTACTCCTCCCGCCTCCTCCTTCTCACCCCTCCTGACTGCACCACCACCACTACTCATCATCATCCCCTTCCCCACAAACTCATCTCCTCATCCAATTCCTCCTCCTCCTCCAACCCCGACGACACCCACACCCACACCAACACCAATTCCCCCTCCCTCCCCGCCGCCGCCGCCGCTGCCGCTGCCTCCCAAGACGACGACACCCACCTCAACCACATTGCCTTCGGCATTGCAGCCTCGGCCGACCTCTGGGAGACCCGCAAGGAATACATCAAGCTATGGTGGCGCCCCGGCAAGGCCCGCGGCGTCGTCTGGCTCGACCGCAACGTCACCATCTCCGATGAGGACCGCGCCGCCCTCCCTCAGATCCGCATCTCCCAGGACACCAAGCACTTCCCCTACACCCACCCGCAGGGCACCCGGGCCGCCCTTCGGATCTCCCGGGTGGTCTCGGAGACCCTCCGCCTCGGGATGGAGGGCGTAAGGTGGTTCGTCATGGGCGACGACGACACCGTCTTCGTCGTGGAGAATTTGATCCGTGTCCTCAACAAGTACAACCACTCCCAGCTATATTACATCGGCAGCTCCTCCGAGAGCCACATACAGAACATATTCTTCTCGTACGCCATGGCCTACGGCGGCGGCGGCTTTGCCATAAGCTACCCGCTGGCTCGGGAGCTGGCAAAGATTCAGGATGGCTGCATTCATCGCTACCCGGGCCTGTACGGAAGCGACGATCGAATCCAGGCCTGCATGGCCGAGCTGGGAGTGCCACTCACCAAAGAACTAGGTTTTCATCAAGTAAGTTTTTGTTGAAATACAAAAATTCAACAACAGCAAGGGTAATTTAAACAACGGCATGCACCTGCCGTACAAGATTGCCTCTTTTATTTATATCCTAGACTGCCTGTTATATAAATTGAGGAATAGTTTTGGACACCATGATCATATTACCTTAGAAAAATGTTTATTGTTCCCCAAATATGTGTATCATCGATCTACCTTAATCTGAACTATCGTTTCCATTGTACAGTATGATGTGTATGGCAACCTGCTGGGACTCATGGGGGCACATCCAGTGACTCCACTGGTATCGCTTCACCATTTGGACGTGGTGGATCCAATATTCCCGGGCATGACCCGAGTGCACGCCCTCCAGAAACTGTTCGACTCCGCCAGATTCGATTCGGCCAGTATAGTGCAGCAATCGATCTGCTACGACAAGAAGCGGAACTGGTCCATCACCTTATCGTGGGGCTATGTGGTGCAAATCATAAAGGGCGTCATGTCGCCGCGGGAGCTTGAAATGCCGACCAGGACGTTCCTGAATTGGTATAAAAGAGCTGACTACACGGCCTACGCATTCAACACGAGGCCCGTGACGAGGCAGCCTTGCCAGAAACCCTATTTGTTTTACTTATCCTCGGTGAAGTACAATGAGGAGAGTAACCAAATAATGGGGATCTACACGTTCCACCACGACACGTATCCTTACTGTCGATGGAAGGCTGCACCCCCCGATCGCGTCAGGTCCATCGTCGTCATGAAAAAGCCCGATGCCAATCGGTGGAAGAGAGTAAGTCCAACACTATATATATTGCAAGAAAAAAATGAAGTTATTTTTATTACAAAATGTTGGTGACTTTTTTTTATTTCCATGTAGCGTCCAAAATCTTCATCCAAAAGTTACAATTTAGTAAAGTAAGGTGATAGGAAGACAGCATTGTTTGTTTGATACCATATGTCGTGAATTTATGATGTTTTGCAGTCGCCTAGGAGGGATTGTTGTAGAGTTTTGCCTTCAGGGAAGGAATCGGTGTTGTTCTTGTGGGTCGGTGGATGCAAAAATGGGGAGGCAAGCACATTGTAGTATACATAGTGAACGGACAGAAAAAACTTGGTGATTTTGCGACGATCCCTTTTGGTAACTGGCAAGTACCTCCAGACCAAGCAAGCACCCTGAAAACTACTGTAGTGTCGAAATTCTTGGATGCGATCTCACGACAAAGGAAGGCATGATGCGAGCATAGAATTATGCTTCTTGGGTTAGATCAAGACCAGTGAAATCTGTGCATAATTCACATATTGGAACACAGGGTTTTGTGTGCATTGGAGCGACTTTTTGTAGTTTGTATTATTTAGATTTAACTCATACTTAGCTTGTAGAGATGCAATGCCAATATATATGGATAGGATTATTAATTATTAATATAATGGGGATTGTGAGAGAACATATATGTATTTGTGTCTTGCATTGGATTTTGTAGTACTATTACCATACCATATTGCTCAGATTGCAGAGTACGTATATTGATTTTGATTTCATTTATCAACCTAGTGCATAATGTCATGTTGTTTACACAGTTTCATATTCTCTTAGGAAATTAATTAGTTTTGGGGAAGGGAATTATATATCAATTCAATCTTTTTCTGCATTCCACGTAACATCAATAGTAGTATTATAAGTTAACTAATATTGACACAAGTTTAAACATTTCATATACTCGAGACTCGAGAGATCTTTTTAGCTTCGGATCCTAAGCTCCAACAGCCCCTCTTGAAAACAATATCCTTGATGATGTAATTAAATAGCAATACCTGTTGGTTCCAAATCTTTACGTACAGTTTGATTGGTACGAATAAAGAATGAATTTACAATGAAAATAATACATTAATAATTTGTTTTGATAAACTTTCAGGAAATATGTTTTCCTTTAAAATGATGTTATAATGTATATGAAGGTAAAAAGTGCTTTTAATTTAATTTTAATTTTGTGAAAGATAAATAAGAATATAATGCTCTTTAGTCGTGTACTTATGTTTATTATTGGGTTTGCCAAAAATAAGGTACTATACAATTAACCCTAACTCAAATTTTACGTACATCGACTTTGATTAGATTTGTTTCGAGCAAAAATTAACAATGCATACGTACCTTAATTATTAATTTCATTCATTTATAACATAAATAATAAGAATAATTAGAATTTGATCCAACTTTACGTAAAAATGAAGCTCCATGTCCTTGCATCATCACACCTAGGGTGGCAAAAATCGGTATACCGAAATACCGTTACCGTTACCGTACCGTACCGAAAATTTCGGTATGGATAAAAATCATACCGATACCGATACCGAATATTTCGGTATACCGAAAATCGGTATACCGAAAATTTCGGTTTCCTATAATCTATGCCGTTACCGTACCGAAAATTATATTTACCGAAAATACCGAAAAATACCGAAAATACCGAAAAATACCGAAAATTTTACATACCGAACAATGCATTACATACCGTTACAAATTGGCATACCGAACTATAATAAAAAAAAAAAAAATCAATACCGTGTTCATCTTCCAATCGCAGATATACCGAAAAATTACTTAAATTAGCCCTTCAAAGTTCCAAATGTCTTAACACAACAATATATATTAAAATTTAAAATAATATTAAAATTAATGTTTCGGTATTTCGGTATACCGAAATACCGAAAATCTCGTATTCCCATACCGTTACCGTACCGTTTTTTTCGGCATACCTAAATTTTGGTATACCTAAATTTCGGCATACCTAAATTTCGATATTTTTCGGTAATTTTCGATACGGTAAGCTCGGCATACCGAGTTTTCGTTAATTTTTTCCACCCCTAATCACACCCTTAGCTTCGGGAGGGAAATGCATTAGTAATTGGGTTGCTAATGTGAATTTATTGCCAGTCATAATGACACAGGGACATATTATTATATAAATTTATTGCCAGTCACAAAGACAAAATGACATATTGAATTTATAGCCAAAAGGATTTATCGATGAACTGAATTTTTAATTGAAACGCCGTAAAGCCTTCAATTCTTTGGTTCATGGGGTTGAGTTGAGTATGTTGCGGAAACGAAAATAAGAAGAGCGAAATTATTAAAAGTATTAGGTTAGCGCTTTTCCATTATTAAGATTATAAATAAATTAAAGAGGGCATATAGAGGGTAACCATTTCATTACTTTTCCTTGGGCATTTATAACTTTTCGCTAGAAACACAAAGTACTCCATTTAATTTGGAGTGAAATCATGCAAATTGCAAAATCAGTGTCCAGATACAAAATACTCCTATTTGTAATTGGCAAGGACAAAATAGAACTTTATCTCTTATACTACATGAATTCAAACCGGACCCTACAGCCACTTCCACTGGCCAGAAAGAAAAAGGTACGTACGTAGTAACAAATTCTAACACATTTTGGAAAGAATTGCCACAATACAATCATCGATCGAAGTAAAGTGGTGAGGTACACTAATAGATAAGCCAAACAACGTGGTAAATCGATCTCCAGTAGTAGAAATGATTAAAAAAAAGAAAAAAAAAATTAAAAATAAATAAAGAAAAAAGGACTCAAACCATGAATGAATAATTTACTGTACAATATTGCCAACCAGGAAACCATAAGAAATAAATGATCCATCCAGGGCAAAACTAAACAGAATGACAGACCATGGAACCGCGCCGGCGGTATTCTCGTCCCTATCCGCCGCGTCCATGTCCCGATTCAGTCCTCCTCTGCAGCTTATTGGGTATTCTCCTTATCACTGCCTGAGAGCATTCTCATCCTCATTTTCATCTGTTCTCTGCGGGTGGTGGGGAAGGGCACGTCCCGGGCTGCTGGACAGGGTGGATATTGGGATCGTATTTTTGGGAAGCAAGGTAGGTCAGAGCCTTAACAATGTCACCAATCTGAGGCCTCATGCTGGGCTGCTCTTGGATGCACATTGCAGCTATTGCAAGCACCTGGTATAAGCCTCGCACCGGGTAATGCCCCTGCAGTGCTGGATCAACCATCCTGTGGAACTTTTTACGGTCCCTGAACATCGGTTTTGCCTGCAGCATGTGTACCAATGGATCCAAAATTCGACACAACTCACAATTGAAAATGGAAATGAAATGGATACAAGCTGCTGGCAATGAACATAGATTGTTATGTTACTAACCCATTCGACGATGTTCTGGTCGGGGCCAATTTTGCACGTGTCGAAAGCCTTCCTGCCTGTGACGATCTCCAAAAGAACCACGCCGAAGCTATAGATGTCTGATTTGAAGGTGAGTTGTCCAGTCATTGCATAGTCCGGCGCACAGTACCCGTATGTTCCCATCACTCTGGTTGAAACATGGGTTTGGTCTCCACAGGGACCTACTTTGGCTAAGCCAAAATCAGAGAGCTTGGGATGATAGTCTTGCCCGAGCAAAATGTTGGAACATTTCAGATCACGGTATATAACTGGTGGCGACATCTGTGTGTGTAAATACTCCAAGCCTTTTGCCGCACCCGCTGCTATCTGCATCCTCTTGTTCCAATCGAGGTTCTTTCTGTTGGATCGACTCCCTGTACAAGTAAGAAATGTGACCTTCTGCCTTTGTTCAAATCTTTGCAGCCTATATTGTTGAGTTTATGTAGCTTACCGTGTAAATGATCCTCCAAAGAACCTAGTGGCATGTACTCGTACACTAGAAGCCTCTGATCTCCCTCGGCGCAATAACCCATTAGTTTGACAAGATTTGTGTGCATGGCATTGCTTAATGTTAGAACCTCAACAACGAATTCTCGAATCCCTTGAGTTCCATTTCGATCCAGTTGCTTGATGGCCACAATCTGTATGATAAACAACAAACCAGAATTAGATTATCCAAAGCAAAATATTTGAACAAAAAGTGGCCATGTGAATGCAAACTACCTCGTGACTATCCTTCAAATGGCCTTTGTAAACTCTCCCAAAACCTCCCTCGCCCAGAAAATATTCTTCGTTGAAATCCTCTGTTGCGTCGACCAAGTCGGATAATACGAATTTCCTTGCTTTCAAGGTGTCGATCTCTTCATTAGAATTGGGATTCGAATCAATGTCCTTCTTCCCTGAAACTTCAGTTATAGAACGAGATATTTCTCGAGACTTATCCTTCGTAGATTTAGATGAAGACCCATCTGAAAAATCTACGTGATGCAGAAATAGAAATGTTAGAAAGGCCTAAACTATAGATTGAACACATTCCAAAGCTAATCAACCCATTCCTTATGAGATTCCCAATAACTAGAAATGCAACATGGCAAGTTATTAAGAGAATCGACTTCGAAGATATCAATAACAATAAAAAGCTATACATTTAAATTTCAATCTTCGTATTCTAATCAATTTCCTATCAACCATCAATTCATAAATTCAGCCTCCAATTCTATACAACAAAAGCCTGCACAATTCAATTTAAGATCATATCCAGAAACATAAGGCGGTAACGCCAAAATAAGAATGAATCCCCACACCCGATAATCATCATCAATCCCAAAAATGCAAAGCATCAAGGAAAAAACCAAATTCATATTCCATTCGATCATGCTTTCTGATTCAAATTCCATTCGATCGCATATACCTGACGTTGGCGTGAGTGCGAGATACTCATCCCTTCGGGTGCGATTCTCGGCACCATTAGTCTTCAACTTCTTGCATTGCTTCTTGTGATAAGATGACTCGCCACTCCAAGGAAAACACCCCATGACTCCTTCCCCGACCTCCTACTTCTCTATCCGCAGCCGCCTCCTCCTCCTCCTCCTCCTCCTCCGCCTCCTCTCTTTCTCTCTATCTCTCCTTCAATGTATAGGCTTCCTACCTACAGAAGAGAACGAAAGGGGAGAAAGGGAAAGGGGGGAGGCCCTCAGAATTCGAAAAAACGAAGAAAAAAAAAAGCAATCTGTTGTGAAAGAGAAGACAGAGGCGAAGAAAGAGAGCTGAGCTCGTTAAAGCATTTTCGTTTCTGGTTCTTCCTTTTTTCCGCCCTTTTCCTTCCCCCGCGTCTCACAAGATATTTTTATACTGCCAATCTGGGATCACGAAATATTATCCATTCATCGAGCGCCACGTTTCCGACCGACACGTGTCCCATTTGAATTGGATAAGGGTTTGTGATCCCGACGCAGGGGATCCCCTCCTCGTTGGTTTTGTGAATTGTGATTTCGTCGCGTGGCCGTACTGTGAGTTACGGCGTTCCTAGTTATTCGGTTGTGTCCAATGAGATCATGACGCGTGTCGGCCACAATTTGGTGTGCATGTAATGCAAGTGATTTTAATTTAATGACATGCATGCATGGTTAATTGAACAATTCATATATGTGTGCGCGTGGGTGCGTGAATGAAATGTGGGATATTTTTATGTCTTAATTTTATTTCTATTTTGTTTTGTTACCCAGCTGGGCCGAGGGACCTGAATTGAATGCAGATACTACTACTATTATTTTTAGTAGAATACGTTGCACATACGACACAATCTCCCGGAGGGTCATTCGTGATGTCTGAATTCCTACCATTCTACCCTTTCCATGCATCATTTCATCAATATCCTTTTAAGCTAATGTAAATTGAGATTTGGCACCGGTCCCCTAGTCTTCAATTCCCTCCACTTATTTCCATTATAAAGGATTGTGTTTCATTCCTGATTTATTAAAAAGAAAAAAATAAATCAATTCATTGGTCTTTTTTAACCAACAAACCATAGATTCAATTGCAGCCTTCGTATATGTCGAATTCTGCTTTGGGATAGACAACCCTTCAATGTACATCCGATCCCCGAGGGATTAGTCTTGGGTCCAGTGAGACCTTATGATACTCTGGTATTCACCTAAAAAACAAACCATAGTTATAATCATAAAACTGAGAATATATGGCAGAATTAACCAATAGGTTAATTAGCCCAATATCAAGTGTAGTGGCGGATCCAAAAAAAATAATAAGTGGTGTCCAAGAAAATAGTGGAAGTTATATTTAAATTAAGAATAGTAATTACAACACAAAAATATAGAAGAAAACTTGGTTGAAATGGATGATTGTAGCGTCGCCATAAAAATAAGTCATGTCACCAAGCCTAATCTAGCTAAATATAAAACAAATTCTACCTTAAAATAGCAATTTTATCAATTTAAGTGGTTTCATATATCACCTGTAATTTACATGTAGATCCGCCCATGCTCAAGTATATATATAAATTGGTTTTTATCATATCCTCATGGTTTTTTGTAATATTCTCTCTAGTGTGTGTATATTATAACTAGTATATGTAATATATTAACAGGGTATTGTAGAAATATTAGTTTTTTTTTTTTTTTTTGAAAAGCCAAAGGCCAGATAACAAGAGCAAAATCAAAAGGAAAATCAGGACGATCAAAATAAAGACACAAAGACAGGCGGCCTACACCCAAGGGAACGAAGTTCCTATGGCATCCGCAAAGAGTTCCCCCTTGACAAAATCGGGCGGGAAGGCCCAAGTGGTGAAAAACTATTCCTTGGATGCACCTCGACGAGCAAGACAGTCAACAACTTTGTTCCTCTCGCGGAGCACATGGTGAATACCCACAGAGTCGAAATGAGTCTTCGCCCTCCTGATCCTGGAAAGAAGAGGAGCAAGCTTGTGGGAAGCATCTCTATTGTCCAAAAGGCGGATAGCCTCCAAAGAATCAGAGTAAACTTGAATGGCTCTAATCCCTTTCTCCCTGCATATTCCAAACCGAAAACCATAGTTGTGATCTCAGCATAGAGAATGGAAACTTTCCCAAGAAAACCACAGCCACCTCCCCGCCAGCTACCATTATCTTCGCGCACAACAAACCCAAAACCCCCACGACTACTAGAGTGCAGCAGGCTACCGTCAACATGAAGAATGTCGCCTTGGAGGTCAAGCATATTCCACTTCACATGCCTAACAGCATTATGGTATTGGGGAGGGGCAGTCCTGCTTTGCTCAACCTCTAGGCAAAGGCTATTGATTTCCTTGATGAGAATCCAATGAAGCTTCTCCTGACCTTTGAAGACCCTAGCATTTCTTTCCAACCAAAATGTCAATAGGGCCAATAAGAATTTCATACCATGGATATTATACAGAGCTTTCAACAGAACCCTTATGTCCTTGGGAGGCATTTCGTCACAGTCACCCGGGATATCGATGCCCGGTCTCTTCCAACAGCTCCCAACCCAATTGCAATACATCAAACAATGACCCCAAGTTTCCAAAATCATGCCACAGATGGTGCATAAGGGGGAGGGTGCCAGATTTCTGTGGAATCTAGTAGCATTCACCGGAAGGAAATTATGGGAAACGAGCCAAATGAAAAACCCAACTTTTTCGGGAATATTGCAATCCCACATCCACTTCCATTCGGTAGGAGGATGATCCATCTTTAAGAGGAAATGGTAGGCAGATTTGACTGTGTATTGGCCATCCGGATGGCCACACTAGGTCCAACTATCCTTAATACCCTCTTCAAGTATGGGAGGGGGGGCAGCCATGATATTCTGAAGTAAAGCAGAAGGGATTTGAGAGGAAATACCTTTCCAATTCCACTTACCATTGCTAATAACATCCTTCACTTTAAGTTGGATATCATTAGTTTCAACGAAGGGAAGGAGGGGCCCTATTTGTTGATTGTTCCACCAAGGGGAGAACCAAAGCGAGGCGTTGCCATTACCAAGCCTGAGCGAGAAACCTTGCCGAATGAGGGGACATATCTTTTCCATGGTGTTAAGCAGATGAGATCGATATTTGTGTCTAGTTGGAAAGGAGAAGTCTGCCACAGAAAATCTCTCTTGAACAAGGCGCACCCAGGTTTTCTCCGGGTTATGAATCAGACCCCAAAGCAATTTCCCGAGGAGAGCCGTGTTCATCGTCCTTGCCTTTCTCACCCCGAGACAACCAGCAGCCTTGGGCGTAGACACCTTAGACCAATTGATCAAATACAACCCTCTGCCGTCCCTACCTATCCAAAGGAACTGTCTGATTTTCTTATCAATTCCTTCACACATGCCTTCAGGGAGCCAAAACAATTGCATGTAATAAGTCGGAATGGCTGAGAGAACAGCCCTACACAGCGTCAACCTCCCCGCCTTGTTCAGCAACTTAGAAGCCCAACCATTCAATTTGGTGTCCAGTTTGTCAATGATAAAAGCAAAGTCTGCTACCTTAGGTCTATCATTGAAAGTAGGGAAACCGAGGTATACTCCCAGGCAGTCAGTCGCCTGGATGTTAAGCTCGGCCATAATCCGATCCTTTTCCTCTTGCTGGATATATTTCAGAATGAATAGCTTGGATTTTGAGGGGTTAAGATGCAGACCCGAGAGCACCTCAAACTCTTTCAGCGTATTGGCAATGGCCATGATGCTGGTATTGTCAATCATAGAGCATAAAATCAGGTCATCCGCAAAAAGAAGATGGGATATCCCCATCCCTGCCTGAATAGGCCGAATAGGATTCCAAAGGCCCCTTTTCGTTTCTCTCTGGATCATGATAGAAAGCTTTTCCATAACCAAAAGAAAGAGGTAAGGTGATAGAGGGTCACCTTGTCTAAGACCCCTCCCGGGCCGGAACTCTTTAAGGGGGTAACCGTTCCAAATAACAGAGAACGATGGAGATTTCACACAGTTCATAATCAATTGGACTATTGAATCCGGAAAGTCCATGTCCGTGAGACTTGTGAGAAGGAAATCCCACTTAACATGGTCGTAGGCTTTCTCAAGATCAATTTTCAAGACTATCCCTTTCAGATTCGCCTTGCAACCTGTAAGATACCCCATAATTTCCCTAAGAGTCACAACACTGTCGATGGAACCTCTACTCGGCAGGAAGGCCGATTGGTGATGAGAAATATTTTCTTGGTGGATGGGCTGTATCCTGTTGACAAGGACTTTGGTTAGAATTTTGTATAGGACATTAATACACAGAGTAATCGGCCTAAAGTGTTTGAAGGAGGTTGGAGGCGTGATCTTAGGGACCAAACAGATGAACGCCCGACCAAGCTCCTGTCTGAAAGTTCTGTTCTCCATCGTGGACTTCAAGAAGTGGACGACATAATCTCCTATGATATCCCAATACTTCTTGTAGAACAGGGCCGGAAAGCCATCAGGGCTTGGAGCCGAATAAGCATTGATATCAGCAATAACCGAGTTCACCTCCTCCTTGCCTAGTTCCATTGCCAAACTACTCTTATGGTCTGGATGGATAGGCTTCAGACGAAGAGACGGAGCAGCCTGCCGGGGCGCCTAAGCCTCCAAGGGAGGACATGGAGGGGGAGGGGGTGCTCGGTAAACAGGTTTATGAAGTAAATCCCTGGCCTTGACTTGTAGAATCTGGCCATCCTCGCACCAGGATGTAGAGATATTAGTTGAAAATATTGTAAAGAGTAGTAAGATAATGATGTTTGGCAAATATTAGAATTATAATACTGTATAGAGTATTATTTTATTTTTCAATTGAATTGATGCCACTCTTTCGGTCTTACTCAATATATATTGTTATTAACTTACTAAAGTATTGGCAATCAACGCCGGCTAAGGGGCTGTGGCTGTGCAAACAGCCCCATTGCCCGGGGCCCCCAAATTTTGGGGGCCCCCAAATTATTTTTTTAAAAAAATTTATATATTTTCTTTATTTTTATGTATTTTTTAATATTTTTATTTTTATATTAATTCTTTTGCAAAAATTTAAATTTAAGATTTTTTTTTGTGTGTTTATTAATTTTGTAAAGAACTACTTAGATCGTTGATCATTTTGGCATATAGGCAGTATATTTTTTTTGGTGCAAAACATAAAAATAAATAAAAATTATTTTTATTTAAATTTTTTATTATAGTGTTATGTTTAATAAATAATTTTTAAATAATTTTTTAAAATATTATGAGGGGCCTTATTCTATTATTATTATAGAACAGGGCCACCGAAAATGATTAGACGGTGATGTTGGCAAATACGTACTAGTTATGTACTAATAATTAATACTCCCTCCGTTTTTTTTTAAGTTCACCATTAGCATAGTAGATACTATTCATTGAGTAACTTTAATTCAATTTTTTCATATAGTTATATAAGATAAAACATAGTCAAGTGAGATCTTGTTAGATTCGTCTAATCACGTAGTTTTGGAATATCAAATTTTTATAATTTTTACTTATATATAATATGAGATATTGATGATTGAAAATGTGCATTGGATTGCGTGCAGTGCAGGATGGGTGATGTTAAAAAAAAACGGAGGGAGTAGTTGGCCGTTCTTAAATCTAATCAGTCACAAGTTCCCCAAAACTCCAAATCCAATGCACGCCGCCGGCCTCATGTATATATATGAAGCATGGGTACGGTACTGTTGAAGCGATCTTTAATTTAATTTCTTCTCCATATATAGGCTTTTGATTTTTGGACAGTACTTAGGAGATCACAGTTAATGGAGTGGATCTTCTGTATGTTGCAAAATTGGCGGTCATCAGAAACGTATCGTACGTAGCCCAATCTCCTCCTCCGTTCCGTCGAGGTCGTTGAGCTACAAATTAATCCGCCGCCTGAGCCCGTTGGCCTCGATCGGGCCCTAATTCCATCAAGGATCATTCATGGCATTAATTAAATGCTATATATAGAGTATGTTTGGGAGCAACCATATTTGTTAGCATATAGCATATTGGAAGAGCATATCCTCTCACATTTCTCTCTCCAAATCTGCTATCTGCTAGCGGATCTGCTGACTCCCAAACATCCCATACTAGGTGGGGGAGATATCATACAATATATGACAAGTATATATGTGTAGTAAGGAGTAAAGGAGAAAAAAATGTGGACAGTTTCTGTATATACTACTATATGATCCATGTATATGGTTTGTATCCACCAAATAAAGTCCAAACTAGCTATGCCAGTAAAGCCTGCAGGTGGTAATCATTTAGGTTGAACAAACTAGCAAAATGAAATAAAAATAGTGTATACTTATATAATATGTTACAGATAATTTATATTTTCATTGTAAGAATATGGCTTATTTGAGAAATTAATAGTTTTCTATCAAGTCAAATGCTCGAAATCTTGAAAACCAAATTTTCTGTTAGGATTCGACACGCAACTGATTTAATCCTTCTTTTTAATGCTTTTTTTTTTTTTTTTGGCGGTGGGGGGGATATTGACTGCTTTTTAAAGACAGATTAAATTAAAGGCGTGTAATGAAAGTGATCATCCAACAACCAGTGATGAGCTTAAATATATACTATCTGCATATACAAATTAAATGTATATTGCGTCCGCACGGCTAGTAGTACATTTTAAAACGTCATAATTATTACTACTTCATACTGTATTGTTTATCTCAAAGTACTTGTCAGTCGTAGGCCACAATAAGTTTAGATGAATGGAACATCAAAAACCAAACCCAAAGTTTAAAATCATTTCTAAGCTACATCTATCTCTGAAAAAGATACTATGACTTTAGGAATGTCAAGCACATAAAGTTAGTAAATGACAATAATATTCATCCACCATAGAGTTGTAGCACATATCCCATCAGCAAATATGTTATCTAGTTATAGCTTGCTAAAAAATATAATAAATACTACTATTGTTCTGTTACTTATAGGCTGCTATATTAATAAATTTTATTTGATTGATAAAAATATACATACATATATAGCTAGTGGCCTGTATATATATCTATCTATATAATAAATCCTGAATATTTTTTGACATGTACAGACTATATTGTCCTTACTAAATCTAATATTTTTATTTTAAATTTTATTTAAAAAAATATCAAATAAAGGGTACATCTGTAAATTATTATAAAATATCATAAACATATCTATGGTTCCTATGATGACACCTCATAAACGCCACATCATCATCTCAAAAATACCAGATGCTGACATGTGGCATCTATAAAATAATCTTGAATTAATTTAATCTATTTTAAATATTCTTCAAAAATATCTTTATTAGATTTCATCTATATTTAGTGAATAAATCTATATATTAATATAAAAGATCTTGAGAAAACCTTTCTATGTATTTTAAAAAGATATAAATTGAAAAAAAAAATTAAATTACATAATTATATTTTATATTTTGTAAATATATAATTAAAATTATAAATTGTAAACTTTATATATAATATTATTAAATGAATTTTTATATAATTCTATTAAAGTTAAAATTTGAACCTAAACTATTAATAGAAATCAATAAGATAAAAAATTTAATTAGTAATAATCATTTATCAAAAAATTATATATATTTAATATTAAATATAAATTTATGGGTTTTACACAATATTATATAATGCAGAATAAATACATATTTTTTTCTAAAAAATAGGGCCAAATAAAAACTTTGAAAAATTGATTACTGTTAAAATGATATTTCCAAGGTAAATGTGGAAATTGTTTGTTTTTTATAATATTATAAAGTTGGGGTCTGTTTTTTGCGAAAAAAAATAGTTTAAGTACTAATTTTAGAATTTTTTTTTATTGGGGTATAACTTTTGCAATTTTTTTTTCCACTTAAAAAAATGATAAGATAACAAAAAAATGGTATATATAGATAGTATTCTTTGAAAGTTTTAAGGATAATTGTCAAAATGGAAAACATATTGTGGAGTAAAATGATATTTTTAGTACCTTAATAATGCAAACATATAATTTATTCGAATTTTTTTGGTGAGTAATCGGGTATCCCATGCCACATTGGACCAAAAACTAATCCCTCGGGGATCTGTATGAGCAATTAACAGCACCTCTCCCAAAGCAATTTTTGGCATATACAAGACTCGAACCCGAAACCTTGCTTAAGCGACTAGAACCCCAATCTACTCAAGTCAACTGCTGTTGGTGAATTTTTAATAGTTATTTTTTTTCTATTGTTCTTATTATATTAGATATAATAGTGAAACTATATATATATTTAGTTTTTCAATGGTAAAAGCAATCTATTTTATATTTTGTCCACCTGATTGGGGGTTTGAATTTTCTTTTATCATCTTATTCTTTCCTTTTATTTCTCTTTTTTAATTTTTTTTACATGCATTCATATCACCATTTAAACAAAAGACTTTAAAACTCATGTAGGGGTAGAAATAGGCTATAGGTCATGCTATGGTTAAGTTTGAATGGCCTATGCCTATGTCGATATATTAATGTCCGATGGCCTATCTTATAAGCCTAAGCATGACCTATTAAAATTAAATAGGCCAGGTTGTAAGCCTTTTAAAGTCTGATTAGGCCTATTTTAAAATTAAGTTTAAATTATTTTATATAGTCCGGATGTAATCATAAGATTGGAAGACATAAATTTGTGCACTTGGGTAAGTATTCATCCATGACTATTTATATACGGGGAAAAGACTTATAAATATTTTAAAAATCTATATAAAATTCAAATTAATAATCATTTTCACATAAAATAACAACAATGATACTACATATTTATATGCAATAAACATAAACATATTAATAATAATGATAACTATGTCCATCGAATTCTTAAGGGATTAGTCTTGGGTCCAATGAGGCCTGGGAAACCCTGGTATTCACCTAAAAAAATAATGATAACTATCCCGACCTGGTAGACCTAACAGGTTTTTTTTTAAATAAAGTTTGGTCCGGACCTATTTAGCTAAATAGGCTTTCAAAAAAGCCTAAGCTTAGCCTATTTATCAAAAAAATTGGCATGACATGGTCTCAGATAGAATAGGCCATAGGCTCATGTGGGGTAGAATGGTCTATTCTCAACCCTAACCTCATGTAATCCAACAAAATTATATTCTCATTTCACAAACTCATATAAGTTAAACACCAGTGCGCATATAAGTTTATCACCCGTGCGCTGTGGCAGACGCAAAGTGTCTGAGGCAGGGGGCGAGGATGCGACTAAATAACTTTACTTTATTTCATCTTTAATTTTCATAGAATAACTATCAATTGATTTTCGTTTATTTTGGATTGCTAATGATGTCACTCTCTTCGTCTAACTCTATCTCAGCCTATTTCTTTAAAGAATATATAACCCTGTGTTAAAAAAGCTCACTAACAAAGAAATATTTTGTATTCTTTTTCCTCTTTTTCCCCGTAAATTATTGAAAATTGATTCTAATATAATTAAATTTACACGACTGTATAAAATATTAATGCTAATGTTTGAGTTTGAGGGGGCGGAATTATATAATATATCTAAAATAACGTAACTATATAAAACTTAATAAGCAAATTTCGAACTCAGGGGGACGGTCCCCCAAGCCCCCATGTAATTCCGACACGCCCATGCGCAGCGGGCGAAAAAATCTAGTATATAATTAATAAAGCATTATTTATAGAGAAAAGGCTGGGAGCACACTTGAGAGGAGATAGACACAGGCTATCGAGATTTCCCCCACTTCGATTCCGCCATGTCGTTGAGTCCATACCCAAGATTAGAATGGTTGGTACTGCACAGCTTTTAACATGTCTAATAATATATCAATGATCCCCGTTTTTAATTAATGGTATATTGATTCTGGAAATATTTCTTCATTTATAATTAATTGTATAACTATTCACTTTAAAATAGAATGACCTGGCAGCCTGGCCGAACACTTTCAACGATAAGCATACATAAAAATATAACAAAACCACACAAGAAATTAAAGAAACAGACAATAAATAGATGAGGCCTCACATCAACTCCAATAATATTAATTATACTACTAAGTTACTAACCAACGTACGTAACACAGAAGAAAACTTCAAAAAAAAAAAAAAAAAATTGCAAATCAATCCCAAATTAAACCTAATCAATAATAATGCAGAACAACAACATGGTACTCAACAACAGCATTCAAAGAGTCGGTATTAAACCAAACGGTCTGTGCCGTCGCTACGCCCCTCGCCAGCCGGAAAACCCCGGTGCCGCCCACCACCGGCATCTCCCGGTACTTGTGGAAGATTGGATTGTGGCCCAAAACGCTCAGAGTGCTGCCATTGTACCATCCATCCGTGAACACAAAATTAAGGGTCATCAGAAATCCAAACTCCTCCATAGACACCGAGCTAAACATCCCCTGAGCCCGGCCCACGATCTTCGACTTTTCCTCGGGCCCTTCCGTCAACGGATCATCCATGAGATTGACCTGTCCGAAATTGTTGGGAGTGGGCGTAGTCGAATTGGGTCCGGCCACCGTGATCACTGATACGTTATTCTTGCCGCCGCTCACCGTGTCGTGGAAATAAAAGTGGAGTTTGGTCAGCTTCTCCTTTGCATGTGGAAGGTTCTTGAACCATTGGTCGACGGCTTCTGGTCCCAAGACGACATTTTGGGCTTGGGTTATGTTTGCTATTTCGAGTGTGTGTAGTAGTAAGGAATAGAAGAAGAGAAGAATTATGGATAAATTTTGGATGTGATCCATTTAGAAAGACGAGCTGAGATTGTGTGTGTGTGTGTATACGGTATACCTTTGCTAATTGTTATTCTAATCTTTGTATGAAGAGATTATTGGCCTGTGAATGAGAGCATATATAGGAATGTAGGATGGTATCTATTTATAGAATATTAGTATATCTTTTTTGGTGGTATCTTCTAGTGGACATTAAAAATTAGTATTTCTTCTGGAGCAGAATTGTGAATACTGAAACCTTATTGTGAAAAAGCTGAAGGGTGAGTCAAAAGCTAAGCTCCATGGCTGCCATACACGAAGCAATGTCTCTGTGAAGGCCTTCAAATGTGGCCTGCCGCCCATCACGTATGCAAAATAATGGAAATGGGACATTCCATAAGACCACTTTGAGTTGGCCTGCAGCTAGATAGAGGGCTATTTACTTATTTTATTTATATTGTTTAAGCTTTTTGACTATGACTTTATTATGAAACTCCTATTAAATAAAAAGGGGCTAGCTTAAGTTCGAATTTGAGATCTTTATTGAAATTTGAATTAAAGAATATAGGTGGAGGGGGATTAAATATAGTTTGTTGTTAATAAATGTTGTTGTTTACCAAAAAAACTTAATAAATGTTGTTTGGTTACTTATAGTCTGCCAATTAAATTATTAATTTTAAGTTGATTGACTGGAAAAATGTAGCTGGTGGCCTGAATATAATAATTATAAAAATATAATTTAATGAAATCGTTAAATCTATACACAAGCATGGCGGTTAAAATTCCTAGCCAAAATTGGCTGGACTACAGTGCAAGTGCCCAAAAAAAAAAAAATGGTTGAAATAGAAATTTAAAAGTTCATAACATTTACTATGTCCACAACTTTTTCCTTTGGTATTGAGATTGAAATCATTTTAAAAATATGATAGAGTTACTTTTCAAAAAAAGACATTGTTACCCATTTAGACAATATGCTTTTCAATAATTTGTGCTACATATCCACAGTATATCAGATAGTACTACCTCCATATTATCCACTCCTATATAATTCATTCCATAATGCAGCACGCCTAACGGCCAAAAAAATAGCGACAGTGACTTCCACCGAATACATCAATAATTGCAAACCCAAAAACAAGAAACAGACAACATACACAGGTCATGGGCTCCCATCACACTAAAAGAAGAAACAACTTTCTTAAAAAGAAAAAGAAAAAGAAGAAAAGAATTGAAAGATCAATAATGAAACCAACCAAACCAAATCAAAATCAATCAATAATGTAGAACGATAACATGATACTCAACAACAGCATTCAGAGAATCGAGATTAAACCAAACAGTTCGCGCGGTGGCGACGCCCCTCGCCAGCCGGAAAGCTCCGGTGCCGCCCACCACCGGCATCTCCCTGTACTTATGCAGGATCGGATTGTGCCCCAAAACACTCAGAGTGCTGCCATTGTACCATCCATCAGTGAACACGAAATTGAGGGTCATCAGAAATCCAATGCCCTCCATTGACGACACCGAGCTGAAAATCCCTTGAGCCCGGCCCACGATCTTGGACCTGTCCTCGGGCCCTTCAGTCAGGGGATCGTCCATTACATTCACCGCTCCAAAAGTGGTCGGAGGGACCTTTTTCAGGTTGGGTCCGGCCACCGAGACCACTGAATTGTTCCTGCCGCGGCTCACCGTGTCGTGGAAATAAAAGTGGAGCTTGGTTAGCCTCTCCTTCGCCTGTGGAAGGTTCTCGAACCACTTTTCCACGGCTTTTGGTCCCAAGACCACATTTTTGGCCTGCGTCGTTGTTTTAGTTATTGCGAGAGTGTGTAGTAAGGAATGGAGGAGAAGAAGTATGGATAGCTTTTGGATATTGTCCATATGGAAAGATCAGCTTTTTTTTTTGTAATGTAGAGACGATGGGATTAATTAGTGGCCTGATGAGAATGAGAGTGTGGATGATATATCTATTTAATTATAGACTTATGGTGGGAGTTGGGAGTTTTTATTAATTGAAATTTTGTGTCGGCCACCTGTTCTCTAAAGAGTGTTGTAACTTGATCATTATACAAGCATATCATATCTCCAATTAAGTTGAAAAAGCCACCGGCCCAGCAAAATCTTATTTTAAAAAATTAAAGAGATGTGTAACATGTGTTAGGTCACTTTTCGTAATTTTTTACCTTCACAAAAGTTCAAACTTACCATATACTATTACTGAACAATTCAAGCCTCATAAAATCACTTAACAAAATTACTCTTTTTGTACTTTTTTTTTTCTTTCTTGACACCTATACAGATCCCCTACTTTTGTTATTATTGATTTAACTTTGGTTAGGAATTTCATTCACCAAAAAACTTTGATTAGGATTTTTAGTAAAGGTGAATAAGAAATTGATTTTTGTTTTGGGCGCGAATCAATACGGACCCTAGGCGGTTTGATCCTTTTTCGGCCACTTCCTTTAAAGAGAAAAAGATCCTTGCTCGGTCATTTTTGCAACGAACCAACATTTCACTTAGTTTATTTAATTAAACATATTCAAGTTCAAAGAGCACAAGTTTATTATGGAAAAATGTATCATATGGTCCATTTCCTTTACCAAAAATCCAAAATAGTCATTTATTTATTTTTTGCCCCTTAGTTATCTACGTTTATACTTAATATCCAAAATGATCATTTTTCTTACTAATATTATAATTTAGCTAATTATTTTTTTAATTATGTCCACAAGAGATATATAAAATTTGAATACACATATAACATTGAATATTAACAAAATATAAAATTTGCTTTGCTTATTTCCTTCCTCTTTCCTTTTTATTCTGTAATTTTCTCTTATTTGCTGCGCTTATGCGCCTGATCACAAAAAAAAAAAACATAAAACAAAAAACAAAAAACAAAAAAAATAATAAAATTAATTAAAAAATAATTAAATTGAAAAACTTTGATAGAATAATAATCTAATAATTAAATATAAATGAAATAAAATATGTAATACAAAAATAATTAAAATAACTCTTTAAATATAATTTAAAATTAATATATAAATACTATCATACTTCATCCGTCTCAGTGTAAGTGTTATGGATAACTATTTGATGCTATTCACTGTTTAACTTTGATTTAAGTTTTTATCATAGTTATGTAAGAGAAAACATAGTCAAGTGAGATTTTGTTAGATTCGTCTAATCTTGAAGTTTTATAATATCAATTTTTTTATAACTTTTCATTGTACACAATTTAAGTTATTAACCGTTAAAAATGTGTATCGGCATGCGTGTCGGATAGGTGCGTAACAATTACACTGAGACGAATGTAGCATTATAGTTGGAACTCCAGGGAACCAAAATATACATATAAGTGGAGTCTATTAGAGCTTGTTCTCCTCAACTTATTTTCAGAACTTATTACTTATTCTAATTAAAATCAGATCAGATCAGATCATACCAGATCAGACCAGGTCAAATCAGATCAGAACACACTATATATATAGCTGTAATCAGATCAGATCAAATCAGACCAGACTATGATCCAATCAGATTAGATCAGACCAGACCAGATCTTATAAAATTCATATCAGAACACCTTATTTCAGGCGAAGAGAACATGACCTGTTCATCTCGTTCTTGACTAGTTGACTTGCTTCGTGGTGGGGATTCAAATTATAGGGCCTGTTCGGGAATTAACTGTTAGCTGTTAACTGATTGTGTGAGTATTTTGAGTAATAAATTAGTTAAAATTAGCTGTTTGACAGTTTTGTGGCAATTTTTTGTATAGAATAAGGTAATTCCAAAATGCTGCTATTTACGGTGATTTTAAAAAAAACTGTTTGACATTATTTTAAGTTATTTTATTTTTTTCAATAAGCTAATTTATTTTAAATTAATTAAAATAATATAATTTTATTTAGCTTATTTGCCAAACAATAATCCTTTATAATAAAAAAGTTGTGAACCGAATTAACCAAAAATTGGGTTGGGTGCCCCGCCCCGTTTTATCCGAAACCCAAATGCGCACCTGCTCGCTTCGTGGCGGGAACACCCTCAGAAAAATACCCATTATTAAGGAATGAAGTCGAGGCGGGGCTCCCTGCAAAATACTAGTAACACTTTCTGGAGATGGCGAACAAGCTCATTAGCGAAATGGGTTTACCCAGGTCAATAGCCAACGTGTTTGCCGCTCGTAATATCATCACCGCCAAGGTACCCTATTCTGTTTTATTGCTTTAGGCAGAAATATCCTTTTTAATCCCCTTCGCATATCCATTTGATTCCTGTTATTTATTTATTTATAGTTTTTTTTTAAAAAAAAAAAGAATATAGAGTATATTTTATGATGTGTAGTTCTCACTTTTTAGTGTACAATTCAACGTGGGCATAAGCTGAATTGTTAAATGGGGAAAGGCTTGAATGGGTTTCGGACAATTTGTGCTGATTATGTTATTTGAACAAAAATAATTAGAAATGTGTTTATACATGTGTATGAAACAAAGATTTTGTAATTCACTATGATCGAGATATGTCTGTTATGCCTATCAACTTATAGGATGCACTGTCACTGAGCGAGTTTGAGTTGATGGAGTTGTTGGATGTGGGGCTGGAAGAGGTGACTATGGCAGTGGCACACATTAGTGAAATTTCATGCCCGCCCTATCAGACGGTAAATTTATGGATATGCGCAAATGGAATTTGGTTTTGATAGTTTGTTGTTGAGTCATCTATTGATGTGCCCAAATGTTGGAATACCTCATTTCGATAGTGGTATTAGGCTTTGTCATTGCTAGAGCAGCGAAATCAAAATGAGCACCTGGCAGGGCATTTACCTACGCTCTTAACAGGACTTGATACAGCTCTCTATGGTGGAATACCGTTTGGCGTTGTGACAGAACTAGTTGGCCCAGCTGGAATTGGCAAAACACAGGTAGCTTTATAAGTAGGTTTTGATGTTTTTGCAGATTATTTTTTGTATATTTTTCTTTTCTTCTGGCATTTCATGTATATTTGTGTGTGTATGGACTATGGACCTAAAATGAACATATTTTGATAAAAGTTGACTGCATTACGAAGGAGATTGATGGGAGTATGTTTATGTCTGGAATTGTGTTTATGATATTAGCGGATAACTGAATTTCAACATTCGGGGTTCAAATCCTTAAAATGTGTTTTAAGAATAATCCACAAATATTTTGGTGGTTATAGCGCACTAGCTTACTTCACATTATTTGGTGTGTACATGCAAGGTGTTTTTTTGTGTACTCCGTACTATTTATTGGTTGGTTGGTAACCATTGGTTCAACCAAACCACTTTTGATTGTTCAAATGCTTTACAAACAGTACTAATTTTCAGGCCAAGATTTAGTTAAAACCAGCTAACAATTAAACAATGCTGATGAAAAAGCATCCAAATGATAATTATATACATGCAAAATCTTATCTTATTTTTTCTTATGCTCAATGTTGCAATAGCAGATTTACTACATAATTTTTTAATCAGTAATGATGTTGTATATGTAGCCATCTTATCTCACCCTTTTGAACTTACAGTTTTGCATGAAGCTTGCTTTATTGGCATCATTGCCTTCTTCTTATGGAGGGTTGGGTGGTTCTGTAATATATATTGATGTGGAATCCAAATTTAGTTCAAGAAGGTAAATTACCTATTCAATTGTGATGCTAAATCAGCATAATTGCTCAAGTTTTTTAAGTATGGGTACACCTGCCTTGTAGGATGATTGAAATGGGGATTGGTAGTTTTCCAGAAGTATTTCGTATGGAAGGATTGGCACAAGAGGTATTAACACATGCTTTTCATTTTCCTGTTTTAACCCTGTGATATTTGGTCTTCCCACGCTTCTGCCTTTTACTGCCATAGCCATAGTCTTCTTTGAAGGAATCATGTAATTGGTGCTCATGTGTGTATGCTCATCTGATATACTGTTCATTGTTAGTCAGCTTCTGATTAAAGGGAAAGAGTGGCCAACACCTGGTGATGAGAGTGCAATAATTAAACTAAAATTTTGTAATGTCTTCATTTATAAGAAGAATCTGGGAAACCCCTTTTATCACAGTACATGACCTTCATAAGTACCTGTAATTGTTTTGGTCAATCATACAATAATCACAGCTCACAGGACAAGTTCAAAAATTTCAAAGTACAGAAATTCAGCGTCTGTTTATGTTTTGTGATCTGACATTACATATCAATTCGGCATTTCTCGAGGAAATGCTAGGGTTGCTGGCCATTTACCATACTTGTATGAGACTTTTAAGTGTTCCATGGCTATCTTCCTCTTAATATACATTGATATGCCATATTTTGATTTTTTGTAAAACCTTAATATGCTATATTCGTATATATTTTGTGTTATTTTCTTAATCTATTTGTGGCAGATGGCTGGTAGGATTCTAGTTTTGCGACCAGCATCATTATCTGAGTTCACTGAAAGGTAAAAAAAGATTGGTGTATGTTACTGTCCTCATGTTGTATTAACAATATAATTGCGAAGGAAAAAACTTCCTGATAGCAGATCTAGATAGGTTGCAGGGTTCATAATCGTAAGTCGTAACTAATAAATAAACTTAGATCTGTTTTGGTTGGGTAGTAAATTTTCCATTGGTGGTATATTCTCTGACATATACACGTAGGTTGTGTGGTGTAACCGGAATAAGAATAGGAATGGGAATAGGATGTAAGTTAGGGCTTTACTGAACTCTTATGTTTGATAATGGGTATAAATACTGACACAAATCCATTTTATCATAGTACAACAGGCCTTATCTAGTTTAGTGTTTCCTATTGGTTATTTGAACAATATTTTGTCCATTCTGCTCTAATCTAGTACTTGATCAGAAGAAAGTGCAAAACACCAGATACCTTTCTGTTGGTAAAAGTCTGCTTAGTAAAATTCAGAATTTGTCCCTGTTAGAAAAGCAGCCTGGCCCATTATTATTGTTTGTTTAATGTCCCGAGATATACCCATGATCCTATCTGCATTCTGCAACCACACTGGACTGTATGGATGAGTTATGAAGTTTTGCCTGTTTTCAGCCTGATTTCGTAGTCCTCTTATGGTTAATTCTTCACAGCTTGCAACAAATAAAGGTTTTGCTCCTCCAACATCATGTGAAGCTGCTTATAATTGACAGCATGGCAGCTCTTGCGTCTGGGTAATTCACTTTAATTTTCAATTCTTAACTGTATTCTTCATACAATTTTTAGTAGCTAAAAAGTTGAAAATAATTATCATGACATAGGTTCAGGAGGTCAAAGTAGACAACTGTTCTGTTTCAATAAACAGCAAGAGAAGAAAAGTGGGGTGGTGGGAGCACAGGATGAATAATTGATTGCCCTGCTTCATTTATCTCTTTTGCGATTTCTTCACCATTTAAGCAATATGGCAAAACGTGTGAATGTTGTGCTGTGATGCCATGGTTTGAGTAGTATTCTTGTAGGAATTAACATATTTCATTGTATTCAACATGATATAACACCAACCTGCAAACATTCTTTCTTGGTTTTAGCTTTGTGGTTTTTCTAGGGTTTACTAGCAAGTAGCCTCTAGTATATTGCTTTAATTGAACTTAGGTGCCATATCAATCTTGTATATTGTCCTTGGAAGTTAGTGTGTTCAAAATATCCTGACTCTTTGCATCCTTAGAAGATAAAGTTGAATTTACACATCACTAAGAAAACACAATTTGCTTTAGTGCCTTTTCAATATTGTTGAAGGATAATATTTAGGATAAGATATTTGATAATATTTGTTAATATTTCTATCTATCATATCCAATTCCATTTGTTTCCTAGTTTACATTTATGGTAGGATTATATTTTGGTTTGATTTTATTCATTATTATCATTGTAATAATGTCTTGTAAGTAGACACTAGTTTATCATTATTAACTGGAAACCTACAAACTAAATATAGGATAAGTACGTTCTTAAGTTAAATGTGTGTATTTATCTACATATGATCCATTCTTTTGAACACATATTTTCTTTATTATTCATATCTTTTTGAAAAATAACATGATCCATTGCAGAGAATATGATCAGGGACTTCCTAGGCACCACCACCCACTAGGTTGGCATATTTCATGTATAAAGTGAGACTTGTATAAACTTTAATTAATTTAATTCATTTTTGTTTGTATCTATATTTGTTATCTGATTATAATGTTTAGATCACTAGCAGAATTTTCACGAATCCCAGTAGTGGTGACCAATCAAGTGCGCTCTCACGGCCGTGATGAAGCTTCCCAATACTTATTCCAAGGTACATCTTCTTATTACTGTAGCATCATGTTTGGTTTCTTTTATTTCATTTTATCGTATTTTCTATTGTTTTCCGTATTTATGAATTATGACAAATGTGTAGAAAATGATACATCCTAGTCCCCGTGTAGCGTAGTGTCAAATCTTGAACAATGCTATGAAAATGAAAATCTTGATACATCCTGATGGTGAATTGTGGGGCAGTGCAGCACAGAGATGAATCTGTAGAGGACCCTTCAAAACTTGATTCTCACCTTGTTGCTGCTCTAGGGATTAACTGGTCTCATGCTGTTAGCATCCGTCTTGTGCTGGAATACAGATCAGGTGATGTTTCCTCATACCATGACCTATGTCAAAACAGCAACGCAACCAAGTAGCTCATTAGAATACATTTGATTTCAGTATGTTTAAAATTTTGGTTCTGTTTATCATAGAAGTGGTGACATTTTCAAAATGAGCTTTAATTTGTTTCTTTTATGTCTTTTATCTTTTTCCTGTTTTGATAGTAAGCTGTGCATTGAATATGCATTTTACTCACTAGATTTTATTTTATATATAATAAAGGATAGGATAATAGAAAACTTGAACAAAATGAAGTTTTCAAGTTTACTTCTATCAATAAGTATCAAAGGATAGTATAGTGGTGAAATTGTCAGAGATACTTTTTTGCCTTTGAAATGTGATGGATTTTGTTATATGTGCTTTGCAAATTGGGGAAGAAAATGACATTCATGTTCGACAGGCAATACAGAATCCATGGCTTTACTCTGACCCATATTACTAAAAAAATAGTGAGAATTGAAAATATAATATGGTTTATTGCTTAAGCATCAATTTAGAGGCTTAGAATTGAACCACCACTCCTATTAGTCATGCATATCCAAGCAATATATCTGGGAGCTCGATTTATTTCCTCAGAGTGATCCTTATGTAGATGAAAATTTATTTTGGTCTCTAGAGTGGTGTCTGTCACTCACACAATGATTATCCAATGGAATCAGAAGAGAATGAATTATACCAGGTTCCGAATTAATTTACAGTACTAAGAATATACATGAATGTTCAGGATACGTGGATTTTGTGCAACTTCTTATTTTTGTGACAGTGCAAGTAATTAGCTTAATCAGGTTTTGTCAGGCAATTACTAACTGTAAAGTGTTGCCACATGTAGGACAAAGGTTTATGAAGATTGCAAAATCTTCTATATCTCCATCCATAGGATTCTTTTTCAACATAACCTCATGTGGAATTTCACTTCTGAGTGATGAAGGCACCGAAATGTTGGGGCTTGAAGCAAGCACAATACATGGTCAAGGTTTGACATTTCCCTGTGCACATTTTTTAAACTGAGTGATAATAGTGAAACTAGGATAAATCAACCAAATCTAAATTTCTCTAGCATATTCACTTACATGGTACTGCATTAAATTATAGTAGTTTTTAACATATCTTTCGGAAATTTTAGTTCATGCAGCTGATCTATATGGTTCTTCAAATGCAAGATATTGATCACAACTTAACATATTGGCTTTGTAACAAAATTAATTCGGAATACTTGATTACATGTTAATTCCTCCCCCAAGCCTCCCTATGTGCACATTTTTCAATGTGTGGTATATGCAATCAAGAAAAGCACAGTTAACTGTTGAAACAGAGCTTTTACATAACAGAGTTCCAAAAAATAGTTTTGCTTCCCCTCAACGAGTCAGAAGAATATCAACAGACCTATAAAAGGTAGCTCAAGACCCAGTACAGTAAAAGGGCGCAACAAAGACTGAAAAAATAAAGATAAGTGTGCAGGCAGTGCAGCAGACTAGGAGGCGGAGAGGCGGGAGCTTCATAACCTAAATGTTCTTCATCCTTGATCTGAACCTACACCTTTGAATTTTTTTTTTCTTTTGACCGGCGAGGTTGGACAATATCCTCTCGTTGAACCTGTCAATTATGTTTGAGCAACTAAAGATTCTAGATTTGTTCAATCAAAGGCAGGCCAAAAGGCTCGGGCCATAAAAAAGTGTCATGATACCTGCTAATAAATTGGGTCCCCGATAGTTAATGACAAGCTTAGTTTATGTCGGTTGAAGCCAAACTTCTAATGGATATGCAGTGATAAGGTAGGTTGGCATCTTGGTGGCTTAATGGAGCTGCAAACTTAACCAACTTATCTATAATCATATAAGGCCAATTAACAGAAACACCTTCAGAAATGCAGTACATGGTGGTGCACATTGCAGAACTCACAAATGATGTGGTGGTTGGCAACACGTTTTAAATGCAAAAGACAAAGCATACATTGTTGTTAAAAGACCTGGACTTAACCTTTGGAAGGAATAAAGGATTTTTTTTAACCACGAGTGGAGACTCCTCCTTTGTTTCAGTGTCAGTTCAAAAAATTGTTCTCTGTCTTCCAGTTTCATAGGTCTTGTATCTAGGGGGTTAACAATATGGGCCACTGGATTTAGTTTGATTTATCCTCAGTTATTAAGGATTCTTTTTGCATTTTGTCTAAGAAAATTCTTGATCCTTCCAATCATTTCTAGGTATTTGTAAGTCTTTGCTAGAGGAGCATAGTGATCTTGATTTCTTCATTCAATTTGTCCCTTCCTAACCTGTATCGTATTTCATCTATAATTAATATGTTTAATCCTTCTCCAGCAACTAATATGTTTTTCATGTCCATAATGCAGGCCACACAGGCATACTTAATTTTGACACTGAAATGACATTCCAAGCAACCCATCGAAATGGATGATCCCAGGAACTATCTGTTAGGCTACTGTACTTTTCACCCTTCATTCTCAAATTTTTATAATATTAGTGTGAATTACCATTACTTCTCTCTCTCTCTCTCTCTCTCTCTCTCTCTCTCTCTCTCTCTCTCTCTCTCTCTCTCTGTCTGTGTGTGTGTGTGTGTGAGCATACATGCATTTTAACATTAAGAATTCATCTGTTTTTAGAAATCCCTTAGAAACATGATTTGGATCTGCCTTTAGTAGATCATTCAAGCCTTCCTTGTTAGTTGATCTTCTATACATACCTGCGGTCATGCTCAATGTATCTGCTGCGGATGTGGATAGTGTGCTTGCTCAGAAAAGCTAGGATCATGTTAGCTTCCACTTTTGCTGCATTTACGAGGCCTTTTGTGCACTCTGTGTAAAGAGGAAAGTCCTTGTTAATAAAAGACACTGTCGTTTACGCAAACACACAAACTACCTTTATGCAAGTAATAAAGGTTTCGTATAAAACATAAAATGCCTTTTATATTTTACAGAAGGCAACAAAAACTTCATGTTGGTGTTTCAATTGGGATTTTTTATCAGACGCCATGATTCAAGATGGTGGTAGCTTTTCCTGGGCTAGCATGGATTCCAAATTTACTGTTTTCTATTACATTTATTCATTTTGTTTTGTCAATGACCTCTGTTTATTTAGAGAATCTTCTGGCATTATATTACTCAGTACAAGTATTGCGAAAAGTTTCACCTCAGCCAGGCAGAAAATGATGTGTTTGGTTTCGAAATGCATGGTTGCATTTTTTTTCCATATCTTACCCTCTCAAATGCAGTATTTGCACTCAATCAAGTTGTTACATTAGTAAGCTGTTCTCACTGATATTGCTATCCATATAGGAGGTGGGCCGACAAGTTCAAATCCAACCAATATAGTGGAAGAACTATGGGAAAATATACACCTAAACTGCAGAAGCATTTCAGTAATTTGGGCCATATCTGTCACAGGTGTGTTGGCTACAGTTTCTACAATTAATTTTTTTTTTGTTTCGGAAAATACTGCTTTAGGTTTAGGTGAATACATGTACTAGTTTTCAGCATCACTGTATATGCCTGTACGTTCATTTAGATGCCAATGTTTCCTCTAAGTTGATACCTAACCACATTGGGCAGGTTGACATTTCAAATAGAGCATTGTTGAGTGTGTGGTTGATCTGCCGTGTATTACCCGATACTGGATATATTTAGCAATTAAGAAACACTTTTCATTACCACAATTTTCTATGGCATGAAGATTCTATTGATTACTATGGTCCCGTCCTTGTTCATAATTGTATATAAAGAATTCATTTTACTTGACCCTGTTCTAGGCCAAACATTGTTTGAACATTGTGGTGGACAGCAATCTTGATCTCCAGTGCGATGAGGAATCTGAATTTGTGCTTTCGAATGCAATACAAACAAGCAGTATTGATTTCTTAATATTGCAATCAAAGTGCACCCTTAAAGAATGTCTTTCTAATTCATCAATCAGAGTATAAAAAATGAAACGAGAAAACCCAAAGGTAGATGATGTGCTCTCAATTGTTTTTCTTTTACTTAAATTTCTTGCTGAATGTCTGTTATATACCCACTTGTCTTTTCTTTTACTTTGGTCTTCTTCCACAATAAAGTTGCAATTATTTTTTAAACAACCATATATGTATATATTATGCATCATGGGATTTCTATATTTGTGCTAGGGTTTATTGTTTGTCTGTTTTCTTTTTAATAAAATATCTGGCATCAACTTGTGCATAAAACAAATGAAATGTGGTCCTGCTCTGAATTTACTTTCTCGTCTCCAAATTTGTATGCCATTGTATGTATTTTTGTTATAAAATAGAATCATCCTCCTATGCCCTTTTTTTAGTGAAATATTGCATGCACTGAGCTACTGAGAGAAACTGGGAACAGACGAATCACATGCTTTCTGTACAAGGTGAACCTTGTACTATCTGTTTCCAAATCAAGATTTTATACGATTGCCCCATTTTCCACACATATATAGAGATTTGGTGATGTTCAGGGTTGGTAACAGGACTTGATTCTGGGTCACTGTTGCTTATCCCAATTATGTTGACAAATAAATGTAATGTGCAATTTATAATTTTGTTTTAAAAAATTATTTTATATAAATGATATTTACTTTTTGATATACATGGTTGGGAAAAGAAAGGAGGAGTTAGTGGTTGCTCCTAGTTTTTTAGCGTTTGAAATTTGATCCCATAGAAAATTCTAAGTGTTGGAATATCCTTATCTTTTTGCATAATGAGATGTCATGTAAATGATATGCAAAAGAGTGATTGACATGTGGCAAATTGGGACATTGAATTATTGATGGGGAATTTGTTTGCTAGTCTAATGGAATGCATCTTTCTCATGTTGGCTTGTGGTTTGAGATCTTGTTAATTATTTCTGGATATCTTTACATTGGAGACATATCAAAGTAGAGTAGGGGGCATTATTATGTATAGGGAAAATTATGCTCCTCAATACATAATAGTTCAATGGATTTCATATATATTTAAATAAAGAGATAAAAGGAAAGAACAAGAGAGCCGGTGAGAATTCGAAACGACCAAACCCTATACACATAGGTTTGATGATTTTTTTTCCCTAAAAAAAAAACATTGACACTTATGGGTTTATGGGAGTTCTGCATTCATGTCGGCAAATGTATGTGGAAGTCCAAATTACTTAAATTATAAATGGAGATAAGAATCTGAGTGGAAATCGAACCCCAACTATAACTATAAGATTTCATGTTAGAACGGTAAGATTTGATGTCAGAGGACATGAGTAACATGACCACTAGAGCAAGTTCTATCCCACCTTACTACATGGGTTTTATGCTTTCATTCATATGAGATAATAATAGTAAAATAAATAATTGGGATGGAAATCGTAGGCAAGATTTGATATATGGAAAAAGTCAAGAAATGTAACGTGGGCAGCTCAGCTCCTCAATTAATTATAATTAATTTATTTATATTATGCTATTTTTAAGGTTTCCAATCAAACTCGTGCTTAATGAGGAAACTGCTCCTTTCTTGTCCTTTTCTTTCCTGTCATTTATTTATGGTTCTCATCGTACTAAACTATTTTTGAGTATTTTATTCAATGGGGAAAAAATGTCTGTTTAGGTATGATAAATATATCATATAATATACTCTACATTTTTTTTTTTGGTGCAAGTATACGAGCAAATGTTTGTTTATTTCATCATATAACTCAAAGCTCCAAATTATAATATATAGTTAATTCTAAAAATAATTAAAAATTAATTACCACTAAAAATACTGTAAAATAAAGGATAAAAATTCAATTTATAAGAAATTAAAAGGTGAACATGTCCTATCCTTGCTATTTGTAGAGGCTATAAGCCTATAACATATCAACGATATAGGAAAAAAAAATTAATAAAGGTAAGTGGTGATTTATTTTTATTTTATTTTTTTAAAAAAAACTACATTATGCTTTCTAAAGATATACTTCCTCCGTTCCTTTTTAATTGTGACGGACCCACATTTCACGCAATCCAATACACGTTTTTAATTCGTAATAACTCAAATTCCATACAAGTAAAAATTATGAAAATTTGATATTTTAAATCTATGCGAGTAGACGAATCCAACAAGATCACACTTGACTATATTTATCTTATATAATTTAATTAAAAAGTCGAGTCAGAGTTACTCAATGAACAGTGACAAAAGTCAATCTGTGTCGATTAATAAGGAACGGATGAAGTACTATTCAAAAAAATTTAACATTCCTTGTTTTTACGCAATCCAATACACAAATATCTCAAATTTTTATAAAATAAAAAATTATAAAATTTTAATATTATAAAACTACGTGATTAGACGAATCTAACAAGATCTTACTTGACTATGTTTTATCTATATAACTATGTTAAAAGGTCGAATTAAAGTTAATCAATGAATAGTGTTTACTATGTAATGTTAAAATTTTAAAAAGAAAAACGGAGGGAGTATATGTGTGTGTGTGATTAATTAAATGCGGAGTAAGGTTTTGGATTCGAGCATTGTAAGTGTAAAGAACTACACTATGAGAGATCAACTCACTAAGGGTGAATTGTAGTTGCTAGTTGAAGTTGTTCAGAGTTGAAGGGGTTGTAGAGTTTGACACGGCCAGAGTTTTTTGAATCTTATGTTTCTAAAGTTTAAACTCGCAACTATAATTCGCAGTTACAACTAATTGTGCAGAACACAACCTTAGTGAGTTGATCTTTCCCAAAATAGCTCTTTGTATTCATAAGGCTCGAGCATGTGATATTTCTCTCCATTTAATTAATCACACACAAATATACTTTTATAAAGCATAGTGTAGCATTTTTCTTTTTAGATAACTCACCACTTATCCTTATAAATATGTAAAACTCCTAAAGTTTCAGGCGACATTTCGCAGTTACAACTAATTGTGTATAATATGCCCACAGTATTTTAGAAGTAATTGTAGTTTTAAAAAAATTAAAAATTAGTGTTAAAAAAACCCTTAAAAATTAATGTAAAGAACGATACTGTTGTGAAACTATTACAAGTATATGCCTATTAGCTATATGATAATATGGAATTCTAATGATGATATATTAGTAATGGATATATTTGAATGAAAGACAATGAAAGAAATAAAAGAAATAGTATTAGTGTATTCAATAGTGCAACTATTGAAGTGTAATTAAGACCAAAAGTAAGGAAAATATATGCTCAAGTATAAGAGTTTTTTGAACAAATATTGGTGTGTATTTCTCACTTAAGAACCCATATTTATAGACATAATACAAGGCTAATGGCATCATAATTAATTGCCTTCACTAGAATAGGTATCATGACTAATGGAACATTTCTTTGAAAAAGTGGTATACATCCAAATTTCATCAATAATTGTCATCAATAATTGTATAAGACTCCCTCTTGGATGTACTATATATAAAAGAATATGCCTCGTTAAAACCTTACTAGATAAAAACCCTCTGGGAGAAAAATCTAGTGAAGGAAAAAGAGTACATAATTCTTATATATTAATTTCTCCCTCTGATCAAAGCATCAGTTGAGATTCTTTAGTTGGCGCATCCCAATGCTTTTCACCAACTTTTCGAATGTTGCTGTTGGTAGTGCCTTGGTAAATAAATCTGCAAGATTATCAGCTGAACGGATTTGCTGCACATCTATTTCACCATTTTTCTGTAAATCATGAGTGAAGAAAAATTTTGGTGAAATGTGTTTTGTTCTATCTCCTTTAATATACCCTCCCTTCAATTGTGCTATACAAGCTGCATTATCTTCATATAAAACTGTTGAGGATATTTTTTCTTCAGTAGCCATGCCACAATTTTTCAATATATGGTGCATCAAAGATCGCAACCATACACATTCTCGACTGGCTTCATGGATTGCTAAAATTTCAGCATGATTTGACGAAGTAGCTGTCAAAGTCTGCTTCATTGATCTCCATGAAATTGCAGTACCACCACATGTAAAAACATAGCCAGTTTGAGATTTAGCTTTATGTGGATCTGATAAATATCCGGCATCAGCAAAGCCTATTATTTCATGTCGAGAATCATTTGGGTAAAATAACCCAAGATCAATAGTTCCTTGGAGATAGCGAAATATGTGTTTAATTCCATTCCAATGTCGTCTAGTAGGAGATGAACTAAATCTCGCTAATAAATTTACTGCAAATGATATATCTGGTCTAGTGCAGTTTGCGAGATACATTAAAGCACATATGGCACTTAAATATGGGACCTCTGGTCCAAGAATTTGTTCACCTTCCTCTTGTGGTCTAAACGGATCCTTTTTTATATCAAGTGACCTTACGACCATTGGAGTACTCAATGGATGTGCTTTATCCATATAAAATCGCTTTAATACTCTCTGAGTATATGCTGTTTGATGGACAAATGTTCCATTATTTAAATATTCAATTTGCAAACCAAGGCATGATTTGGTTTTACCAAAATCTTTGATTTCAAACTCATTTTTTAGGTATTCAACAGCCTTTTGGAGCTCCTCTGGAGTTCCAATCAAGTTGAGATCATCAACATAAACTGCAATGATTACAAACTCTTGCCCATTTTTCTTAATGAAAATACATGGACAGATCGGGTCATTTGTATAACCCTCTTGTAACAAAGACTCACTGAGTCGGTTATACCACATTCGCCCGGACTGTTTCAGTCCATATAGGGATTTTTGTAATTTGATGGAATACATATGTTTAGGATTTGATTCATATGTCTCTGACATCTTTAATCCATCTGGGATCTTCATATAGATATTTGTATCTAAATTTCCATATAGATACGCAGTAATAACATCCATCAATCTCATTTCAAGATTTTGATGGACTGCTAAACTGATAAGATATCTAAATGTTATTCCATCCATTACGGGGGAATATGTTTCATCATAATCAAATCCGGGTCTCTGTGAAAACCCTTGGGCGACTAATCTCGCTTTGTATCTGACAATTTCATTTTTGTCATTTCTTTTTCTTACAAAAACCCATCTGTATCCGACTGGCTTTATATTTTCTGGTGTTTTGACAATCGGTCCAAACACATTTCGTCTAGCCAGGGAATCCAATTCAGATTGGATTGCATCTTTCCATTTTGGCCAATCTTTTCTTTTCCGACATTCATCAACCGAATTTGGTTCATGATCCTCGTCATCATTTATGATGTCAAGTGCTATGTGGTACGAGAATACATTATCTATGATAATTGCATCTCGATTCCAAACATTTCTGCTTGTGACAAAATTGATTGACATTTCATTATTTTCAAGTTCATTCTCCTCTGGAGCTGCAAGTTCCTGCTCCTCTGGAGCTACTTGCTCTTCAAGAGCTTCTTTTTCCTCTGGAATATTTTCTATAATTTTGTCACTTTCAATGATTTGTGATCCTCTTTTCTTTCTAGGATTTTTATCTTTGGAACCTGGTGGTCTACCACGCTTTAAGCGTACAGTAGATTCATCTTTGGCACTTGTAATTGGTCCCTCTGGGACATTAATTTTGATTGGAACATTTGCTGCCGGTATAAGAGATTTTGTTACTCTTTTAGAGTCGCATAATGCGTCCGGCAATTGATTTGCAATACTCTGCAAATGTACAATTCTTTGTACTTCTAGTTCACAATCATTTGTACGAGGATCGAAGAAATCTAACGGTGTTTTCCAGTTGATTTCTTTTTCTTTCTTTGGTTGATTTCTGTCTCCCCCTAATGCCGGGAAATGAGATTCGTCAAAATGACAATCTTTGAATTTCGCAGTAAATAAATCACCAGTTAATGGTTCGAGATATCGAATAATCGATGGTGATTCATACCCGACATATATTCCCAATCTACGTTGGGGACCCATCTTTGTGCGCTGAGGTGGTGCAATCGGGACATATACAGCGCAACCAAATATTCTGAGATGCGATATATTGGGTTCATGCCCAAATGTTAATTGTATAGGGGAGTATTCATGATAATGTGTCGGTCTTAACCGCACCAATTTTGCTGCATGTAATATTGCATGCCCCCAAGCTGTCAATGGCAATCCAGATCTCATTAATAATGGTCTGGCAATTAATTGTAAACGCTTTATAAGCGATTCAGCAAGTCCATTCTGTGTATGGACATGAGCAACAGGATGCTCAACTGTTATGCCAATTGACATGCAGTATTCATCAAACCTCTGGGATGAATATTCACCAGCATTATCCAATCGGATATTTTTTATTGTATAATCAGGGAACTGTGCTCGTAATTTAATAATTTGAGCAAGTAATTTTGCAAACGCATGGTTGCGAGATGATAATAATGATACATTGGACCATCGTGTTGATGCATCAATTAGCACCATAAAATATTTAAATGGTCCACATGGTGGATCTATAGGTCCACATATATCACCCTGAATTCTTTCAAGAAAACTAGGGCTTTCAGTTCCCACTTTTGTTGGTGAATGTTTGGAAATTAATTTTCCTTGGGAGCAAGCAACACATATATATTCATTATGTTGCAGCAATTTTTGTCCCTTTAATGAATGGCCATGACTATTTATAATAATTCGCCTCATCATTGTAGAGCCGGGATGGCCTAGGCGATCATGCCATATCATATATTCATCAGTAAGCCTATGGCTTCCAATAGACATCTGGTCTATTTTGGGATGATATATATTAGTGGGCCTCTGGCCATCAATAAACCTCTGGTTTATTTGGGGAATATTAGACCTGTGGTCTAAGTGATAATTTTCAGTTGTATTTATCTTTGAAAAATACAATCCAGAAGACAGAGCTGGTAATTTTTCCAATATATATTTCTTACCATGAGTGGTATTTGTAATTAATAAATATTCGACATTCTCTGAAGTCGATGTCTCGAGATGATACCCATTTTCTCGGATATCTTTAAAACTCAATAAATTTCTTCGAGACTTGGGAGATAGGAGTGCATTTTTCACAATTAATTTTGTTCCCTCTGGGAAAATAAGGTTGGCTGTGCCAATTCCTTTTATAATATTTGCACTACCACATATTGTGTTTATGTTTGTATCTCCCATTTTTAAATTGGAAAAATACCTTATGTCTTTTAGTATTGTGTGCGTTGAAGCACTATCAATAAGACATATATTATCACTTTTATAATTCCCCATTTTGCTGTAATTAAAACAAGATATAATTAATATTAAAACAAGACTTAACATAAGTAATATATTACAATACATAGACAATAAATATAGCACACATGCAAAAGTAAAGACAGATACAGAAGTTCAAAGCGTAATAAAATAATAATACAACATAACAATTAAACTAAATCACTATATAAATCTTCAACTTGAAATTCTGGGATATTGGGCATATTCTCCTCAGAATTCATTATGTCAACATGGTTTGTTTCAACCACCCTTTTTCCTTTATCCCTCTGGGAATCTTGATAAAGTTTCACCCAATGATCTCTGGTACGACAATTTTTGTACCAGTGCCCGTTTAGGCCGCATCTATCGCATTTTGCTTCTTCATAGTTCTGTTTTTGGACATCACCTCTGGTGTTGCCCTGATTCTGATTACGTGTGTCTGTCGTGGGCCTAATGTAAACATTGTTGCGGAAATGATTTTTCCCACGGCCTCGGTTATGCCCACGACCACGAGGTCTCTGACCCCGGCCACGACTACGGCCACGACCACGGCTGGAAGATTCAGTCACATGTGCCTCTGGCAATGGACTACTGCCAATTGGCCTCATTTCATGATTTTTTAATAATAAATCATTATTCTTTTCAGCCAATAACAAAAACGTAATCAGATCAGAATATTCAGTGAAACCCTGTGCTCGGTATGTTTGCTGTAACACCGTATTGGAGGGGTGGAATGTAGAGAATGTCTTCTCTAGCATTTGTTTATCAGTAATTGTCTCCCCACACAGTCTTAATTGTGATACGATATTAAACAGAGCAGAATTGTAATCATTTACTGATTTAAAATCCTGGAATCGTAAGTGTGACCAGTCATACTGGGCTCGAGGGAGATTTATTGATCTTAAATGATCATATCTTTTTTCTAAATTCTCCCAGAGTTCAATTGGGTCTTTGACCGTTAAATACTGTGTTTTCAATCCCTCATCAAGATGATGGCGGATGAAAATCATAGCTTTCGCACGGTCTTGGTTTGAAGCCTGATTATCTTTTTCAATTATTTTTTCAAGACCCATTGATTCCAAATGGATTTCAACATCCATTTTCCAAGATAGATAATTATCTCCAGATACCATCAATGGTCTGAAATCCTGCTTTGTCAAGTTAGCCATAATAGAATTATTGAAATACAAAATATTACCTCAAAGAAATTCCGGCAGAGCTCCGTTCGTAGCTCGTGCTGATAACGTGTTGTGAAACTATTACAAGTATATGCCTATTAGCTATATGATAATATGGAATTCTAATGATGATATATTAGTAATGGATATATTTGAATGAAAGACAATGAAAGAAATAAAAGAAATAGTATTAGTGTATTCAATAGTGCAACTATTGAAGTGTAATTAAGACCAAAAGTAAGGAAAATATATGCTCAAGTATAAGAGTTTTTTGAACAAATATTGGTGTGTATTTCTCACTTAAGAACCCATATTTATAGACATAATACAAGGCTAATGGCATCATAATTAATTGCCTTCACTAGAATAGGTATCATGACTAATGGAGCATTTCTTTGAAAAAGTGGTATACATCCAAATTTCATCAATAATTGTCATCAATAATTGTATAAGACTTTTATTTTTGGTGCTTCTATAATGTGCCAAAAGTTACTCTTGAGCTTTTAAAAAACTTAAAATTCTCTTGATTCACTCCGGAAAACTAAGTACTAATTAAGTATTTTTTAAGTGCTTATATTTATATACTGTATAAAATTTACAGTACAAAGAAAGATGTGTTACAAGATTTTGTTAACTTTCCTCTTTGCCGACATTTTTGCGTCATGATCACAAAAAAAAAATAAAAAAAAATGTGTTACTGTTACCCCACAATTTTTGTTTGGGGAAAAGGTGACCCCCAAATTTAAAAACAAAGGTGATGGTATGAATTGTTGTCTGGTGATGATCGAAACATCCAATTTTTCATTTATTATTTTTAAAAAAGAAAGGTGAGTAAGAAAGGGAATCTTTAACTTTAAAAATACTAGTAGTAGCATTTTATAAATACAAAATTTGGAAACTAAAATTATTTAACATGTAAAAGGGGAAAGGGTAAATGTATTGATTATGGGGCCCATAAATATGTGGGACATGTCGTTTGTCGCCTTAATTAATTCTCCCTTATTTAATACTCCTACTGGAGTATTAAATTTATTTTATTATTTTATTACTATAGCGCATGCAAAGCCGAAAAAGGAACAGTATTTTGAAACGTAGAAAAGTACTACTTCCTCCGTTCCTTTTTATTTGACACGTTAGTAGTTTTGTTACTGTTCATTGAGTAACTTTGATTCGAATTTTTAATACAGTTATATAGGACAAAAAATAGTCAAGTGGGATCTTGTTAGATTCGTCTAATCGCATAGATTTAGAATATCAAAGTTTCATAATTTTTAGTTGTACGCAATTTGAGTTATTGAAGATTGAAAATGTGTATTGGATTGCGTGAAATGTGGGTCCGTGGCAATTAAAAAGGAACGGAGGTAGTACTTCTTACTATAATACTAATGCTTTTGCAATTACTAGTACTTTTTACTATAATGATGTGTTTTATTGTTCCTTAATTTCGTGAGTCACATGTTACAAGTTATACTTCCTTTTTTTTACATCCCAATCTTTTTTACATCGTCAGAATCTTTGAACAAAGAGAGATTAGAATTATGCTAATATAAAATATTTTTAATTTTTTATATTCACTAGTGTGATATTCGAAAGACAAATCTAGCTCATACATAATTATCCGATGAAATATTCACTGTGATAGTAAATAATTTATCAATGAAATAACTATGTACTAATACTAAGTTATATTTTAATGATGTAGAGTGTATATATATATATACTCCGACGTTGAACATTTATGCAAAATCCGTAGAGACCCTCTCCTCTATCTTGAGCAACATTATGCTTCACTTTTCCCCGTCCCTTTCTTTCTACAATTATTTAACTCATAGTACTATATAAATATATATCTTCACTCTTCACCATTTCAATCTTATTCAATTCATATCATCTAATCTAATCTAATCATGTTTGATCTTAACCTCACCGCCGATTTCGCCGGAGCTGATGATCAATCCAGCTCCATCAACGACACGGCGGCGGAGCTACTCCCCTTCTCCGTCCACGGCGGCGCTTCTCCGGTCGATCGTAGTAGGGATAGGGCGGTGGCGGTGACGCGGCAGCTATTCCCGATGGGGCGGTCGGATTGGGGGAGTGGGACCGGCGGCATGCAGGAAGGAGTAGTACAAGAGGGGCAGCAGAGGGTACAACAAGGAGAAGCGAAGAAAAGCAGCCGGAGGGGGCCACGATCGAGAAGTTCGGAGTACAGAGGTGTGACCTTTTATAGGAGAACCGGCCGTTGGGAATCCCATATTTGGTATGCCTCTTTATAAATTTTGTCTTGTCTCACCAAATACCACTGCAACGAAGATAACCATCGTCGATCCTAGCTCAATTTTAAGTTCTTTTTTTTTTTTTTAATTTTATTTTTAATGAAGCGAAGATAAAAATTGTTGCTCTCCACATAAATACTACTACCTCCGTTCCTTTTTAAATGGTACGTTTTGACTTTTGTTAATTTTCATTAAGTAGCTTTGACTCGACTTTTTAATACAATTATATAAAATAAAATATAGTCAAGTTGGATCTTGTTGGATTCGTCTAATCGCATAGATTTAGAATATCAAATTTTCATAATTTTTACTTGTATGGAATTTGAGTTATTACAGATTAAAAATGTGTATTGGATTGCGTGAAATGTGGATCCGTAGCACTTATTTAGGAACGGAGGAAGTACATTATTTTGATTTTTGATCATGAGAATATTAAAAATATGGATAGGTTTACTTTTAAAAAACCCATGTTTCCTGCGTTATTAGTATTTAATTTTTCATTGGAAAACTCATTCATTTCATATTATCCACATGGACCACATAGTTTCGATACCAGATACTCTGAATTTAGGGAGTTTAATTCAATTTATTAATAACTTTATTATATACTTCTAATTGGCTGCAATGTCTATGCGTTTATTATACTTGTACTTATTTTTGTTATTATTTTTATTCCTATAGAGTTAGTCTTAAAAGTATATAAAGTGTAGGTAAAAAAAAAATATATAGTAATAACACTGTTACTTAACAGTTGGTCTTCTCAAAAGGCATTAGGCATTTCAGTTCATTCTAAAAAAATTGAGTTGATTTTAATGCAGGGACTGTGGAAAGCAAGTTTATTTGGGTATGAATTTAAATTTAATTTTTTTTTCCCATTTTCCATTAAGTAATTTATTTGTGGTAGTGTACTCATGGAATTGATTTAGTGTTGGTTTTGTTTAGGTGGATTTGACACTGCCATTGCAGCAGCCAGGTAAATATATATACTGTTATTCTCAAGGCGATTTGATCATAGTATAAACTAAATCTTTTGATGGATTTGAATTTATTTAAAATATCAGGGCTTATGATAGAGCTGCAATAAAATTCCGGGGCGTAAATGCTGATATTAATTTTAGCCTCAATGACTATGAGGGGGACATGAAACAGGTGGGAAAAACAACCCTCCCAGAAATTCTTATATCCTGTTTTAGAAATATTTGGCCTACTTAGTTATATTTTTTTGTTGTTTTTTCATTTTTGTTTTGCTACGAATTTTTATTTTATGTGTCGAAGAAAATGTCGGATTGCTTGATTTGGCTCATTTCTGTACTTTTTCGTTTCATTTGGGTATTCAGGTCTAGATTTCTTGTTCTAATTGGATTAATAGGAGTTTTATTAATTAAATTGTTGAAGTAATGCATCAATGAAGATTTTCCCAAAGTGACCTTAATAATTAGGTTGACAAAGGCAGATTTGGTTAAATTGGGTCTGAAAATTGTTCATAATTTTGTATTTATCTTTTAGTAATTTCGTAATGGGCTCTACCAGAGAAAAGTGACCGAAACTAACACACACAAATTTACAACCAAACGGGAGGAGATTGTGTTTGTAGAGTTTTAATTTTCGAAGTACTAGGAGAGTATACTTTAAGTTCATTTACTTCAACATTACCGTCAACATGTTCAAATCTTCCTAGACAAACCAAGTTTGTTTTTTTTTTTTTCGTTTTTTCAAACATTGATACTCATATGTCGATAAAGGTGTCCAGGTTAATTATCAAAAGAAATTTTTACTTTAATTTTTGCACGTGTGTAATAGTATAGCCAACTAGTTATTAACAGATTTGATTGGATGATGGATGCAGACGAAGAACATGTCCAAGGATGAATTTGTCCATATACTGAGGAGAGGGAGCAACGGATTCTCAAGAGGGACATCAAAGTACAGGGGAGTGACTCTCCATAAGTGTGGTCGATGGGAAGCCCGAATGGGTCAATTTCTTGGAAAAAAGTAAGCAAATTACATTTTGAAATCATCATAAAAGATTGATTTGGAACGTATTAATTTTCCTCCCTCGCGATGCAGGTATGTATATCTCGGACTATTCGACACTGAAGTAGAGGCAGCAAGGTCTTGATCGATCACAAACTTGTGTTCTTGAATAATATTGTTAAAAAGGAACACACACAAACTTGACACAACATCATCAAGCTCAATGTTTTTTTTTTTTTTCAAAAATTCTTGTAGGGCATACGACAAGGCAGCCATCCAGTGCAATGGTCGAGAAGCAGTCACAAACTTTGATCCCCACGCATATGAAAATGGGCAACCGATGAAATTGCTGCCACAAATTAATGAAGGTAGCCTGATGATGCATTTTATTGCCACATACATTTATTGTTTTGCACTTTTAATTTGCTATGGATATGGACATATATTGCTGCTATGTTTTAATGAAGTTGTCTGAATATGGTCGAGCAGATGGACTGAAGGACGTTGATTTGAATTTGGGAATGTCAACGGCCTTCAAGGTAAATATCGAGAAAAGATGTACTAATGTAGATTGCGTCTTTCATCTATTGAAGTATTTTGGTTCATGGATTAGAATTATAATGTGAATGATGCCGAGCTTTTACTGAATGGACGGACCGGACCGATCATATTGATCAGGAAAACCTTAAATTTATTATTGTACATTGTATGCTTGATATGGGTAAATTCGATGAGAGGATTTTGACTAGTTTCCCACTGTTCGCAAGTGATTGCTGCATACGATTATTATCTTTTTTTTTTTTTTTTTTTTGCGTACATTTTATATCTATTTTCATAAGACAATTTTTATTATATTTTTTTTTTGCAGGAAATCCATACACATCCACTAGTTGCAAGTGCAGCATCATCAGGATTCTCACCGACAGCTAAAACTGCATTATCTAATACTACCAGTTTGTCATATCCAATGGCCATTGATATTTGCTTCTCAACATGCCAGAGCACACCTCTGATCAAGCCATCTTAGGTGTTCTTAGCCTTCTAGGGTGGCTCCACACAAATACAGAAGCAAGATTTCGATGATTTCTCTGTGGATCTCTGAATTCTTTTCATGGTTAGAAGAAGGTAATGTAAATCCTTGCCAATGTTTATTTGCATCAATAGTCTCTAATTTTATTGTATTGAATTTGAAAAGGCCCAAGTTCATGAATACTAGTATATTTTTCTTATGGAGTATTTTAAGTCACTTTGAGGCACAAGATCAATGCCCCTAATGTTATCTTTTACTGTGTTGTTGAATGATATGACTAATTATGTTTTCTTGTTTTGGGGATTATTGTGACACATTTTAACATACAATGGATAATTTTGAGTGACAAATACGTTTAAATTGACTTTGCCCAAGCCTAGCACATGACGGTTTGGGTGCAAAAACTCATCACGAAATGTGAAACCACTACAAGAAAATGCACACGTTTAGTAGAAACACAATGCTGAATTTACACCGAGACGTGCATTTGGATTTCTCTCACTTTTCATATGCATTAAGAATATAATAATTTCGTAAAACCCCATATGCCAACCAGTGTCCAAAAACAACAATTCCAAAACTACAAAACCAAAAGCCGCACACGGCACATATGGGATCAATTCTGTTTAATAGATTTTGAAACAAACAATTTCTTGATCCAGCGCGTCTTCATGACTAGTTCCTTTTAAATATTTGTAATTATGGTCATTATCAACGCTTACTCAATAAATAACCTCACACAATCACATACCATCAACAAGAGTGGAGTTTTTTGCACACAATCATAAAATACTACTTTCCAATACTCAAATACTACAAATATCCATCCATCTTTTCTATATAAAAGAATGGAAGTTTTAGCACAGCCATGAAACATGATACTAGTGCACATCAACTAATTGTACTTGTATTGGAAAATGCATTCATTGCCTTATCTGAAACATGTCTTTCGTTTGACTCTCCCCTCTTATTGAAGAAGCTTGTTGATATTATGTATGTCACGCTTGTAGCCAGCCTTCTGTGATGAGTTTCTCTCAACATCCTTTCTACCTGCAAATACTAATCAAATTAACCTCATAAGAGGGGGAAAAAATCCACCCCGGCCCCCAATCCATGAGACATCTTAGCACCACCACAAACATTCTCCAGCATATGTTACCACCCTTGATAATAACATGATGATGATAGCGAAAACTCACCTGTTGGTTTCTGGACATCCATTCTGGAAGGTTTGGTCCTTCACCAACCAGCAAGTAGCCCAGTCAAGACTAATCACGGCTAACTCTCACCTCATCAAACGAGAATATTTTGGGAACATCTTGGCGCCACTCTGTTGCAACGGCCTGTTATTGGGATAAATTCAGTGCAAACATAGGGAAAAAGAACATAAAAGAAACAACAATGAAGATTTGTCAAAGCCACTCCTAATAATCCTATTCACCACTTACATCATAACCACCGACACCGAAGAAGATACTCTCCCATGTTAAATTCCATAAGTCCCATTGTATAGATTGCCTGAACTGGGCGTCCGGATCTTTGAATCTTCATAACCACTATAAAAATTGTTTAATCCCAATCTCTCAGTCCTGAGAAGTTCTGCCATACCCAGATTATTGCCGCTCTGGATCTCATTACACCCATCCAATTGTCCATGAGAAGCCAGTCCATTTCTAGACTGGGGAAAGGTGAACTGAGAAATGGGAGAAAGATTATTGACCAACTTTTGTTCCAAAACCCTAGAAGGAATTCCATAAGCATCTCCAAGGTGTGAATAGCCATCACCCATCTCTGTAAATCTTTGATTCTGATGAGCAGGAAGAGATCTTTGCAAAAGCGAATTGAATCTAGCCTCTTCATATGTGTTCAACTGAGAAGAATATCCAGATCGTAGGTCAACATTTGGACTGTTGATGCTACCAGGAAGCATCCCTTTGCCAACAGCCAGTATGGCGGGATCAATAAACTCAATATCACCGCTACTAATAGTATTGTTGCCACCTGATGGCGGTGACTGGTAGTGATTACTTAACAAAGAGGAAACATCAAACATGTGATTTCCTGAAAAATATTAGAGAACATAACTCATTACTCGAAAGTAGGATAATTTAGAAAACTCATCCGAAAACCTTCAGGTTATTTTTCGAACATAACAAGAAATCCTTCAACGTGTTTGGCTTAATGAAATGATTTAGGGATGGATTTCAAATCCCCTCCCCCAATTTTACACACCTTCCGTCCCAAGGAACTTGGAACTCTTTCCCCTTTTTGGAGTACAATTCTACTAACATCACATCAAATTAATAGATAAATCAATTAAAATTTCAAACTCACTGTAATTATAAAACTCAAATACATGACCATCACATCAAGTTTATAAATAAATCAATTAATATTTTAATCCCATAAATTCAAACCACAATCATCACATCACGTTAATAAATAAATCAATTAAAATTAAAACCCTCTAACCATCACATCATATAATCCCGAACATTAAATCCCTTAACTTTTTGCATAAAGTACTGTGCCTCCCCCAAAAAGTTCTGAGTTAAGCGTGTTGGAGGGAGTACTCAATTAATTGATTTCAAATTCCTCCTATATGAGTGATTTCAAATCCACTTCTCAAGTCCTCTCCTAAATCCAAATCCATCATACCAAACATAACATCAATTAGCAGTAACGCAAGTTAAAACTTAAAACTAACCAGAAACTGTATCAAAACTGTGGCCTATCCTCTCCTGAGAATTAAACCCTGGAGGTGGTGCTGCCCTGCTCGGTGCTGTAAACCCAGGAGGGGCAGATATCTGAGATCTTGAACCTGCTTTAAGATATTAAAAGCAAGAACAAAAAATAAAAGAGCATTAAAAAATTTACTAACAAAAGATGTAGCATTGTGCAGGGATTTGTACCACAAAAACTTAGGAAAATAGGTACTAAAATTTAAAAGCATTACAGAATAAAATTCTGTCCCACATAAAATAAATGAAAATGCAAACCAATTTTAATAAATCTGGCAAACATAGTCATCAGCTAAGACCTTTAACAAAAAAAATACTCCCAAAGAACTTCCTACCCCAACAAATGGACTTTATCACGGTAGACATAAATACATAAGCATAAGAAAAGTTCAGATAACAAAGAAAACAAAACATCAAACATGCTAGAGAACAGGAGCCAGAGAGGAGGGATTAAAGTTGGATACCAAAATTTTAGACCAAAATCATCAAAGGAATCATCACATAAAATAAACTGGATAACTCAAAATTTTAGACCAAAATCAATGTGAAAAAACACAACACAAAATAAGATACACACCAAAAATTCATGAAAAATATAACCCAAAAAATATGAATCATCGAGAACTTACCAGAAAATCTATTAGAGGGAATATCAGAATGACTGCCTGCAAAAATAGCTGATTCTGGTGGATTAATAACAGGAAACCCGTTGTGGCTGACAAATTTCTCAAGGTGCAAACCATTTCTGCTCGAGAAGTTATAGCCCAAAGAATGCTGCATAAAGCCCTTTTCAAAGTAATCAATTGATTGTCCATGACCAGAGACATGACCCTTGGGGTCCTCTTCTCTGGCAAATGAAAATCTTGATTGATTGCTATTCTGAATTTTCCGTGAACCTGGAGCTCCAAAACTACCACTGAATTGATCAGGTTTACCTATTAATTTAGCCAGGTTCTGAGGGGAAGTTGATGTCTCATCCCATGGGTCGAAATCCATTGATAAAATATTTGATATAATGCTGCTCTCCCCAATATCAAAAGCACCACTAGCCGGCTCCCCTTCAAACCTCCAAAGGGGTGCCCTATCCTTAGACAAATTTGAATATTCAACATCTTTAATCTCAGGATGATTGACCAAAGTCCCAGCATGCCCACTAGAAAAAGTAGGATTTGGAACTGTCAATTCCCTACTTATATCCCTTGGTCTATCCAAATTAGTGCTGACAGAACCATCAGCATTAGTAAACTGCAGTGGAGGCACATATAAATGCTTTGACAGGAGAGAAGAGATGGGAAAATCTGGCTTTATGACCGTAGAAATTTCCGGGTCCATCAGCCTTTCTTTATCAAAAGACCACAAATCATTTTCAGTTTCGTGCAGCACTTGAGTAGGCTTTTCTAATCTACTGTCAGACCTAGGATTTGCCAAACCAACATCCTCACTTTTAGGTGCAGCTGTTCCAGGCAATTGAGAAGACACAGGTTCTCGAATATGCTTATCATTGTTGTTCTCTAGAAGTTTTTGTTCAGATATACCCATTGATAAAATGTCAGAGCATATATTCTCCACGCTTCCAGTTGATGCATTAATAGAATCACTGTCAGAACCAAGTCTAACAGACATTATGGAAGAGTCAACAATATGATCACTATTCGGTGGCAGAAGGGCGGATGGCTTGCCATGTTTCTGTATATTTATGGGCAAAGTGGCAGAATGCAGAGATGTAGAACTTTCTGATACAGTAATCTTCCTGTTTGTGCCTAACTCCTTCTCCATCAGTTCTGAATTTTCAGTTTTACTTTTATCTCGAGAAATTACACATTCCTCATTAGGAATCATTGTCCTTCCAGTATCACTGTGAGATGAAGAAAGTCTTGTTGGGCTTTCAGCAGCAGTAGATGATGTCACTGGTCCATTGCACACGCTTGATTTCTGTTTAAGTGGCTCATCAGAACTTTGGGAGCTTCCAGGTGATGGTTGACTATTTGAAGCACGAGTACCCCTGGTAAAGAAAACAATTAAAAAAACAACATAAAAAATTAAAAATGTCCTTAATCCAGAGAATGGCATACCAAGAGGCTCCAGCAGGCAGAGCGGCAGATCTACCAGAGCTACTATTTGGAGGAGAAACTCTAGCATTAACTGCTGAACTCTGCTGAACAAGAAAGAGGGGGGAAGGTTGAATTAGAAGGTCGAGCAACCAAGGTATCACAACAGTCAACAGCAATTACCAGGCCACAGTTTTTTGTGAAGAAAAAAATAAGCAACACAAAGAAATCAATTAAAAATCACAAGAATTCACCATATTGGTAGGACAGAAAAGTTTTCATTAGAAAAATGAAAAGTTCCCTATATAACCTGGTTCAAGCAAGCAGCCTTTATGGGACTTTAAAACAGCATGCAAATGAGAAATGACGATCAAAATAATCAAGGGCAAGCAAGAACCATGAATAAGACAACATTTGATCCTGATACATCAAAAATGAGAAAAACTTACATTTGTGTTTAAAGTAGGCTTAGCTATAGGCTTCCCTGGTGAAGTGGTGCTAGAGCAATAGTCATCCACGGGTGGAGGTAACACATTTCCTGAACGCCTCTGTGTACTATTTGCAGAACCAGTAATCCGCTGAACTCTAATCATTCCCGATAGATAAGTAATCAAAAACTTGATAAGGAACTTGAAACCAAAACATATACAGAATCAAGGTAAAAGCAAAAAATGGAACACCATTTTATTTCAAAACAAGATTAAAAATTTTATGAGTTAAAAAAATATATATATATATATATATTTGCAGAATATAGGATAATCTTATCTGGGTAGATATGTCACCTATGAATAACAAACTTAGTGTAGTAAACATATTCACTGGTCTATTCACTAGGAAAAATAATGTTGTTCATGATTCTGGGTGAACTTCATGTATGGGCAAATGCATCACCAGCTTGAAATAAGAAAAATTAAATCTCAAGGAAGATGATTCTCAATTTAAAGCAGTACAAATATTGTTGAATTAAATTTGTGTATGTGAATGAGCATAACCAAGTGCATTCAGATAAAACTACCTTGTATAAGCAGAGATTATTTCATCTTTAGTAAAACTGTCTTCTTGTGAACCAATTTCATGCAAATACAGACAATCAGGATTACTGCAAGGCTGTAACAAAAACAAAATATTTCATACGGTAAGTTAATAACAATAACATAACAATGTGCAGTCTCCATTCTAAACATGTGATAAGAAACTATATACACGAGGAGAAACACACTTTCAGTCTATTTCATGTGGAAGAGGGTCTATACACGTACCATATTTCTCAACCATGCATGACAATATTTAGTAGTCCCAAAGCATGCCCTGCAACAAGCCTCTCAGAAACTATCCAATATCACGATAAGAGTAAAAGAACGTAGTTGTAAGCTCACCTCAAAGATCTGCCATCTAAAACAAACCCATGTACTGACTGGATACATCGAACAGCTTCCTCCTCCTTTGAATATGTGATATATCTATTAAGGGAAAATTATAGACAAACAAAATCAGCAAAGTATAAGCAATCATAAATTGAGAAGGAAACTATGACCACCTAAGCATATAGCTAAATTTACTTAACAAGATAAACAGCATGTTCATTTTCAATCAAATTCAAACATCTCTAGGCATGCCCAGGTACAATGAAAAACACAAATATAAAACCGAGGAAAATAAGTAATACAACCATCCCTTGAAGATGTAAGTAGAATTAATATATCTAGATTCGGGCATAAATAATTCTTGATGCTCATATCTACCATTATATAACACTGAATGCAAATACATGGAACTTACACACTGCATGTACTATTTGCAGAATGCTGTATGGCGCCATTAGCTGTGCGAGAGATTGAGACCTTAAGAACTTTCCCATACTGACCAAAATATTCTTTCCGCTGAAGAACCTACAACCAGCATCGATGGTAACAAACAGAAAAAAATAGAATAGAATGGAAAACTGTGCAAAAGAAAGGAGAGGTGCTAACTTCCTCGTCTGCAAAATTAAGTGGCAAGCTCACAACATATACTAGATTCTTCTGGATAACTCGGACACTCGCCAGTTGCTTCCTTCCTTCTGAGGTTTTGCCCTTCACCTTATGTGATTTCTTTTTCTCCACATTCATCTCTGAAACCAGCCTGATGCAACAATATTTGAAGTTTTGAACACAATATACTTATCAACAAGTGAATGTGTACATAACAGCCTTTCAAAACAATCAACAATACAAATGATTTACCTTTCACAAGTTGCAGCTGTTCCAACAATCTTCTCTTTGTTATAAGGAGTGCGACAGGCTGGACAGCGGCCTTCTGTCTCATCTTTCTCAGCCATATCCATAATGTGATGCCAACACCAAACACAAATCTACAAACAAGGAAAAGAATTTCCACAACAATGTAAGCCATAAAGCGTGTGCACAAAGGACAACACAAGAAGAAAGGAAATGCTGCACCTTATATCCAATAAAAGCTACCACGATGTTAATCTGTCAAAGAGGCAAACCATCTAAAATTCTAAACTAAAACCAAGCACCCCCGATTTGCAAGCATGTGTATTATTTCATAAAAAATAATTGAAACAACATAATAATATATCTTTGCTAGCTAAAAATGCTGTTGATATCCTGCAGTAACAAAGTAGCGACGAGGTTATGCAATGAGATCTTGGAAACCATACCCCTGCACATTTATACTATGGAGGGATCTTTAACATCACACTATGTCATTTATTCCATAGATTCATCAATTTCAAGAAACAGATACTGATGCATCCAAGATCATGAATATCACAAAGTAGAGTGACAAATTGTGATTGTGATAGCACCAGCGAACCTCATCCTACTATAACAGTGACCTTTTGAGAATACTCATAGGCCACAGGTGAAGAGCAAAAGGGTGCATAAAAAAGAAAAACAGCATCCTTATGAATAAAAATACTGTCCAGCATAGTAATTCACTGAAGATTCATAGCAAGAGGTGGATATTTTATTTAAATTGATACGAACAATGCCAAGATTTGCAGCACCCTGGAGGCTAGTGCAGATTATCGCAATTAATTTTTGGAATAGATGTAAACCATCCCAAGTACGATCACAAGATTATGCAAGGAACAAAGGAGATAAAAGCTTGCCATCAACAGTAATGAGTGTATACTGTTTACATAGATGGAACATGTGTTCAGCCGCTGAACAGCTCAAGTGTATCCTCGCAGCAGCATAGACAGAGCTCCCATAAGTGCTTGAAAATGTGCATAATATTTGCATTGTGTAATTAGAGAGAGATGACTCTGGATTTTGGTAGGTGTGATTAATAATCCAGCATACCCATAACATGACTCTGGATTTAGATGAAAGAATTTTGTACCAAGTAGAATAAAACTGTTAAATGGTACTTCCTATAACTCAGCATACTAACTACATCAGAACTCATGAAGAAAAACAACAATGCTAAGTTGCTGACCATGCAAAAACTATAAAGCCTTTTCTGATGCCCAATCAACAAGAAAAACAAGCAAGCAACACGAAATCATAAATGTGGATGGGATAGAAAAGCATTGGCTAGCACATATCAGCAAATTAAGTATGCACACACAGATAATCTATATACAGACATGATTGGCAGTTAAATAAAACAAGCCTTTTTTAACACAGTAGTAGAGTAACGTCATGGTATGGCGTAAGTTATGAACTTATGACGAACCCGTATTAACCATTGATAAATGGAAATAAACTGCAAACTTGCAGAAAATAGAAAAACTCACCTCCGGGGCCAGTAACTGAAAAAACAGTGGAACAACAAAAAGAACAAATAAACTGCAAATGGTGCAGAAAATAGAATTAAGAAATATGGTTCTTTATTACTAATAACAACAAAACAGGGAAACAACAAAAAAACAAATAAACCCCAGACCATGCAGAAAATAGAAAGATTGTTCTTCCACGCCAGTATTTGTTTCTCTGTGCAGTTAACTGCCCCCTTTTCACACTAAATAGCACAAGAGTCTAACAATCCCAGTTAAACTAACGCTCTAAACAAGTCCATAACAGAGGATGGTTCAAAACAAAACTGAAAATAACAGAGGGGAGTAACAAAAGAGCATCTGCTATGTTACAAAGGATGGTTATAAAGGGACCTGCGCATTGGAAAAGGAAATAATACCTCATAGCCGCACTTGCAAGGCTTCAACTGTTGATCAGTCAAATCCATCTCCTCAGCACAGAGGGGGCAAGTTTTATCTCCTTCATCACTCATGGTTACCTACATAAATTCATAAATTAAAAACAGTTATCTAGCAAACTTAAAACCATTGAATTCTAACCTGCAGATGATAATCCAAAATGCAGACAATAGCATGCGAAATACATAAAGTGATGATGAATAGAAAGCTCAGACCACATTCAATACACAACTCTAATCATTTCCCAGACGAAAATTAAAAATTGACCAAAATAAAAATAAATCAAATGCAATCCAAGCATCACAATTTTTATTATCGGGGAAAAAGTCGCCCTCACCTGCCCCTCCAAATCAAACCAATAAAACCTTCACCTACACGAGTCTATAGGCCTTGCCTAATCAAAATTCACATCGACCAGTAAATCTCGGAGCAATTCAACTATTTATCTCAAACCAACATCCGAATTCCATAAGAAAACCAACAATTAATATCAAAATCCAGCCGCTTGAAGAAAAAACACCAAATAGCACAAATTAAACTCGTGCCAACGACGTAACCAATAAAAAGTTCATCACAAGTTGATCAAAACACAATCAATTTTCTCTACTCGTAAAATAAAATAGAAAAATTAGGGATCTAACCCAAAAATGGGATTAAACTTACAGCAAATGATTGGATCGGGGGGAAAGGATCCGAAACGGATTGCGATATAGAGATGCACCGATATGTAGATACAGAGGAGAGAGAAACAGAGAGAAAGAGAACCACAAGACTGACAATTTCAGAGAGGATTCAGAGTGAGAAAAAGTGAAAGGGCAGAAACTGGGCCGAAGGGGGTTCTTTTATTGCCGGTCCCTGTCCGGGCCGGGCAATCGAATCCGGGTCAGTAGTCCGTGTGATTTGTGAATATGGAGTCCGCTCCAGCCGCCGGCTGGCGAAACTTGGTCCGGGAACTAAATTAAGGTAGGAAACTCCAGTCTCCAGGTCCGGTTGGTTTGGTTGGTGGCTGGATGGATTTGGGGGGGTGGTGGCTGGTGGGTATTGATTTATTTAATTGCCAATTCTTAAAAAATTGATTTGAAAATAATCCGTTACATATTCAAGGTAAAAATCTATTGGATTACTATTAATTAAAAAATAAATATTTATAAATATCACTTATTTCTATCAAAAAATTACTCTTTTTTTTTGTTTTTTGGAGGAATTGCTGAGTATACCAAAATTTTTGGAGTATTTAGATTTTAGGTATTTAAGTTTGAATTTTGTTATAGTTAATGCTTTTATATATATACTTTGAATAAACTAGTAATGAACCCGTCGAGACTCGACGGGCATAATCATATATTTTATATAATATATATACTTTATATTAAAGTAATAATAAATTATATTTTGAGTAATGAAAAATGTGTAATTATTTTATATATATTCAAAAGAGGGTGTATATGATCATATAATTTATTTATTTTTAAAACTAACAAAGAAATCATATTATACCGTATTTTTTAGCTTATGTTGCTTGTCCAATACAAATATAACAGATTAATAAAAATAATTGTTAAAATAATATTTTATTTAATTTGAAATTTATTTTTTTATCAAACAAAATTTAAATATAAGTTTTAAGCATAATATGAAAAATTTCCTTACAATTTGCTGAAAATCTCATTGGTAGGGGCTAGAATAACACCATCTTTAAAAATATCTGAATTTGAAGTGGTGCAGTTTATATTTATATATGTATTCTAAAAAATGACCGCTATAAGATTACTCGTAGAGTTTATAAATATATCGTCCGAAAATGTCACATCTGATTATACATTTTCAAAATCAATACCGACTTTACTGTCACTTACATCAAATATCTATTTTGCAAATTTTCCGTCATATATAAACTTCATTGTAAATAACATTTCTTGTGATATCTTAAGTTAGTCATTCTTAATTGCATATTAATACTTTAAGTCACATATTGCTTGTGACACGAAATATTGCAACATAACTGCTAAAAATTGGTTTTGGAAGATAAAGTCCAACATTTTTTAAATGTTGACATTAAATTTTGTTTATAATCATAGCAAAACAAACTGCGAGTGATAATTTTTTTATCTGAAATCAAATGAGAAATTTGTTAAATCAAATAGGCTCATAAACGTTCTACCAATCAAGAATTTTCTACTTTTATGGTTTCCCGAAAATTAGTTTAACCTCAATTATATGGTTATGTATTTTGGTTACTATCAACCTACTTCCATTTCATAATTTATTTGATGGATCTATATTCCTAAGAAGTATGACTATGCAACTCTCATTCAACTATATTTTCATGATTTGGTGGTCCAACCAATTGATCGTGCTTAGATATTCCAGTGAAAATTTATTTATGCTTTCATCGTCTTGACAAATATTGTTAGAACTGATATATATATACATTTTCATTTGCAGACATACGTTCCATGACATAATCATTGATCGTATCAACGATGTCATTGGTTGGGGTTAATAAATAGTAACAATGTTTGGATCTGAAGTAGTGCACTTTATATTTGTATAAGTCTCTCAACAATTGCCACTATAGGATCTCCCGTAGAGTTTATAAAATTATCATCTAGAAATTTCAAATCTAATTATACATCTCCAATATCAATACCAACTTTACCAATTACCATCACCTACCTGAAGTATTTATTGTGCAAATTTCTGTCATATATAATTTTCATTGTAAACAACATTTCTTGTTGTATCTTGAGTTAATCCATATTAGTTATATACTTCATTAATACTTCGAGTCATCTCTTTCCAGTGACACAAGATATTGCAACACATCACTGATACGGGTAAAACTGATTTTTCAAGATAGAATCCAACACTCTTTAAAGATTGCCATTTACTTTTTTTTTTTTCCTATAGTCATAGTAAAACAAACTGCGAGTAGGAATTTTTCCACGGAAAACGAATGGGGAATTTGGTTAATTCAGACGGGCTCATAATCATTCTACCAATCAAGAATTTTATTCCAAAAATATTGAGCTTTATTTTAATGAGAAGAGATGTTAAATAATTTTTGGGGGTAATTTTTTGCAGGTAGAATTCTCGTCACAATCTAGTGGAGTACTAAATCTAGAATATGTAGTCCTACCTCTTGGAAGGAGTATGTGTGCTATTTCACTGGATGCTACAGGCAGCATAATATCACTTCTCCTATTAAGGGCTAAACATAATATTTTATAGATAAATTATCAACCATCATCACTATCAACTACATACATTATTTTATTATAAACATTTTATGCTCATCAAGCAACAAAGGTAATAGCTTAGCACGATCCGCCTTAATTTCTTCCTTATTATAATATATCTCTTCTAGTATCAATAGATATCTGTTTCAGACGTTAAAACTTCATTCAGTACAGCATTCCAGAGAAAATTTTCAAACTTATAGAATTTGCAACAATTAGCCTTTCATTTTTTAAGAAAGCTAGATTTATATTTATTTTTTCGTCAATTGTAAGTCTGTTAAAATATAGATTAATGAATTGTTTCCTCCGTTTTTTACTTTTTATAAGTGTTACACTTTCCTTTTTGGGTGTTTTGAAATAAGTGTTACGTTACCATATTTGGAATGTTTTGAAGGTTAATAATTTTTACTAATTATACTTAAATTAATAATTTTTTATATTCATTAAAATGAAACTCAAAAGGAATAAAGTCAAATGTGACTCATCTTATTTTATTTATTTAATAATTGTATTTCAACTAAATCATTATAATATGCCTGATCTTTATTTAATTATTGTATTTATTTAATTTTTATATTGTTACACTTATTATAAAACAGAGTGAGTATATTAAAAAAATTAAATTTTCCTTCTTTATTTATTCATGGATCTATTCGCACCCCAATAACTCTTTATATACCTGATCTTTTATTTATAATATGCCTTACGAAAATAATTAATTTACTCCAAACCAACTTATCCATAGAATTTAAATTTTCACAATCCACTTAACAATTATAATTTTTTTGTATTAGGTTTTATATAATAAAACATATATAAGAGTTATATTAATTTAGTATATATTTATATACAAATAGAATGATGTAATTATAAAACATATTATTTTTAACGATTAGCAACTATATAATTGTATACTATTACTTTTAGGAGAAGTGACATATTTTTGTGAAAATATGACTATATATATACATTAATTAATCAATATAAATATTTTCCATATTCATTAATGTAAATATAAATTCCATATATACACTGCGAATTCCATATAAATTTAAAATTTCAAATCTTTTAAAAACTAAAAATTGTGCGAACTCCATATAAATTAGAAATTAAATATCTTTTGAAAACTAAAAATTGGGATTGCTATATACACATTAATATATTTTTAACATGGATAAATAAATATGATGTGCAATGTACATTTTGATTACATCATTTACCACATCCAGGAAAATATAACCAAAGAGTGATACCAAACCTACACAAAATTAACCGGCATTACAATATGATCATCATATTGAGACATAAACGCAACATAATTCTTAGTTGCTGGTACAGAACCTCGTCATAATAATATATGGTGCAAAAACTGAAAATGTGTATTCATGTCATAATAATCCTATAGTGTAAAACCTTAAAATCTATAAATAAGTAACAATAAAATGTGTATTCATGTCATAAATGCAGCAATAAAATCTAAAATAAAAAAATACAAAATAATAAAATCTAAATAGATAAAAAAAATTCAAAATAATAAAATCCAAAATAGATAAAATAAAAAATGCAAAATTTCAAATTATATCTTTCAAATATTTTTAAAAGTATTCATATGTGACACGATAGGAAAGAGTGGAAATTTATAAGTAAATGATATATTTTATACACGATAGGCTAAAATGTATAATGAATAAATAAATACATGCAAAATCTAAAATTAGTAAAAAAAAATGCAAAATAATATAGATAAAATAAAATATACAAAATTTCAATTTCAAATCTTTCAAATCTTTTTAAAAGTGAATATTGTGGGAATTCTATATAAATTGGAAATTTCATATATTTCAAAAACTAAAATTATATAATAATGAATAAATAAATAAATGAGAAATCTAAAATTAATATATTTAAAATGCAAAAATTTATAAAAATTAGAAATTTGAAATGGAGACACCACATTAAATGTAGGATGGGTTGTTCACTAATGCTTTAATATATATATATAGATAGATAAAAGAAAGGATTTTGTGCAATATAATTTTAAAACATTAAATATTTCAAATCAACTCTGAATAATAGAAAAAGAATATTTAACAAATAAAAACATTGAATATCAATTAATATAATTTCCCGAACTATTTGTATGATTTATGAATATTTTTTCAAAAAATTATATATATAGATATTAGTACTTATTTATTTTATAAATCACATTATACTCCCTCTGGTTTTAAAAAATTAACATCTGCGTAGTAAACACTATTCGTTGAGTAACTTTGATTCGACTTTTTAACATAGTTACATAATATTAAATATAGTCAAATGAGATCTTGTTATATTCGTCTAAACACGTGATTTTATAATATTAAAGTTTTATAATTTTTTATTTTATAAAATTTAAAATATTACTCTTTAAAAATATGTATTGTATTGCGTGAAAACAAGAAATGTTAATATTTTTTAATACAGAGGAAGTATAATTTATTACTCCCTCCATTCTTTTTAGTTGTCTTTCTAGCAAATATTACACAAACCAAGAAATATAATTATTACCACACAATCTTTCATTTTTACCCCTCTCACTTATCAATAAATATACTTGGAGTGGAAAGAGAATGATCATCATTGGGGGAATAAAGGGGTAATATTGGAAAACTTTTATAGAAATACCTAAAATGACAACTATTGTGGAACACTTTTTCATATCTAAAAAGACTACTATGTTGGAACGGATGGGTATTATTATTATTACTCCCTCCGTCCCGCTATACTTGTCCTATTTGACTTTTTAGCACTGTTCATTGTTTAATTTTGACTTAATGTTATTGCATGTATATATTTGGAAAAAAATAGTCGAGTTGGATCTTGTTAGAATCATAAAATCATGTAGTTTTAGAATATATACTTTATATAATTTTTGGTTGTACATATTTTGAGATATAAACGATTGAAAATTTGTATTGGATTGTGTGCAGAAATGAAACAATACAAGTTAAATTGGAGAGATGGAGTATTATTATTATGGATTATGGATGTTTCGTGATGAAAATGATCAGGTGGTCGTACGATATTAATGATGGTCACATTTTTGTACCATGATTCATTGCAATTTGCAATTGCGGAATGCAAAATAAATGGTACTCTCCATTTATTTTGCAACTTTTTTTGAAATAGTGCATGGATAGTTGAGTTGGAATTAATTGGGCGATTAATGGGTTGTCAGCTACTTTAATTAAATAATACTTGTGCATGTATATTTATATTAAAAATTATTAGCACACCCGTCTACCAATGCGTGGGAAGTAAAATTCATATTTTTTTTATAAGAAAATAACATAATACTTAAAAAATTTAAATATGTTATTATATAAACTTAATTTGGTCATTCTCATTTTCCAACACATAAGTAACAAAAAACAATGATAAAATAGAGACCGTCCTATTAAGGATATCTCCCAAAAAAAAAAAACGTTCATCACATAAAGATTATTAATTTGTGCAAATATTCAAGATTTTTTTGGTATACCCCGGTTATTTCCAGACCACATTGGACCCAAGACAAAACCCTCAAGCATCTGGTGGGCATTGAAGGGTTGCATCTCCCAAAGCAGAATTTTGCATACACAAAGGCTCGAACCCGATTCATTTGCTTAAGTTGGTAAAGCCCCATAACACTCATACCAACCGCGTTTTGGTAACATTGACACCATATGTCGGAAAATGTGATGTTCTATATTATTTTTGGATAAACTAATTTATTAAGATTCCAACATTGATTTATGAGTTTTCCATATTATTTTTCTCAATCAATAATTAAAGGTAATTGATTCAAATTTAGAATAGAAACATAGAAGAGAACAGAGATTATTTTCCATGTTTAAAAAAAAGAAAAAACATGTAAGAGAATATAAATTATTTGAAGTGATCTTTTTTAATAATTCAAATTACTGATCTCGTTTCATTAGTTGACTACTACTACTTTTTTATGTCTTAAATAAATGGACATATTAATTCACTGCAACTATCAAAATTGTCGATATATAATACACTGTTGTAGCCACATCCATCCCTAAATTATACCATTATTTATGTAAATCAATATAGACAAATTATTTTATACTATTTCAAATAATTTATTATATAATTAGTTATTCAAATTTATTTTTGTTTGAATAACTAATCGTTCCATGGGAACGGTTACGGTGCTTCCAAATATTTGGAAGTACGGTATCGACATCAATCTCATCAGTTGAATTAAATCTAACGGCTATATATTAAAAGGGTAAAATTGTTTTTAAAAAAAATGTATAATGGTTTCTTCATTTACCATGTCGCTGAATATACTAATGTCGCTGAGATATGCATAACATGTCGTGAAGATATGCATATATGTCGCTGAAATACATTATAGCATGTCGCTGCGAAGTACTATATCAAGTCGCTGAATTGTATAGGCGTTGTCGCTGAATTGCATAGGCCATGTCGCTGAATTGTGTAAGTTCCGTCGCTGAGATGCGTTAAAATACATAGAAGTATGTCGCTGTAATGAATACAATAAATTGCATATGCCATGTCGCTGAATTCTATTGGCCATGTCGCTGAATTGTGAAGGCTCTGTCGCTGAGTTGCGTTTAAAATCGCAATGAACTTTAAACGGTTCTAACTTAAAACGTCGCTAAGATGAATACAATAATGTTGCTGAATTGTATTAGCCATGTCGCTGAATTATATTGGTTCCGTCGCTGAATTGTGTATGCCATGTTGCTAAATTGTATAGACTATGTTACGAATACAGCAGATTAAGTACCTAAAAAAATAAAATTACAAAACTAACCCTACAAACCATTTCAACCATTTAATCATAAAATTGATCAACCATTCCATAGATGCAACAAACAATAATTATATGACTAATTTCAAAAAACTATTGATAATATAGATAAAACAGATCTATCTTGGAACATAATGGTGGTGCTTCGCAAAACAGATATTTGAATCAGCTTATCTGTGAGACAAAATAGTTTTTTTAAAAAGACAAAATAACTTAAAACGACCAATCAATTTTTTTTATCCGCTGCAATTAATAGCATTTTAGATTTCAGCTTATTGTAGTCAAAAAAATGGTCTCAAAATTGTCAAACAACTATTTTTTACTATTTTATTACTCACGTAATTAGTTAACAACTAACGAAAAATTGCCAAATATAGCTAATAATTAATTCTATATTGACATTTGTAATTAAATAAAATAAATAAATAATTTATCTAAACAGTATTGATTATTTGTTAAAACCTTAATTGAATATAGAGAATATGAGGTTGATTAATCCTTAAAATTAAAAATTAAGTTAGACCAAGTTAAATCTTTTTTAAGTAATCAAAATGGAAAAAAAACATATAGTTTTATATAAAATTGATTATAAATATGGTATTGATCTAATGAAATAATTATATAAAATAAAATATTCTTTTTCTAACCATTGCTTATAGAATAAGTTAAAGTACACAACAGAAAATATAAAGAAAGATAAACACAAAAAATGTCACTCAGTTTATGTAGTGTGTATTAGTTATTAGGTTTGAAAGTAATTAAAATTGATGTTACTTCAATGTTATTCACTATAATAATTATATTATTATAAAATTATTTTTTAAATTGTTCACTAAAAAAACTTACTTTTTAAATACATTTATAGGATTTATATAATAATACTGGCATTAACCAAATTCGGTTATAATATATATATTATAATAAAATAATAAAAATGGAGTGAATGAAGGGCAAATTAAGATTTCAACTCTAGCAGTATATTTAAGTTTCAAAATATATGTTTGGAACTTTTTATTTAATAATGTTATTTATTATAGTGTTTTTAATATTAAAATAAGGTTTATTGAAAAACCTGAAATGTATTAAATATGAATAATATATAAATTTTATTTCTTCTGTATAAAGTATATAAACATAAAAAGAAGTATAATTATTAAATAAATTTGAGTATACCATAAATCATTAACCAAATTTTACATTGAAAATTAACAAATTAGCAAATAATATGTCATAACAAAATATGGAGAACAAATTAAACAACGACTATTTATCTCCATTCTCTTTATATCAAAATCAATAATCACCTAAAAACAAAAAAAAAAAAAATGGAATATATTGTATTATATAACATCCACCACCGCATATCAAGATTAAAATAGACGAAACAGAAAGAATATACATTCCAAATTGTTGCAACAGTTCAGTTTAATCAATCAACAGTTTCGCTTGAGTAGAAATACATGATGCACTTCCATTTGAATCTTCATGCTTCCATGAACTGTCTCCATGACTTTTTATATGAAGATCTTTGACAAATGTACACTACGGAAAAAAAAAAAATTAGTGAGGAAAATAATTGTCACTGACCTGTCACTAAAAATGTTGTCAGTAGATTTAGTGATGAAAATTTGTCTCTACATCTAGTAGTTTTGTCACTAAATATAGTAACAACATTTTTAGTGACAGGTCGGTGATAATTCTTTTCCTCACTAAAAATCTTTTTTCGTAAACGATAACCCATAAAACATAAAGTATCATGGGATGATATCAAAACGAAAAAAAAAAAAATCTAAAATACAAATAGAAAAAAGGTATTCATAAGACATGCTACAAACATATACGTACCGATTCACATGAATCAATCACATACATGCTACAAAAACAAAAGACGAATAAACATTAGATTAGAGAAAAAATGACTAAACATGTCTAAAGCAATAAAAAAAAATATAGTAAAACCCCCTTTTCCCCACCCCCTTTTTTCAACACCTCCTTCAATTTTTTTCTCCAATTTCAACAATCATATATATTTACTAAATATATACTATATATTATCTAATTCAACTATCCCAATTATATATACTCCTTAAATCTATAATATATATAAATCTAATATTTAATTTCAACAAACTACATTATATCATATATACTCCATAAATCTATCTATAATCTATAATACTCTTAACATCTTAAATGATTTCCATTAAATATATCTAATTGGAATGCCTATAAATACATCCCCTCAACTTTATTCGTTTTGTTCATCTATATTCCAAATATCTATATCTATCTATATATATAAAAATAATATAATGTACATTCCCCCCACTTCCCCACCCCTTTTTTCAACACATTTTTTCTCCAATTTCAACAATTATATATATATTTACTAAATCTATAATATATATAAATATAATATTTAATTTCAACAAACTAAATTATATCATATATACTCCTTAAATCTATCTATAATCTATAATACTCTTAAAATTTTAAATTTTTTTTTTAGGAAAAGGAGTTTCTCATTCAAATGGACCAAATATGAAGTTCATAACATCAAAAGCATTCACAGCATATTCTAACTAAAACAAGAACATCCGGTCGGACTACTGCCACCCTACTGAACTGCAAAATTTTAAATTATTTCCATTAAATATATCTAATTGGAGGATTATATATATATATATTATAGATTTAGTGAATATATATGATTGTTGAAATTTGAGAAAAAAAGTTGGAGGATATGTTGAAAAAAGGGAGTGGGGAAGTGGGGAGAAATTAGACTTTATTATTTTTATAGATATATAGATGTAGATATAGATAGATATAGATTAAATGTATTAAAATCATATTTCTAAATAATTTAACTTAATTTTTGAATAATATATGTATTTATTAATAAGTCGTCGAATCAATCAACCAATTATTTTCCACATTCAATTTGAAAATTCATATTTTCTGTTACCAAATTTAAAGAGATGATGTTTAGGAAGACAATAAAAATAAGGTAGGTACATAATTTGGTTCTTCTTTCATAGCCCATTCGGACTGTCGAGCAAAAAAAAAATACTATAAATAAGGCAGATAGGAACGTGCCCATCCCAATGAAAAGATGCATTTTTGTTCTCCCAAGTAAGTACGTGCAACTGATCGGGTTTAGATTGGCATGTAGAAAGGGGACCAAATCATTTATACAAACTTATTTCCCACACTACTCCGATGTATAGTGTCCCATTTTATTTGCTGTGAAAGATTTTACTTTTTTTTTTTTTTTTGGTAAACGGTGACACTCATGTGTCGGCAATGGTGTGTGGAAGCCCAAACCACACAAATTACAGAGGGGAATAAAGGGGGATAGGGGGCCGGGTGGGATTCGAACCCTCAACCTATGGTTGGGAGACGAGGGACTTGACCATTAGAGTAAATCCCCAACCCCAGATTTTACTTTGGTACTTGTCTAAGAGCTAAATTGGCTAAAGGTATGGGTGATAATTATTACGGAGAACCCGCATGGCCCAATGATCTTTTATATATTTTTCTCATTCTCTGTTCAATACATAATGACGGAAGCGAATTTTGGTTGGTTAATCCGATCGGTTCATCGATGGTCGGCAAGTATGATGGTGCTAATGATTATTCTACATGTTTTTCGTGTGTATCTCACTGGTGGGTTTAAAAAACCCCGCGAATTGACTTGGGTTACGGGTGTTGGATTTTAAATTCATTAATACATCAAAATTATGTTTCTTATTCGTGAATTTATAATATGATTCCTTTTGTGTATATAAGTAATATATATATATATATATATTTTCTGAACAGTTTATAACGGCGATGAAATGGGTGGTGGAAGTCAATGTCACACAAATTACAAAAGAATAGAGGAAAGGAATAGGGGCCTGGTGAGAAATCGAACCTGCAACATTCATATTGGAAGTCAGACTTGACTACTTGGATAAGTCTTCATTATTTTCATTCATTATTTTCATCATTTTATTTATTTTAGTATATTATTATTAAATATATTTTAATTTACATTTTTTAATATTTTTAGTTCCATGAATTCTTATTTTTATTTTTATTTTATGCTTTTCATAGGTGGTGGGAGTCCATATTACATAAATTATAAAGGGACAAAAGAAAGGAATAGGGGGTTGGCCGGGTGGGAAATCGAACCCCCAATCTAAAGGTTAAAAGTTGAGGGACTTGACCCCTTGGCCAAGTCTTCATTCCTAATTATTCATTTTCTTTAATCACCATTAATATTTTCATTTTGAAAATTGATTCAAAATTATGAGGAAAAAAAAAAGTTTCAAGAGATTGATCAAAGTTCCAAACCGACCGACCAACAACAGTTGGCTTGAGTGGATGGGGCTCTAGTCGCTTAAAAGGCAGATGTCCAATGTGTCTTAGGGATAACCTGGTATTCACCTAAAAAGTTCCAAACCGACCGTTTTATGTGTAGATATAAATAATATATGAAATAAAGATAAATAAAAACAATAACGGCATTGCTTTTTCTTTTTCTTTTTTAAGGGAAAAACATAGAAAACATAGAAACAATTTTTAGGGATATAGAGATCGATAATATGGAATAAAGTGCTCTAATTATGAAGTAAAATCCGAGTAATTATCCGGAATGAGACAGTTTACACAAAGTGGAACAATCCAAACATAGGTGGGTCTAGTACTCTACGTGAATGGGAACCTGCATTGCATCTGCACGATTTTAGTGTACTCAAGCGTCGAGTGCAACTAATAGACAATTACCTAATTGTTGAGGCAAGAAGAGGCCGCTATATACGTGGACAAAAATGGGGTTTGAGGCCACGTGATATAGAGATCGATTATATATTAGTACTTACTAAGTTATTTTTAATAATTATTTTAAACTTTAAATAATCAAAACTTTAATTATTTCAACGTTGGATTGAGTGGATTGAGGTTCTAGTCGCTTAAGCAATGTCTCGAATTCGAGCATTGTGTATACAAAAAATTGCTTTGGGCTAGGCGCCCTTAATTGCCCATCCAGATCATCAAGTAATTAGTATTAGGTACAATGTGACACAGGGATATTGATTATTCACGGAAAATTAAAGAAAAACTTTAATTATTTCATTTACCAGTGTTGGAACCAGTTTTGAGCAAATGTGTTCACAACCGATGTCTGAACTACTTTGTTGAACCAACTACGACTACAACAGACAAACTATGTAAAGGAAGAAGGGCTGGCGAATATACTCAAAAAGATTCTTCAACGGCTAGCTGATCTCCTGCCTGGATCTCGCACACGAAGTAAGGAAACAAAGATCTCCTAATCCGGGCAACTCCATTCTAAGGATCCGTGCAATTATGGTAAGAATATCTTACCTTGGAATGGAGGAGCGGTGGTTCTCTTTAAATAGGACGACCAAGGGATGAAAGAACAACGACTCACTTTACACATCTACTCCCTTGAGCGATTAAAAAGCATTGTGCTAAGAGAATCACATTCATTCCGAGTTATTGATTTCATCATTTCGAAGGAAGATATACGATCAACACTTCCTCGAGTGGATTGGTCGAAAGTGCTACTGTGAACTTGATTGAAGTCGACGGATTCAATCAAGGCTTTCGAGGAATCGTCAAACTCAAGAGCTTAATTGAAAAATTCAAGAAGGAGAGTCGCCAACAGGTTTCGACAAAGGGCAATTTGGAGGAGGAGCCTTCAAGGAATTGAAGCAGGGTCGGAGAGATCTTCACCAAGACAGAGGGGGTGCCTTGGTCTGACAATTCAGTCTGCTTGGTGATTGGAGTTGGGCGAAACAAATCACAATTGTTTAGATCGAGGATCAAATCAAAACAATTAGTGAATCTCCTGGATTGATATCCCCCAGATGTAGGCTTGTGCCGAACTGGGTCAACAAACCTTGAGTTATTTATTCTTACAGTCTATTTACTTTTCGCTGCATAATATCTAAAACTATTTAACGTGTCTACGAAAGGTGTTTGAACTAGTTTTCAGGACTACTTAATTGGTTATCCACGCAAACGGACCTAACAACCAGAAAAAAAAAAAAAAAAAAAAAAAAAAAAAACTATAATTATTTCTGAAATATTGTCTTGGATAAAAAGGTTCTCTCCTTAGGCAACGTTGTGCAAGACTCATGCATCACATGTTACATTACTTACATTATTTATATTTTATTGTGTATTCACTTAATTTCTTACTTTATTATTATTATTATTTTTTTGTAGCGATTCCACTATTTACCATTGTAACCCAAATTTTCATTTTTTCTTTCTTTCTCATTACCATCTCCAATTCGACAATAATTTTCCTTTTTTTTGAAAAAAAATATATCGTTGACAGTAGTTTTGAATTCGTGCTGGATAGAGCTATGACAATAAGTAAATACAAGTAATTATTAACTTGCAAAATAGCGAAAAAACATCCCAAAAAAAATTATGATCTATATTTTCACTGCTGAGAATCATTGTTCTTTCAACAATTATGACTATTTTTATTACAAAATAAAAAATAAAAATATGAACTTAGGTTAATCCATCAAATATCCAACACACGAACGTTCACTAATGACCTTATTAGATATCTAAGGTTAAAAAATATACTTAGATTGGAATGGGTATGAATTATTTTGTTTATTTTTATTTTTCCAATATTGAAATAGTTGACCATTTTTTTTTACGCGTCATACTCCCTCCGTTCATAACTAGTTGTCTCTTTCAGCTCAAGTTCAATAACTAAAGTTTGCATGAATTAACTTATAAATTTATATTTTTACCCTTCAACTATACTCATTCTTAATGAATGTCTAACAAGTAATATTTATGTAAAGTAAAGAACAATATAGTAAAAACATAGCATAACTATCTACAAGACTACAACTACATAAAAATGAAACATTTTGGAACATTTTTCAATCTCTAAAAAGACAACTTAAAAGAAAAAGTTAGTTAGATTGTAAAGTGGCCCCACGTAAATGCTCTTAACATGGTACAAACAATAATTTAAATTTTAAAGTGAGTGAAGCGAGTAATTAAATGAGGTGGGGCCCACAGACGGCCTGCAAGTTGCTGCTAATGCAATTTGCAATTTGCCCATTTGGTCCTGCAAACCTGCAAACGCGCTTTTTTTTTTTTTTTTTTTCGTGTACTTATAAAATTGTGAAACTGTTCCCCCTATTAAATAGTACTCCTAATTAAATAAAATGTCCTTTTATTCAGCAACCCACCGCTACTCGGATAATAAAGTTGACTTATATTTAAAATAAAAAATCTCATTAAAAAAAGATAAAAAAATACTATTAGAATCGTATTATTATAAATTAAAATTTTGTTTTTCTACACATAAAAATATTATTACTTTTTTAGATAAATTTAAAATTATGATAAAAATCATGAGCTTTTTACTAAAAAATAAAAGTCCAAAATAATTGGAAATTTCCATCTAAATAGAGCTTTATTGTTATTGCGATTTAGAAATTGTTGATTCAAATGGATATGTTAAGAAATTTCTGTCCAAAAAGCTAGAAATTATATTGACCAATATGTTTTTTCTTCTTCCTCGCGCTAGAAAAATACCTCTTCCGTATCATAAAGAAAGAATTTTGTTGTATTCGCATGTAAATAAAAATAAAAAATATTATATTATAATGTATGTTTTTTTTTTAAAAAAAATGTTAATACCAACACTTGTAAATAACGAGAGCTATTATATTGTCAGAAACTTAATTAACAAAATGATTAATTTTTTAATTTCTGGCACTCAGCAGGCCACCGCCCACCAATACGGGCATATATTCTAAACATTTGCAGGCCACCAATACGGGCAAAACAACATGCCAACCGGTTGGATTTTTTTATTTATTTCTTCTCTTCATTATTTTGTTTCCTTATTATTTTTAATTTTTTAACCGAGCACTTTATTTAGGGGGTGTATTCAATTCAGATTTGTATGGATTTTAAAAAGTTGGTGGATTTAGAAAGTCCATAGACTCCACGTAGAGTTTTCAGAGTCGATTGATTTTGTATAGACTCCATGTAGAGTTTGGCTGACTTTTAGAAATCCATGGATTTTTAGAGAGATTTTGTTTAGTTATATTTTTTAAGAGAATCTATAAAGATTTAAAATCCATGGACGGTTGAATACACCTAGATTTTTAAAGACTTTTTAAAATCTGTATTGAATACACCTAGATTTTTAAAGACTTTTAAAAATCTGTATTGAATACACCTAGATTTTTAAAGACTTTTTAAAATCTAAATTGAATACACCCCAACTTTAAAAGTCCAAAAAAATCCTACAGACTCTACATTGAATACACCCCCTTAGAGTGAACTATTTTTCACCATCAAGGGTGTCATGTAACACAATGAGTTTAAATAAGTAATAATGAATAACTATTACATAATGTATTATTAAACGGAGTAACTAAATATTCTTAATCTTATAAACTTAAGTGATTAAATAGTACTGTAGTAGTAGTACAATGGTATTGTGGTTGTTATCATAAATTTTATTTTAAAATATGTGTCTTTTTTTGTTTAAGTGATGAATTTTTTTCCACTTGTGACTATTTTTTTTTTAGCGATACAGCCAGTACAGGCCACTTGTGACAATTTTTAAATAAACATTAGGCCAAGTCTCCATTCTTTTTTTACTGTGTTTATTGAATGTTCATTAAAATTTCTATTGTACGATTATGAAAGAATATAGCCCAACAGATTTTTTTTTTTAAATTTATCTAATTCTATAATTTATAATACTTTTGTATAATTTAAACTAATATTACCTCCGTTTTTGTGATAGTGCAATAAAGCATTATTTGCTACTATTTATTGTTCGAGTTTGACTCTAATTTTTATCATAGTTATACAAGGAAAAACATATTCAAGTGAGATCTTGTTGGATTCATCTCGTCATGTAGTTTAACAATTCCGTTAGGGTGCGACTAAGCATTTTGACTTGATGTACTGCGGTACATCGCAGCCATTGATTTAATTTATAAATTGATGGTTGAGATTAACTTAAAGGTTAAAATAGTAAATTTGCTACATTTAGTTTGTGAACGCTAATTCTTCCATTCTTCTTCCGTTCTTCTTCTCTTCTTCTTTGCATTTCAAGGATTGATCTCATACTATCCTCCAATTTGCTTAATTATGCTGCTATACATAGATATACGTCGCTGAAATATTTTTAAATAAAGTCTGTTCTTCATAGCATTGCTGAATTGTTCTTCATGGCATCGCTGAATTCTTCTTGACAGCCTCGCTGAATTCTTCTTGACAGCCTCGCTGAATTCTTCTTTGTTCCGTCGCTGAATTCTTCTGTGTAATGTGGCTGAATGCTGAACTCTTCTAGGATAGTGTCGCTTAAATATTTTTTATAGCATCACTAAATTGTTTTTTTGTAGCATGATTGAAATTATCTATTAATATATTTGTTACCATTCGTTGATGATTATTTGAAAATATTAGATTAGATATGATATTATTTACCAAATATTAGATATGATAACATACTAAATATAGGTTTACCAAATATTAGATATGATATTATTTACCAAATATTAGATATGATAACAGAAATGTTTTTGGTAGCATCGCTGAATCATTCTTGGTAGCGTCGCTGAATTCTGCTTGGTACCATCGCTGAATTACTCTACTTGATCTCGCTGAAATATATTTGATAGCATCCCTTCATTATTTTTGATAGCATCACAGAATTGTTTTTGGTAGCATCGCTGAATTATTCTAGATTGCGTCGCTGAATTATTCTTGGTATCATCGCTGAATTATGCTAGATACAGTCGCTGAAATATATTTGATAGCAACCCTTCATTATTTTTGGTAGCATCACATAATTGTTTTTGATAGTATCGCTGAATCATTCTAGGTTGCGTCGCTGAATTATTCTTGCTACCATCGCTGAATTATGCTAGATACTGTCGCTGAATTCCTCGTCCCTGAAATATATTTTATAGCATCACTTAATTGTTTTTGGTAAGATCGCTGAAATGATCTATTAATAAATTTGATACGTATCTTTGATTATAAAAAGATATTATTTGAAATATTAGATATGGATTACCAAATATTTAATATGATTTACCAAATAATAAATATGATAACATACTAAATATAGAGTTACCAAATATTAGATATGATAACATGTCTAAATACTTGTCATATCGCTGAAATGCATTGTTTTTAAAATGAACTATTATTGTGTTATGACAATTATACCATTTTTCATTTACAACCCTTGGATTTTAAATGGACGCTTCAGATCGCTGCCTTGATGTGCTGTGGGATTTGTTGATTGCACCCTAACTGGACCCGTTTTTAAATATCAAACTTTTAAAACTTTTACTTATACCGAACTTAAGTTATTAATGGTTTAAAATATACATTAAACTGCATGCATTGAGTGTTTGTTGCAATATCACAAAAACGGAGAAGTATTAAACTTATACATTTAATTCGGTATAATGTTCCACGGTGACAAAAGCAAGGAAGTAGTATTATTATCATAACAATATTACTCTGATTAGTTACTATTGACAAATGGGATTGGAATCTTTGCCTAATCCTTCGCGTTCACACTTTCTACTAATTATTTCAACCCGAAATGTCCGTATCACCCTTCGAGCCGCCGCAGAATTGCACACACTTCTATGACAAATCCAGTGGCAATTTAGTCATTACAAGAAAATCGGGATAAGACCAAGAAAGTCTATAGTCATGGCTTCCCGCTTTCCACCACCTCGCCATCACTCATTTTCTAAATTCCCCACCTACCATTAAAGCACCCATCCTCCGCCCTACGATTGCCGCGATCCAACGGCTGTCCGTATCCCTTCTAGAAATTTCCTTCCTCGCTTCTCATGTAATGCCATTCCATTAATACCCCCTTTCACAATCTCCGACTCCTGCTTCTGCGCTCCACACTCTCCCTGTCCGTGAAGATCTCTTTGTTTGCAGGTAAGTGGATTTGATATTTTCTGCATTGGTAGCATTGTACTGATCGTGAAGTTCTGATGATTTCTGCGCTGTCTTTGGCTGAATCGATCGCGTTTTGACTTTTTTCTTGATTTATGGATTTGTTACGATTTGATGTTTGGACTTTGGTTTGATATATGTATCCGTGTTATTTGTTGGCTGATTGAATGGATCTGCTTGTAGAAAGGTGTGAAAATGGTGAAGTCCTATCCTACTGTGAGCGAGGAGTACGTCAAGGCTGTTGAGAAAGCTAAGAAGAAGCTCAGAGGTTTCATTGCTGAGAAGAACTGTGCTCCGCTCATGCTCCGTCTTGCGTGAGTTTTTGCGCGCTTTTGTTACTGCTTTCTGTCATTTGTATATTTATTCGCAATGGCATTTGAAATTCTGTGCGGTTTCGTGGGTTTAATTCATTTGAGAAAGAAGGCTAGTTTGGTAGATTTTTTTATGGTCATTGTTGATTGGTTTGTTGGTGTGGTAGTTTGAACCAACGTTTCGATTTTCTTTTTCTTTTTTCCCCCTGATTTTGGATATTTAAATGGTAGACTTTTGTTGTTACAGATATTTGGTTAATGATTGCTAAGGTTGGAATGTAAAACGAGATATATGTGTTGGTACGGATTGTGCTGCTGATCTTTGTTCTCAAAACTAAGAAGTTGTTTAATCGTTTTCCCTTTTTATTTAAGAACGTCTTCCCGGTTATTAGCAGTTTAGCACTATGCATTTTTATTCACACAAAATCTGTAGTTCTGTACGAATACGAAGTCTCCATACGCATTACTGATTATTTTTTTAACCACCCCCAAGGTGACGAAAATTAACGTGGGCGTCCCATTTATATGTTGGGATTATTCATTATAATTTTATGAGTGCTTAGCGGTGTCATTTCAATCATGTGCTGCTCTCTGTGTAATGGCTTAAAGGATGGCCTCTTATTTTTTTCCATGCGGCCATATGACATTAACATCAATCTATCACATCCAGTATTACAGTGTGAATTGAAGTATTAATTTATTTTGTACTACTAATTATCAATTTTTGATGCTCTGTGGGCAGATGGCACTCTGCTGGTACATTTGATCAGTGCAGCAAGACCGGTGGTCCTTTTGGAACCATGAGGTTCAAGGCTGAGCAGGCACACTCTGCAAACAATGGCATTGACATTGCTATTAGGCTCTTGGAGCCCATCAAGGAGCAGTTCCCTATCCTTTCTTATGCTGATTTCTATCAGGTATTTATGTTTTCCCCTTTGTTGCACGTATGTCTATTTATTGCTGCAAATCAATTTGTCAACCGTACCACATGTTTTATTACTATATATGATTAGTTGGCTGGAGTGGTTGCTGTCGAAGTAACTGGAGGACCTGAAGTTCCTTTCCACCCAGGAAGGCCGGTAAGTGAAATTTGTTTTACAAGACTCTGATCTAAATCTGTTGTATTTCTTGCAACTAGTGCGTGCGAAGTAACTTAATGCAACCTTGTTCGACAATGTTCCTAGTTCAGATTTTCTTGATAGCTTATCTAATGAGTATAACTCGTTACTGCAGGACAAGGAAGAGCCACCTGTTGAGGGTCGCTTGCCTGATGCTACCAAGGGTAAGAATAAGATGGAAATATTTACAAACAGTTTATTGGAGTCTAAATTTGATGTTTGTTATTTGTCATTTATATCTAAATCTCAAGTTGATCGCTTCTGAATCTAATGAGATTTTCTATTCCAGGTTCCGACCACTTGAGGGATGTTTTCGTCAAACAAATGGGTCTGAGCGACCAGGATATTGTTGCGCTCTCTGGTGGCCACACCCTGGTTCGCATTCATAACCAGCCTTCAATTTCCTGAATTCTTGAGTGATGTACGTAACTTCAACGCTGGTATTTTTTCAGGGAAGATGCCACAAGGAACGTTCTGGATTTGAGGGACCTTGGACTGAAAACCCTCTGATCTTTGACAACTCTTACTTCAAGTAAGAGCTATGCATTCATTATACTCATCTTCCATTCTTGTATTCTTGTTTGCCTTCATTGATCTACTTTTGCCTGCTGTCTTATGATTTGTTTTTGTATCTTTGCTCCGTCACAGAGAACTCATAACTGGAGAGAAAGAAGGGCTCCTGCAGTTGCCATCAGACAAGGCTCTTCTTGCCGACCCTGCCTTCCACCCTCTAGTTGAGAAATATGCCGCGGTTTGTAATTTTCACCTAGGCTTGTCCAAAATGCCTCTTAAAGTTCATTTAAATATGTGAACTTCTCCATTGATGCGTTTCGTATGTTGAAATAGGATGAGGATGCTTTCTTTGCCGACTATGCCGAGGCTCACTTGAAGCTCTCTGAGCTTGGGTAGGGCCTTCTGTTTTGTCTCTTGTCTACAACAATGTTTTCCTTTTCGTTAATAGAGTTTAAAGTAATGATGCACAATGACTTCTTTTTTGCAGATTCGCTGATGCCTAAATGATGATGTGTGGCTGTTCAAGTGAATGGCGATGGCCTGATTTTGTCGTATTTGCATTATGAACATTGAATGATTTTGAATGTGTTTCAATCAATTTGTGGTTTTCAGTGGATGCGCTTGATTGATTGATGATCGTTTTGGTCGTGGAGCAATATATGTAAAATGCTGGCATCGCACCTTATCACTGGAAATAAATTTAGATTATGGATTTTGCATGCATACCTATGACTATTCTGTCTTACTGAGTGAATGAATCAAATCTACGGTTTTGTGCACTACTTATAATAGTTTTGGGTTTCGTGTTGGCTCTCGTTTGATTTTCTCATATGCGTCGTTTTACCCGTTAATATGTAGAGCTTGTGGCCATTGATATGGTTGCTCGCTTGCAAAATTCCAAAAAAATAAAAAAGATCTCAACAAGTGAATAATTTCTCGAATCAAAATATCTACTTTTTATGTAATTTAATGTATATTTTAAACTATTAATAATTCAAGTTCGATACAAGTAAAAATTTCAAAAGTTCGATATTTATTTTTCATGCAATTTAATGCATATTTAAATTATTAATAGCTAAAGTTCGGTACAAGTAAAAATTTTAAAAGTTTGATATTTATAAACTATATGAATGTAACAAACTATATGAATTTAACTTATATAATTATGTAAAACTTTAAGTGAAAGTTTGTATGCGAATAGTAGTATATTAGCAAAATGCAAACAACAATAGGAGACCTAGGAAGTATACTACAAACATTATAGAATTATTGGGTTATAAGTGGGTCAATCATAAGCTTCATCAGCCCATATAGAGGAGTGGATTGGACGAGCTTCCAGTAAAAAAATAAATAACGTGGGAAAGAATTTGCAGATTAAGAAGACTTATTCTTTGTTGATTGTGGAAATGGAGTGTTTCTTGATGAGTGAGTTTACACTACGGTGGTTCAAGTACAACTAGAGGAGGTTAGAATAGAATATGGAATCTCAGCAAAAAGCCTATCTAGGATTTAGTTAGAGTCGGAAGGGAGATTATTGGTGCATTTCGTACAGTCAAAAGGTCCAATCTGATTGTTTCTCTTTTTCACCTGAAAAATCACAAGCAACCAATCTTATATATTAAAATGAAAATGAAACCAATATCAGAACAATGATAATTCACAGTAACACAGGCTTATTGATTTCATATTTAGCACTACTGGTTTCTGGATACAAAAAAAAATATGCAGACGAATTTGTATGCATACCGGAGACCATGGACTTGGCTCAGGGGCAGGTTTGTCAGGAGGTGAATTTTGCACTGCGCCACTCTTCCTGGTGAGGATGTCCTGTGAAACAATTCGATGTTGTCTACTTGATTAAAATGCGTAACAATTGAAAAACTCAGCCAGCCTTGCAACAAAACAAATTTAAAGACAAATATCTATGCTGGAGATCGATATAAAAGAACAAAACTCCGGTAAAACTTTATCCTAGTTCATTTAATGTGAGCTAATACGAGAGCATCTTGTTCCTTTTTTTTTTTTTTTTTTGAAAAAATATGAGCCAATCAACCATCTAAACATGAGTGCGTGACAAAAACATTCATATAAGATCAGCGCCATGGTTTTCATATTTGTAAAAAAAAAAAAAACCCTTGCTAATTTGAGTGGATAATCATTCCCTGTTGGTAAAGGCAAGTACAAGACAAAGAGCATGTGTATAGCGCCAATGAACAAACAATTATCAAGTCCCAACAGTCAAGATCAGCCTTCACTCCGTTGCTGAGAAACCATATACTGTATAAAGTAGATGATTAAATTTACCTCGCCAGCAGCTTCAATAGCAGCCAACCATTCATCAGAAAATGGAACAGCATTTTGTGGCAGAACAAACACACAACTTTTCTCACTAGGATTGTCCCCACTCGTATTACTGTCAAGAATAGCACAACGAATCCCAAGGATTTGGATTCAAAACAAGGAGAAGATACAAAAGGAAACAAGGAAAATAATGTGCTAATAACTCTTACCCAGGTGCTAAGACAGCTTCCATGTTGTCAGCATCCAACCTAGGAAAAATACTACTCTTATCTTCAGAAGCTTCACTGTTAGCAGAGTCTGAAAGAGGACATATCCTTTGAGGGGTTGTCATTAGATCAGCAATGTGGGAATCAACACAGTGTCCAGATTCGTCATTGCAGCTTCCAAGCTCTGAAGATTTTTCCTGTGCAGGCCTCATGAAATTGCTTGTGTGTAAGTTGCTTAGTTCTATAATAGGATTTTCCTTGCTCCACAACTCATTCTCTTTATCATGTTTGTTGGCTGGGGATTTTCTCTGCACGTCATTTTCACAATGTAACCTTATATTGTCATGCTCACAATTTTCAACTCCAAATTTGACATGAGATGACAGCTGCTCTGAAAGTTCACAGCAACATTTCATCAATGCACTGCTTTCCGGTGGCTGCACCAGCTCAGTCCCCCAGTCTTTTGCATTCTGAAGGTTATGCATATTGGGCTCATACTCCCTTAGTGACGCAGACAAAGACTGCTGATTGTATGTAGAACCATCTTGTATAAATGAGCCCGTATCACCAATGTTTCTGATAGTATTTTCCTTGGAATTTTCATGGGTCCAGCCGATAGGCAACAAACCGAAATAGTTGAATTCTGCTCTCTGAGAGTCTATATTAAGACTGTTAGACAAGTTAGCATAAACAGGATCATTAAGAATATAATTAGTGTCTCCTTCATGCATACCATCGCTGTTAAAAATATTATCTGTCACATTATTGTGCCTTAAAGGTGACATGGAATTGCCAGCTGAATTAGAGTCTGTGCTTGAAGGAATCCGTCCTACACTTTTTTCCTGATCTAAGTTGCACTCATGGCTTTTGCCCAGGGAAGAAGAGCTTACCGCCTTAGGGTCAATTGTGTCTGGGGATACAAATGTTAATAACTCGATATTTTGTTCATCCAGACACATTTTTTTCTCGGGTAATCTCTCATTTGTATTCAATTCAACATTTGTCTGTAACTCCAGTCCAACTTCAGGACTACTTTGTAACACACAACCTTTTCCATTTTGTTCACTGTCATCACCAACCTCCAAAATCAAGCTGACATTGTTTTTAGATCTAATATTGGGATTGCATGCAGCATTTAGTGCGTCGGCACATCCTGCAAGTGAATTATCAGGTGATAAAACTACAACAGGAGATTCTTTAAAAAGACCTGCACATAGATCCCTTGACCTGATATATGAATGTTCAGACTTGCTTGTCCTGCATTTTAAAGCTTCGACACTTCTACTTTGATAGCACAAATCACTACTCTTTTGAGAGAGTTCTGATTCCCCACTCTCTATTGACTTTTGGGAGTTCTTCTCTTCATCAGTCTCACTAAGAAGAATTTTGACATTGTCAGCGTCACTGCTACAATGTCCATGGTAATCTGATTTGCAAGCATCTTCCTCATCACTTTGGCTGATCAAATATTTCTGCACTCTGTGGTTGAGTGTGTATTCACAATGTGCATCCTTTGTTTCAAGTAATTCATCAACTGTCAATGTTTCTTTACATTCTTGAATGGAAAGTCTGCATTCTGCCTGTACTACTGGATTTTTCCGATCACTTTTGCATAATTCTCTTTTTTCAGGATTACAATCAATGCCACTCTTCAAAAGAATGTAATTCGTTTCTTGCTCCTGGCCTTGGCTATGTGAAGTCACGCCATTTTTTATGCTCCTCAATTCTGACTCATTGTGAGGTTCAAGTATCTTTTTCTTGGAACAATTTTGAACCTGTCCATCCGTAATAGAATCATTGCCTTGAGAAGCTTTCACATCCTGTGTCAATAGTAAAACTTAAAAAGCATCATAAAGACCTTTCTCATACCTTCTGCATAGGGGCTTGCTCCATAATCCGTGTGATTGATGGAACAGCACTGACATGAGATGATGGACAAACTGATCTGTGACTTGTGGCCTCATTATGAATTGCAATTAATTGAATTTTTTCATCTACTTCAGGTATTCTCCAAGTTTCCTTCAATCTAGAATTTCCATGTCTCTGAAAGCCACAAACACCAGTTCCAGTACTTCTTAATGACAAGTCACGGCACACTGAAGGTTTGGGCTGCATCACCGTCCGAGTATCAGCAAAATTAAAGAGCAGTTGAACTAGTTATCTCTTTAAAATTCATACTCCATATTCCAGAATCAAAGTTCTGATACCTGACTAAAAAATGATAAGGACGGTGATGGCATTCTCAAGCCTGATGGCTTCAATACTAGATTCTGTGAAGAATGCATAGTCCCACCATTAAAATGAGCATTCCGGGATAAGAGGGCTGCAGAAGTTTCCAATTCATGTTGACCTTCCGGTCGGGCTGGAGTAATAATATTTGACCCAGAATTATCAGCTTTGCAAAGTAGTAGTGGACTCATATTGATGGATGAATGCCTCCTGTATGATGAGTTATCCTGTAAATTTATAGTTCATAAAACACTATTTATGCAACCTTAGAAATGTGAAAAAGACTTGCTGGCATATGTATGGCGAAATTTTTTGCTGGGTTTCTAGAAAGTTGCCTTAATAGGTAGGAGGAATTAAGTACTTAAAATACTAGTATAATTCTCCCTCATTGTATAAAGGCTTTTAGAAGTAAGAGAAAAGAATTAAGATAAGTATAAAATTCTTATTTTAACCTTCATACAAAAATTAGGATGAAAATAAATGATAAACTATTCAGAAAATATTGAAAGTATGATGGAAATATTAGGTGAACATAGTTGCAAATGATTTTTTATTAAAATTCAAGTCCTATAAAAGTTATAAGAACTTAATATTGTATATGGAATAAAAGTGAAAAGTAAACTTCACAAACTCTTAAAGAGAGACAATTGGGTTCTTACTGAATTTCCATCTGAACTGAGCACCGATTGCAGAGATCTTGATGCATTCTGGTTTATCTTGAGACTTTTACATGAGCTCTTTAAGCCTGCATTTCCTATAGATATCAGAATATGCTCAACTATATAAATTAGATTTATGTGCACCATCATTCTAAGTTTAAAATATGTAAATAGTGTTAGTATTACTTAACAGAAGGTTCAAAGCTTCAAATGCAGGAAAATATTACTCATTCAGGTAATATAACTGAAACAAAAAATGCACATGTTGGGACATGAAAAGCAAACCCAGCATATCTAAAGAAGCGTAACATAATACCACCACCATCTCCATCACCTGAACCTGGTTGATTAATCGGATTGTGTTTTACATTGTTGGCTCTGGGTATAGTTCTTTTAGTTGTTGCAGAGATTGGACTAAAGTCTGTCTTAGAACCAGGAACTTTAAGAAGCTTTAATTCCTTTCCTGCAGCTCTGCTGGCATTTAAATTTGCTGGCCTTTTTAATGTACACAATTATTAAGGTTCATTCATTTGAAACCTCCAACAGAAAATGAGTCTAAAATAAGAAAACATATGTCAAAACTTCATAGTTCTACAATAAAGGATATGATGATGAAGTTAGAGGTCGAGGAATGTCACTGCAGCCAGACCCAGATTTCTTACACCCAACAATTGTTGGAACTTTGTGTGAAACCTGAAGGATTGTGAAGATTCAAAAGATCAGATATTGCAACTACACTCTCCATCAAAGAATAAGGAAAATGAGCTGCTAACCGTTGAAGGTGATGCAATGAGGTTAGACGAAGATGAATCAAGCCTCATAGAAGATATATCCTTCTGTGTCAAATCTTCATTGCACTGATCTTTAAATACATTATTTTTTACTTCCTGAATATTTGTGGGTTTAGTTGGGAAATCAACAGTTGTTTGTTCGTTGGCAAAAGATATTCCTTCTCGAAAAGATGCAGCACTGATGACGGAGAGTTCTTGAGGATCCAAAACACCTTCTTCAGTGAAGAAAGCTCTGTCCCATGCTAAACTTTTCCGTAAATTGAATCCTCCTCCCCTTTTCTTCTTTTTCATCTGTAGTGGTATCATAGCAAGCTTCGGGATTTCAACTTTGTTAACATTCATATTTTCCTTGAAGCAACTAGCTTCATTCGCTGCAAAACTAGGGCTAACTGTTGTATCCAGAACATCTTCTAACGCCTCTGCAGAAAAAAGCACGAGAATTAAACCATCAAACTCATTTGCAATCTTTGTTTTCTGTTGTTCTGATCATGCATAGGATGTTTCTCTTGTGACCTGACAAAACATGCTAAAATTTTGGAACTTGTTCAAGTATTAACTAGATATACGGATTAGTATGCATTTGTTTCAATCTCCGTTAAGGAAAATCTAGTCAAAAGAAAAATAGAGATAGAAGTATTCTCTAAAGGTCTATTAAGAATAAATTTATTTTAGTAAGAAAACTTATTTATATTAGACTGAAAAAAGGCATGCCCGTTAAGTATCTATATTGAATTGAAATCTAAAAGCCCTTGGAATTAAACATGCTAGCTAAACTCATAGTAAAAGTGTGTAGTGAATTTTATGTCAATAAAGCAATTACCAACAGAAGCATTGGCAACTCCTTCCTCAAAACTTCAAGCTAGGAAAAGCAAACTTCAAACCAGCATGAATAGACAAGCAATTGAAAGAACCCTTAAATATAAACTCTCTAATCGACATTAACACACTTTATCACCATCCACAATGGCATATACAGAAACCCTAATAGCAGTGAACTACCATTACATTTCAATGAATTTGTCAAATCCTCAAAATTTAGAACTTGAAAATAACATAAATGCCAAAAACATACCGGAAAAAGTCTCGGAGGATGACAACGCAGGAGTTTTAGAGCTGACGGCGGTTCCATTATTCAATTGGGAACGCATCTTCGTCTTCCTGAGCCACCTGGATGGAAGATAATTGGGAAATAATAATCATAAAAACTGGTACTAGTTGATAATCGAAGAGTACAGTAGTTCAGACGTCAGACTAGAGAGGAAGGTTTCCAGATTTTGAAATGGCGAGAGAGAGATGCGATCCAGAAAATTTCAAAATTAGGCGAGCGGGAATAAATATCATTGGGAAGCGCGTGATACCCCTTCGCCCGGTCAAGCCTTACCGAGTTACTAGTGAGTTACAAAGAATAAAACAGGGGAAGGAAGGGATAAGGGTGACGGTGAATCAAACTCAAATACTCAATGCATAAACTGGGATGTTCGGGAGTCAGCGGATTCACTAGCATATAGCAGATTCGGAGAGAGAATTGTGAGGGGATATACTATTTGAATCTGCTATATGCTCCTAAATCTACTTACAACTGAACACACACACTACCTCCGTTTTCTTTTTTAAATGACACGTTCTGATTTTTGTTACGTTCTGATTTTTGTTACTGTTCATTAAGTAGCTTTGACTCGATTTTTTAATACAATTAGATAAGATAAAATATAGTCAAGTGAAATCTTGTTGGATTCATCTAATCTCATAGATTTTGAATATCAAATTTTCATATTTTTACTTGTATGGAATTTGAGTTATTAGGGATTAAAAATATGTATGCATAGATTTTGAATATCAATTTTTCATATTTTTACTTGTATGAAATTTGAGTTATTAGGGATTAAAAACATGTATTGAATTGCGTGAAATGTGGATCCATAACATTTATTTAGGAACGGAGGAAGTGTATGCTTGGAATCTTCATTCGCTTCATTCATTTGAGGTAAAATTTGATTTTTAATAATTCCTCCATTTTCTAAAACCATCTCCAACCCACCCTGCATTTTTTGCAGCACCCTGCTTTCCATTTGGGAGGATGCAACAGTGTTCCTCTCATCACACCTTTCATTTTTCTCCTTCTTTATTTTTTTACTTTTTTAATTTTAAAATTTATATATTATCATAAATTAATATAAAAATATTATCAATTCAAAAATTATGAATGAATTGTAAATTTAAATTTTTAAACATTTAAGAAAAGTAATTTAAAATGGAAAAGATATGGAGTATTCCTTAATCCTGCAAAAATAGAAAGATGGATTGAGATGAAGTTACTGTAGCTATCCTGCAAAAATAAAGATTTACACTGTAGCTCCTGTAAAAATAGAGGGTTGGGTTGGAGATGGCCTAAAAATTGAAACGGACCCACAATGCACGCAGTCCAATACACATTCTATATCCTTAATAACTCAAGTTCGGTATAAGAAAAAATTCTAAAAGTTAGATATTTAAAAACTACCTGACGAGACAAATATAACAAGATCTCACTTAACTATGTTTTAACTTGTATAGCTATGATAAAACTTTAAGTCAAAGTGCGTGTGTAAACATTACCAAATTTACAAACGTTTCAATATTTCAAAACGGAAGGAGTATATTGATTAGTATTCAATTTTTATTCGAGTTTATAAAATAAAAAATTATTAATTAGAGTACTATTAGAATTCTCTAATTATTTAATTATATTATACTATATTTTATATAATTTTTATTTATATGACTTTTTGAATATTAATCGATAAACAAATGAAAATAAATATATTAAACTTTGTGTCGAATGGGAAAAATTTATAAAACATAGATAGAAAAAATGGAATACATTATGTTAGAGATAAATTTTAAGAAAATACTTATAAATAATTTCAGAAGTAGAAAAATTAAATTAAATCCTAAAAACAGTTTATTTTATAAATTATTTTAAACGATAATTAGATGCAAATAAATGGATGTAGTACTAGTACTTAGTGTTGGTTTTATTTTCCATTTTCCTTTTTAGTTGAAAACTAATTTGAAATATTATATTTAAAGTGTAGAGTATAAGAAAAATTTTAGTGCAAGAAAGTTGCTGCACATCAATTGATTTTCTGTGAGATTTCAAGAATTCCATAGTCGTTTTTGGTAGTTAAGACAAAAAGGGAAGAAAAATAAAACTATACATACAAGTCAGGTAGGTAATCATACAACAAACTAAAATAGGCAGATCTTTGGTACATTGAGAAAAATTCATTGAGACTTGAGATTAACATGAACGTTTCATTTCATATGCACAAGTACAAGACTAGTTAACATTGCATTCTCTAGGGTCACCATCCTCCGACGGATCTGATCCATCGGAAAATCCCAAAAGATAAGCCTCCCGGTCATTATTATCCTCATCGTCTTCCCTATTCACTCTTCCTTCAACATACAACTGTGCCTGCCTTCTGTGCAGCCGTAAAACATGCATTATCACATCCGGCGTCAGTGTCACCCGTGTATCTTCCTCCCGCCCTTGCCTGTTGTCCTCCAATATCTGTTCCACAATATACAGAGTATTAAGCAGCAGCAGCAGCAGCAACACGAAATTTGAGTATTACTATGCTAGTATGCTACATACTATATGATAAATAAATAATGTTACCTTTTCCACATTCTCAGGCAGAGGGTTGACAGCATTTGAGGATGGCCCCCAAATCTTTATGCTCTTTTCTATACCACACGAAGCGAGGACTGGAATGAGGGGATGCGATTCGATCTGGTTTACAATATTGCGATCACCAAGCATCATCCGAACAAGTTCCCCGCCTTTCTTGTTCCAAATAAAAATATGGCCACAGTCGGAACCACTCGTGATGTATTCATCATTTGGCCCCAAGAAATGCACTCCTTTGACTGTTCGAGAGTTCAAGTGGCCTGAATAGACTTCCGGTTCAATTGATTTGCGAGAGTCTTCGGATGGCAGAGACATGGGGTTCGGGCCCAATCCCATATTCTTTTGGAACAAGTATATGAGCTCGTCATTGTAGGAGACAAGCAGTTCACTCGAGTTGGAGTAGGCTAATGCTGTGATGTGACCAATCTTCCCAATAAGGTGAGAGGGGCAGAAAGTGTCAACGGGGCTCCCTTCTTTAGTAGAACCATTTAATTGACACTTCCTGATATCGTAAACACGTGTATACACATCAGCACCTCCAACGGAAAAGTAATTGGGATTTCTTGGATCAATATCAATAGAATTTAACCCAATACTGGATGATCGGGCAGTTTCTCCAAGCACCGAGCAATGGAAAAGCTTGGTAGCTGAACAGCTTCGAAGATCATACTGCAATTAATCTTTTATCTTCTTTTAAAAAAGGTTGACACTATCTTTGAAATTGTGTACAAACATTACAGCTTTAAAAAACCTTACCCGTTGGACAAGTCCATCCTCTCCACAGCTATAAAATTCATAAGGTGATCCTGGCTCAACAGCAAGACAATGTACACGACCTTGGTGCCTGGATAATCTCCTTGTCTCTACCGAACCATTTTCTAATAACTCTCCAAGTCGGACCTGTATAGAAAATCAAGCTTTCACTCATAATGAGTACAAGCATCTTGTCACTCCACATTTGAATGCTAGTATTTTTTTAAAAAATGAGCTTAATCATAACATATCTAATAGGCTAGTGCAGCTTTGTCTTCACTTGAATAAATACCCACTACTTGATCAACTGGTTTCTCAAGTCACTCACCGTTATCCATTTCTTAATTCCAACCTACCTTGCACCTCTCATAGAAGAATAGAAACAGTAAGGCCCTGCAACCTTATTAGTCCATTCAAGCATAGCATAACATTCACTCTAATAGCAGAAGGAAGTTGTTTGGGGGGAGGGGGACCAATTTCAAACGAAAAATCATCATCATGAGTGTACAAATGTTGAAAATACAAACTCTAATTTTGGGGGGAATAAACCATCACCTGCAAATTTTGTAGAAATTCAAATACTAGAGTTCGAGATTGAGTAAATCATGCATTAAAAGAAAGAACACTACTTCTAAAATTATACTTCCTCCGTTTCATTATTTTTATTACGGACCAACCTAGCACATATGCCAATACATATTTTTAACGGTTAATAACTTAAATTGTGTATAACGAAAAGTTATAAAAACTTGATTGTCTAAAACTACAAGATTAGACGAATCTAACAAGATCTCACTTGACTATGTTTTTCCTTATATAGCTATTATAAAAATTCAAATCAAAGTTAAACAATAAATAGTACAAAAAAACCATCCGTAACAAAAACACCGAGACGGAGGTAGTAAATAAGAACTACAAAAATGAAAAGGTAAATCAAACAACACTTAACATATTCACGCTAGAATGTAAAAGGACTACTGTAGAAAAATCCTTAAAAAATTATATCACCCTACTCGACTACTCCCGGTAAAATAGAACCATACTTTTAACCAAATTTTAGCAAACAGAAGATACACTCACCCAACTCAATACAAAAAGTTTTTCAAATGCTTGCGCAATTTGGATCATATGGTATTATAGGTGTGACAAATTCAAATGGTCTGTACAAGCTAAATGAACATACTATGTTGTAAGTCACAATTTATATAACAAATGATGTATACCAATTTTAATTGTGGAAATAAGGGGTGCAGAACATAGCAAGGATGAACTAAAAAAAATTCTCAAAATGTAAATCTATTCGGCATTATACCTGACAATCAGCAGATGATGTCACTATTTTGCGATCATCAGAGAATGGCATGATTTTGGCCTGAAATATATTGTCCAAATGCCCAGATGCGTATGAAAACTGCAGTTGCTTGGCTGCCCAGTCCCAGAGCATTATCTGTTGGTCATCAGAGCCTGAAACAATGGTGTCACCAGTGGAGTTGAATGCAATTGTATTTACGCATCCTTGATGACCTTTCATTTTTCCATACAAGTCAAGACGCTTGATTATATTCTGCATCAAAGTAAGAAGAACCATGAATGTGATTCATTTTTCAATACATAAGTACTGAGGATAAAATATTTGTTATATGGATGGTAAGTAGACACTGAATTCAATCATAATGTTTTGGAAAAAGTCAATTACTGCCAAAAATAAACAAAGGGCATGCAACATGAAAAGCCAAATGGGACAATTTTTTGCATAAAGAAATGGAGAAAAAATGCCATAAGTGTATAAATGTAGAGAAGTCTTACAGATCTTATAAACTTAAGATGATGCAATCATAAATTGATTTACATAGAATTGCCAATCATAAATTGATTTACAGATCTTATAAACATAAGTATTACTCATAGGCTTCTCCATCCATTGCCAATCATATTTAGATCCTTCAAATAACATGATATGATGATAATTTCTGGCTCAAAATCATAGAATTGTGCGCTTTTCATCGACAAATTTCTGTCAGCCCTTAGGATTCAACACAGGCCACCAAATTCAAAAAGGTAAAGAAGATGGAAGGACTCTGATAGATGTCCTTTGGCCTTTACGAGGTACTTCATTGTGTGTGTATTTGTGTGTCTGTAAATAGACTGATAATTTACAGTAGACACCTAACAAAAATGAACGGACTCAAAAGGAAAATTATTCCATTTCTATCCCTTAGAAGAGAACTCAAAAGAACACCAAATGCAGTAGTAGTTCATGAAGAAATTAAAGCAGAACCCTTAACACCAACAAAGCACTACCCAATTTTTACCCTCTCCTCGGTCAATCAACACAGTTTGTGAAACCTAAACGATCACTGAACTCTTCAATCACCGTTCTGATGATAAATCACATCCATTAATTCCAATTAACCGCAAACACTCAGCGATCCAAACCTTCCGTATCCAATCTCAACAAAGATAAGTAAGCAAATAAACAAATCAACCAACACAAAACTCAATTCATAATCGCCAAGCAACACTTCAAAATTCACCGCAATTTCACACCAGCGGATATACACGAAAGAACAAGCAACAGAAGGAACCTGGGAAGCGTAGACGGCGCGAGAGAAAATCCGGGGGTGGTACAATCCCATCTCTCTCCTGTAAAATTCCAGCAACCCATTTTTAGAATTCCTGCGCAGACCGTCCATATCACCCCCAATTTCCGGTTTTCCCGAACGGAGAAGAAACAATAAAAAAGGAAGCCGATCAAAATTGCATCGTCGGCACAGAAATGAACCGGGACAGGACGGTAGTAGAAAGGGAAAGGGAACAAGCGCTGAAAGTGGAGAGGAGATCGGTGGACGCCATGGAGAGGAACTAACTGACAGTGCAAAGCTTCGGGAGTGTGGGGAAAATGACTAATGAGGGTGTTATTGGGCCGAGTGGGGACGAACACGATGAGGCAATTCCATGGAGGAGTAAGTATTTCATCTCAAATCCTATTCCAAATCCAAATCTGTCCCTTCCAAATAGGATTCCCAAATTTATTTTCTTTGTTTCATCCGAGTCTAAATTGAACCTTTGATCACGGCAAGATATGATGATGGTAGTTAAATCTTCAATTGGTCATTTTAATTGATAAGCGCCTCTCTAGTTTTTTGAGGGTTTTGGATTTATTTATTTATTGTTTTCTCACTTAGTTTTTTTTGTTCTCTCACCTAGTTGAGCAATATCTGAAAATTTTGGCTGAATAGAAACATATTTACAAGTGATTCTTCCTTTGGTGCATTCATTTGGCAGCAACTAGCAAGCACTAAGGTAAATCTATTTACATAACTATTCACTATATAGAGGCAACACACTTATATTGGGCTGGATTATATCACTCACAATCCATTCCCATTTCGTCAAGGAAATTTATTTAATTCGCCATGATGCAACATTGTCCAAGCGAATTTATACTAATCCAATAAACACACACACACACACGATGAAAACTGTATCCACCAGACAAACGTGTACGGTGAGGTGTCCACTCTTTATTTCTTATGATGGGTTCATCATTAAACCCGAGTAAAAGTAGATACTACCCCGTCTCAATATATTTGTTATTGTTACGGATGATTTTTTAACACTATTCACTGTTCAACTTTGATTTGAATTTTTATTATAGCTATGTAAGAAAAAACATAGTCAAGTGAGATTTTGTTAGATTCGTCTAATCTTGTAGTTTTAGATAATTAACTTTTTATAACTTTTCGTTGTATACAATTTAAGTTATTAACCGTTAAAAATGTGCATCGGCATACATGCTGGATAGGTCCGTAACAAAAATAGTGAAACAGAGGAAGTACTACATAAACTGATAAACAGGAGTGATGCATATAAGACCACCGTTTCCAATCACTCTAGATGAAGCTTGGGGCCCATCAAGGTGGGGCATAGAAGTATTACACGGTTGCATTATATGCACATACAGTACTCCCACTAATTCTGTCTCACTTTCTTTTTTAGTCTGTACCACTACAATTGTCACATTTTCCTTTATGGAAAGTTCTACTTTATTAATATCAATTAAAACATCACATCAACTAATTAATTCACTTTTTTCTCAATTCAAATAAATATCATATCAACTAATTAAACCACTTTAACACAATAATTCATTCTACCTAAAACACCATGCCCAAAAGAAATGAGACATTTTTATTGGGAGGGGGAGTACAATTTAAGTGAGTTGAGTCGAGAAGAGTGGCATCGCATCCCAGCTTGCATGGTAATAGTAACAACTAATAAGAAAAGGTGATAAAGAACGTCGCTGCTAAAGATTGATACAATGATACAATGTTGTTACTAGTGCGCCTATGTGTGTGCCCACACCCCAAAACAAAAATACAAACATGGTGGTTCTGTGTTGTGAAGGTGAAGTGGAACATTCTTCCACAAAACATAATGATGTACCTGTTTACAAGCGAATCCTCAATATCCCTATTTGCACCAACTCCGAGGATACAATAGTTAGTTACAACTCGTCCTCGCCCTTTAATCTGCACCTAAAGAATATATAAATCGAATCTTGACTAACAGTTACACATCTAATGAATCTAGTAATATCTAGGTATTATGTCTAATAAAAATGAAAATATCGATTGCAAATGTCCTTCATTACTACAAAACTTTCTCTACTGACCAGCTATTTCATCAAAGAAGAAAAAATCTTGCAAAAAGAGTATAAAGGGAGCGAGAAGTTACACACTAGTCATCGTCGTCAGTTAATACAGCGAAGGAAAAGGGCATGAACTTGTACCCATCTCCATAGTAAAACTTGTTCTGAAATTCTACCCAATGAAGACGCAATGCGTGGAGGAAAGCACTGAGACTCTCCATCATGAGCAGGATGAAGGCTGTGGCAAAGGTGAAAACACCAACTCCCACAAGGCGTATGGCAATATTGTTATACCTGCATACATCATTGACATCAAGGCAAGGATATCATGAAATGTGTACACAACAACAGGTCATGTTTTCATTTTCTAGCTCATGATGTTTTAATAGATATTACAAATACCATACCATGAAGGTTCTGTTGACATATACCAACAATTAAAGAGACATCACTTTTATCAGATCGGCAGTAAATTTTCTATTTTGTTTTTGTCATCCAGGAAATGTATAAAATCTAATGGGGTTTACCGAATTGAAAAACAATATTTTTTTCCAAATAACCTATGTTCTTCTGGAGTGAAATATATCTTGTTTCTTAGCATGAAAGACACAAAAATTGGTGGGAGTTAAAAATTGAGCTTATTATCATGTATGCACACAGTAAGGAGAGATAGAAACCAGTTTTACTTTTTGAAGCAGTCCTTGTACACTGTGAAGAAGTGTAGATGACATTCAAATGGATACAAGTAAAATTCAAAATAACAAGAACAGATGGTGCATGCTTTGCTAAAACTTACCCCCAGGCTAGAAGGAGAACCTTCTCATAGAAAACTGTTGATAATTCTGAATGGGCCAAACTGAGAGAAAAAGGATAACAATTGTATTATGTGAAGCACAAAGAAAAACCGGAGAACAGGATTCTGAAACTTTGTACCTCAAAGCCCACAGCCGGAGATAAGAGGCAGTATTAGAAACTGCACCCAGTACGAACTCAATAGAATGTATGAGTTGATGCACAAAAACCTCAGAAAAATTGAAATCCTCAGTGTGTGGGTGTCTGGCAGAACCAGGCTCCTCGTCATTGTACACCTCAGAGGTTCCAAGGATTCCATAAGTCCGGCCTTGAAATCGCTTTATAAATGCACAAAAACAGTGATATAAATAGTCAAATAGGCTTTGAGGTACAGGACTTCTTGGGACAATTCAATTGCATAAAAGCATCAACAGATTTATAAAATGAGTCGTATAACACTAGAAACAAATTTGGATTTTGGACTAGAATCCTAATGCTACTAAACACTGAACCCCTGACATAGAATCTTAGCAACTCATAATTCCAGAAATGTACAACTTTGGAAACAAAACAACTAAGACAATCCTAAAAGACAAATGATCTGTGAAGCAGTGTGACAGAAAAGAACAAATATAGTGGGTACTATAATACCTCAGAATAAAGCCTTTTTAAAATAAAAGGTTTTGGAAACAACATCCATGGGACAGCAACAAGAGCTAAGAGCAACAATATAACCTGCCAAAAGATTATAATAATCAACAATTGCTTAAAGTCAGCAGTATCAATTACATATTACGCTAAAAGTAGAATAAAAGGATTAAATGGTAAAATTCCATGACGATTGAAGAAACATCTTGCCTGAATTACACTCTGACCCCAGAAAAGCTTATTGTCACCTAAGTTCTCAAAAGGACTTAAGAACATATAAATCATCACATGATAGAGGTCTGCTTGAGAACCAGTGCACCATTTAGTTATAATAAGAAGAGAAAGATATCCAAAAAGGCTGTTAAGGAATATCATCTGGGGCACGAACTGATACCTGAAAGAAAGCAAATAGATAAAACTCTATTGATAGCAACATGTGTGTGTGTGTGTTAGAGAGAGAGAGAGAGAGAGAGAGAGAGAGAGTACTTAATATCAAGTGTGCTGTTGAAATAACGGGCATTGAAATAACTCAGTATAATCCCTAAATTCATCTGTGCCACTCCAAACAGAATAGACATTTTCATCTTGAGAGAATTCAAGAAAGGCAGCTCAGAACGACTTCCACGCCAACTTGGATCCACACCAAATGGATATGTATCTCTAGATTTGATTAAACCTACTGAACGAGCATCACTGTTCAAGTGGAAACGTTGAGCTACAGATTGAGATCCATTATCCACACAAAAAAAGGAGGAAGAATGAAGATCATTGACCTTAAAACCACCAAGAAAAATTAATAAATAAAAAAACAGAAAATCACACATAACAGAAAGAATTGGTGATATGTTTAGATAGCAGGCAAACTTCAGATAAAGTTTCCATTGCCTCTAACTAAAGTCACATATGAGTTTCTTTCTTAAACAAATTTGGGAGAGCTCAATGGTAATTCCATCACAGAACACTATTATATTGTTCATTTCTAAGATGGATAACACAAGAACACCTATTGATTTTACGTTCAGTATTTTAGATTCTAGAAGATAGCATTGGCACACCTAAAATTCACACTCAATAAGGAACTAGGAAACACCCCACGGGTCCTAGGTTATCTTACAAATAGAACAAGTTTAAATCTAATTGTGAAACACATAACACTAAATCAAGAAAGTCCTTAAAACCGACACCGAATTTACATTAATGCAGTTAGAAAATGTACCATAAGGAGTTCAGATTTCATTGTCATTATAGTATCACACCTTGACAAAATTAATAGCAAATTATCAAATATAGGACCTCAAATTGTTCAGCACACAGTCAAAATTCTGTATAACCTTGTGTTGTCACATCCAATTAGTAGGCTATCAAACCAATAGCATTTAGAGTATATTTCATACATATTTAACCGCAGATAAACTATGCTCCAAGCAGGACGAATAACACATCGAAAATGCGATTTTCTACAAATCCCTACTACTAAAAAGAAAAGAGTATTGATCCATACCTGCATGTAGCATCCCGGCATCGGTAGGCTGATGAACCAAATATGTGAAAAGGAACTGAAAAAAATTCATTGTATATCAATCCACAATAAATTGAAAAGATGGACATCAAAAGGAGGACGTATCGGCCGCCAAATAGCATCTCCATGAAGCTGCCAAGTTTCTGGACCAAGTAACATTCAAATTACATGGGAATAAAGAAGCATAAGACAAAGGCTAAAACCAACATAAGCAAGCAGAACATATACAAAAAGTACTATCAAATTGATTTATAATTGAGATTATCTTCAGAAAAATCCACAATTAAATTGATCACAGCCACATCCCCAAGCAAATCTAATTGACATTCTACAATGAACCAAACATTTGATTATTCCATGCCTTCCCTTGTTCACTGAACACTTTCTTTCATATATTTGGGCATCAATCGTGCTCCCTATGCATTAAAGACACTAGGAGAAATTTTGCCTCGCAAGAATTTTTCATAATACGCATCGTTCAAAGATAATAATAAAAATTTATATTTAATAACAGAAGCAAGATATTATTATACATTTATGAAACAGGAAAAGTAATTTGTGCTAAGCACTATTTGTTCTGCAATAACTAACTCTTCACAAAAAAATATTAATAATAAATAAATAACTAAAAATAAAAAATACAAATTAGAAAACAACAACTAACTCAGGACCTCAATAATGCCAGATCATACCTGTGAACTGAACTTTTTCTCACGAGCTATGAGGTATAAAGCTCCTAAAAGTAAGCATATACCATGGCCCCAATCCCCAAACATCACAGCAAAAAGAAAGGGAAAGGTAACGATGGTATAAACTGCAGGGTTTGCCTCCTGATATCTAGCAACACTGCAAAAAAAGTATTATTTATCAGGACCAACTATACCATGGAGAATGCACTAATTGCTGTTTAGGAATGAGATCTGACCCAGAAGTCTCCTTTCACCACCAAACAACTAAAAAATCCAAGATCACAATAATAGTTACACGAAAGTGGAAACATTTCAAGTAAAAGTCATTGACAACAGTTTCATCAAATGAACTGCACATTCTTAACATCTTCAATCCAGTTCAAAATTGAGAAAAGATACTTTTCAAACATACTTCTTCTCATGAACCAAGAAAGAATGTCCAACGTACATTTTCCATGCACAAATGTATTTTACTTACAAAAATTTAAAAATGAGAAGTAAAACATAAATAAGGGGAGCTATGATTATGCATTCTCATACCCATATGCATCAACAATTTCTTGATATGCATAAGTAAGACCATTTGTTCTGAAATATGTTGGAGGCAACTCAAGTGAATCCATCACATGAAATATTATACCCACTTGAGAATTACTATCAAACGTCGCACGTTGCAGAGCTTCTTGAATCTGCAATATCACAAAATTTGTGCATTAAACTTATATAAAATGGCAGCTACTCAAGGTTTATCCCAATATATGAAACATGACAGTCAAACTAACACCTGATCTTTTGCAAATGCTGGACACCAACCTTCACCAACCAGACACTTCTTCGTGACATCAAAATTCAGCATATTTAATGTGTCATAAACAGCTTTTTCCCGTTTCACCTGGAAAAACAAGTTGTGGGCACGGAGTTTTGAACTTCTACACATGCCAACAGTGATTATAAACATGAAAAGAAAAAACTAACAGCCCATTACCATAATAATCCACTTAATGAGATGAAAGCCAATAGAATTGAGAGCTGAATTGCGATGGCGAACCCCAGCCTCTAAGGTAGTTTCCAACTCGGACAGGCGTGACAAAACCTGAAAATGAGAAAAGTATGAGAATAGCCATCCTTATATTCACTAAAACAGTTTGAGATCCATGCACAACTTGATGACAAGCCTTTGATAAAGTGAACTCAGTTGTCTAATAAGAATAGATGGAGATTTAATTACAAACCCATGGTATCACATTATAGTTTTGTTCACGGTCACATTTGGAGACAAAGTTAATATGGAAGTCATGGTAGTTGATTCACAAACATGTAAGAGGAGGTACAAGCCCATTTCGTACTTTTCATCAGACATTCGTAGAATACAAAGCAAATGTATGCCTGAATCTATTTCCACTGCCATGCACAAGACAAATAATTTATTTACGAATATACCTCTCTTGTAATTTGCATTCGCTTGGTCAGGTCTTCAGGGACTGGGTAGCAGTTTGCACCAAATGCCTCACAAATTTTAAGGATTTTTTTTCTTGCCTGATCGCCAGAGAAGAACACCACAAAAACTGTTTTCTCCACCTGGAGGTTCAAAAGTACAAAGCAAACTAATCAAATTGCATTGTACCCACAAATTTATTAAGAATAATGACATCACAGAATATTGAAGAATTTGCGCCACTTAAAGTAACAAATAATAAATCATTTGAAAGTAATAGCATCGTTTGAGTGTCCAACATCAAATATTGAGAGGGATTCCTCTTGGTTTATATGGATAGAAGCTACTTCACCTATTGCCAATGATTTAGGGTTTAAACCTCCTATCCGTTGTGATAACGATGGTTATAAACCCATATGCATCGTCTAACATGAAATCAGAGCCATGAATACCCAATTGGGTATCTCGTCATTTTCGAGATAAATATCATCTCAAGGAGAGGTGTTAAGTGTCTCACATCGTATATATAATGGGATTCCCCTTGCTTGTCTAGAAAAGAAAAGAGTTACTCCACTCATTACCAATTAGTTTTGGATTAAAACCCCACATCCATTGTCTAACACATTGTTTAATATGGTAAGAGAATCAGGAGTGATGGGTATGTTATTGATCCTAGATGTGAGATTCGGTTTCAAGATAATATCATTTTGAAGAGTGTGTTGAGTAGGATTCCCCTGGTTTATATAAATAGGAGCTACTCTACCCATTGCCAATTGGTTTTGGGTCAGAACCTTCTATTTATTGTTTAACAAGCTAGATGCCTTGAACATTCAAAAAAGAAATATTCACTGAATAATGACCATTTCATTTGTGGCAGGATCCAAAATTTCATCATCAGCAGGTGCTTGATTGAACAGCATATTGCCTCTTGTAGTGCGAAATAGCATCCTCTCAAATCTCAGAATTTTAGATTTACAAATGATGCCACTTATAAATTTTACTCCAGACTGGTTTGATGGTCCAGCTTGCATCTCCTGCAATTAGGGAAAAAGCAATATAAACACAATATTAATATTGACTCACAAAGGAAAAAAAGCAATCCAACAACAAAAGATCACATCATGCATTACCTGTTCAAGCAGTGATGCTGCATCAGTGTAATCCTTGTTTGTGTGTACATTTTCATCCAACTCTGTTTCATTTGCTGGAGGATGACTCCCACCAGAGACGAGGAAATCACCAGCCTAGGATTATCAAATAACAAGATGCATGTTCACATCACTTACAATCACAAATTTTAAATTAAATTTTGGCAGCATTCCCTTCAAGTAACCACAACAAAGAGCACATCAGCATGATATTCAGAGGAAGCATAAATAGATACCTTGTCCACTATTCCACTCTGTATTTTGTGATTGATACTGATGGATTAGTTAACTACATCATATAATTATTCTATACCTAAATTAGGGCTATGATTGGTTCTAATTAGTGGATAGAATGATGTACATAATTTGTGTAGTTGTGCTCCCCTATACTATTTATATATATATATATATTGCTTCATTTTTATTCAAAACATGGTATACAAAGTATCCTCACACAATTTTATAGTGCTTTTTGAAGTGTCCATATTCTTGCTAATTCATGACACCAGTGTAATCACTATTTATCTTTCTGTAAAGAATACTGGTAGATGGTTCACATTAATATAGTTACCAAAATGCAATTTCAACAAAATGAACTGTTCAAATAGACCCCTAGGCTTGTAATTCAATGGACAATTAATTCAGGTAAATCAATTGAGCCAGGCAAATCTCAATTTATTTGATTTTTCTAACATTTTACATTTTTTTTTAACAGCCATTGTTTTCTCCCCTAGAAGTGGGAAAACAAAGACTAGTGCGTTTGCTTTGTTGATTCTGTAGACCTAAAAGAAGATGAAACACATGTTTTCATTGTTGCTTGCGTGATTGCATTTTCTTGTTGTACAAATTACACCATGTGCTATAAGCAGATCAACAAAAAACAAGGAACAAAAAGGACAAATAAAAGTGTAGTTTATCAGGGCCTTCTAAGTTGGAGACACTAGTAAGATTGGTCTGAAAATCTAATCACTGATTTAGGAACGAATTTCAAGCAACTCAACAGCACTCTCTTTATAAAGATAATACACAAAATATAGAATGCTGATTTTTATTTTATTTTTCAAAATGTTAGAACACTGTACTTGCCATTATCACTAGTTAATTTTATATATCAAATTTAAAAGGTATACTGAATTGGAATCTTGAAATATCTTGTTCAAGTAGACTCAAAAATAATGGTAAGACATCAAAGTAGTCCACTACCTTCTGCAAAACCATTTTGAATTCAAGAAGCTCGTTATATGTTTGCTGCAGTTTCTCGCTGTTGGCATTCATTTCTATTAGCTCATGCTCGTGGTCTGCAAGCCGAACCTAATTCAGATGAGGAAAAAACCATTTGATTTGGTTTCACATCATCATCACCACACTTAGAACAGAAACTGTAGTAGTGGTCGTAGTAACGATAATAATACTACTAGTAGTATTACAACTATAAAAAAACTAACCTCCAGCTCTTCTAACTCAATATCAGGTTCCGATGATGGATGTGGAGATGGCATTATTCCAGCTTTATGTATCTGCTCTTTAAGAAACCTTAGTTTTCTGGACATCTCAGCGCATCTCTTGACCTGTAAAAGATTTACCAAAGACAAGCAATATTGAGGAATGATGAGAAAGAACGTCATTATCGCGAAGTCCCAATGAACTAGGTTATTTCCAAATAACTCTCAAAATTTATGCAAGGTATGAGGAAAGTACATAGCTAAATAAACCAGATATCAAGAATCAAGAGCAATTGTTCAGCAACAGTGATTACCTGGTTTACAAATGTTCTTTGAAAAGGGCTTTTATCATCATTTAACTGCAAGTAGGGACAACAAAGTTAAACACATCAGCACGTACTAGAACACAAAAAATCATACCTCCAATGTGAAAATGATTTGCTAATAACAGCTTCAAGTGAATTAAAATGATTCAATTTTCAAATCACTGAGAATAAACTGCACCTACAATACTGGCAAATGGCCATAACGGACAGTGCATTAAATTGTTCCCTGTGTTCTATCCATATGATATTTTTCATTACACCCATGCTCCAATTACTCTGACTGTGTGACTGCCTAATTTCAAGAAGAAGACAGTTGAACAAACAAGACAATGTCACCAAAGAAAGGAACCGACCATGGGAAATATCTTTGCATAGACTGTACATTCCCAAAAGTTAAATAAATGCATATACTACACAAACCCTCAATAAGGATCAACATTCCTGCGCAACTAGTTTACATGCTCGCCACATTAACTACATTAACTAACGAAAACATATCGAATCCACACCAACTTGTTAAAACCCGAACTCAATCAACAAAAATTCCAATCCAACTAGATCAATATTTACTCAGTCACCATATCCTAACATTTCCCCCGGCAATCTGAATACTCTTTCCGCCGTCGGCTTCACTTTACGGATAAACGGTAAAAGAACACCGCCAAATTGACAATGCAACTGAAATATAATAATCAAATAGAGAGAGAGATCTGAAAGTACGTCGCGAAATTGGAGGAGACCAAGTTGGCCGAGATAGGAGACGGCACGCTGCGCCGATTCAACCGGAATAATGAGCTGCGCAAACACCATCTTCTCCGAGCGCATCAGATCCATGCTTGGCAAATTGTGGAAGTACTCCATCGTCCATCCACCCACCGGCCAAAAATCCCGGCGTAAACAGATGCTATTCCGAGCGAGGTGGCTCCAGCGGATCCGAATCCGATCGGCGCGGAGAGAAAAGTGAAATTGTTCGGAATTTCAGCTGGATGGAAACGAATTGGTGGCAGCGGTGGTGGCGTTGGAAACTGCCATAGGCGTAGAGGGAATTTTGGATGTTTTGGTTTTTAGCTTTTTGCAAATCGGCCAAGTTTGGGGTTTTGATCTGGTGCGGAAGAGTGCAGGGACATGCGCTGACTTTTGCCTTTTCCTATGTCAAGAAACCGGGGATTTTCATATTGCTCGGAGAGTTGGCGCATTATAATTCCTTCATAATACTGGTTGTTGTTAAAGGGTGTTTGGATTAGCAATTTCGTTAGGTGCAATCACCCTTTTTGACTTGATGTGCTGTGGGCATTTACAGCCGTTGATTGTCTTTAAAAATCGACGATTGAGATTAACTCTAAGGGTAGAAAAGTAATTTCATATATTTGCCATATTGTTCGCCGTTGGACGTCGTCTTCTTTGGATTTCCGAGTTCTCTTCTGTTTTTTTTTTTTGGTGACAAGTTCTCTTCTGTGTTTTGTTTGCTGTGTACGTGTTGCGGCGGTGTGAGGAAGTTGTTGGCAATTATGAATGCGATTAGCATGTCGTTGAATGCGTCGGCAACGTTTTCAGATTCGAGTTCTGCGTCCAATGGTACTTTTTAGCATTTTGGAATTTTGAGTATTTTTATCGCAGATCGTCGTTTTTGATTTTATGTATGTTTTTTGAGTTTTGAGTTCTTCTTTTGATATGTTTCTCTTTTTTTGTGTTTTCTGAAGTTTCATATCTATATGTTCATTTAAGCGTCAAAACGTTTGCACATGTGATTATGAGGGACTGAACCATTATATTTTCAGCGATGAACTCTTAGCATTTTCAGCGATGCATCACTAGCATTTTCAGCGATAACTGACTAGCGTTTTTGAGTTCTTCTTTGATATGTTTCTTTTTTTTTTTTTGTGTGTGTTTTCTGAAGTTTCATATCTATATGTTCATTTAAGCGTCAAAACGTTTGTACATGTGATTATGAGGGATAGAACCATTTATATTTTCATCGATGCATGCCTAGTATTTTCAGCGATGTATTTCTAGCTTTTTCAGCGAGAACTGTCTAGCATTTTCAGCGATGGACGTTAAGCATTTTAAGCGATGGTTTATGTCAGCTACGTGTATTTATTATTTTAATGGGAATTCTTTGTTTATTTCTTCACAGGCAACATAAATTGGAGTGAGTTAAGTTTTGTTACAGCTGATGATGCGTTTAGGTTTTATTGTGATTATGCTCATAGTTTAGGTTTCTCGGTAAGGAAAATGTATGAGAGACCAAAGCCACATGAAGTTGATAGATTGTTCTATTTACAATATGCGTGCAATAAGGAAGGTTTTCGTCGTGGTTGTTTGTTGGATAGTGATTCATCTTGTCGTTCTAAGAGTCTGAAATTTCGTAGGAGTGATGAAACCCGAACTGGTTGTGAAGCAAAGGTGAGGTTACATTATAAAACTGATGAAAAAGTTTATAGAGTTGTGTTTTTCTGTGGTGATCATAATCATGATCTGCATGGACCATCAAGGAAGCATATGTTGAAATCGAATAGAAGAGTTGATGAGTTACACAGTGTTGTTGCTGGTATACATGAAGAAGTTGGATTGTCATTGAAGTCATCGTATGACTTGTTGAGTATGGGTGCTGGAGGTAGTGGACTTGTAGGATTTTTAAAGGACGATTTGAAGAATGCACTTGTTAGAAGGCGGCAAAGAAATTTAAAAGTAGGGGATGCTGGTGTTGTATTGAAGTATTTCTCTGAGAAATGTGTCAATAATCCATTTTTCTTCCATGAGTATGATCTGGATGATGATGAGAGAATTACAAATATCTTTTGGTCAGATGCTGAAATGAGGATGGATTATCAAGCTTTTGGTGATAGTGTGACCTTTGATACAACGTATCGGACAAATAAAAATTACAGACCATTAGCTGTTTTTGTTGGATTCAATCATCACCGACAGACTTCTATTTTTGGAGCTGCATTGATGCTTGATGAAACTCAAAGATCATTTGAGTGGCTATTTAAAACATTTTTGAAGTGTATGGGGGATAAGGCACCTCAAACGATTTTCACAGATCAAGATTGTGCGATGGCACCGGCAATTAGGAAAATTTTGCCTAATACCTATCATGCTTTATGCAGTTGGCACATTATAGAAAATGCGAAAAAAAAAATTTGAGTCAACTGTACACACCAAGGTAAATATTTAGTTATTTTTACTTTCAATTGTTTTTTCGATTTTGGATATTGATATGTACATGTTGAACTCATTTTTTTATGTTTGATAAGCTATTTCATCATTTGGTATATGATGTGAGGACAGAGATGGAATTTGAGGTGGAATGGGAATACATGCTATCAACTTGTTTCTCACAATCTGAACATAGGTGGTTGTCGACTACTTATAATTTGAGAAGTCAATGGTCCGCTGCTTGGGTTAAAAATCATTTTACTGCAGGAATGAGGACTACTCAGCTAAGTGAATCTTTTAACTCAGTTGTGAAACGGTATGAATAAATTTCGTTTTCAGCGATAGTTGAATAGTTATTTTCAGCGAGACGATACTGTTTTGATCAGCGAGAGTGTTCTATTTATTTCAGCGATGTGTGTTTGCTCTATGTAGTTGAGAATTTGATTTTCACATCCCCATATTGTGTTGACATTTCACAGGTTCTTAAGGCCAGTTGATAACTATGTTGAGTTCTTTGCACATTTTGAAAGGGTTGTGGAGTCAAGGAGGGATAATGAACGGATGGAAGATTTTAAGGCAGATGATAGACAAGTTTCTGCCAGGTTTATTATGAATCCACTATTGAAATATATAGCTGAGAAGTACACACCAAATGTGTTCAATATTTTCAACAATGAGTATGATTTGTCATTTGGGTATGTGGTTGAGCTTCAACCAGATGCATTAATTTATCGTGTTTGCAAGAGAGAAGATGCAGATTCAAAGTTGATTGGTGATCATGTGAATTTTAACATTGATGATGGTACAATTGGATGCAGTTGCAATATGTTTGAGAATATGGGGATTTTATGTTGTCATGCTCTGAGGGTGATGGATATTCTGTCAGGAAGTGGAGCAAAAGTGTTTCATACTATTCCAGATAAATATATTTTGCGGCGGTGGTCAAGGAATGCAAAATGTGATCTTAGTTATGTTGATGTTGGTGTTGGAAAAGAAACAAATGTGGTCAATGCAGCATCTAGATACCGGAAATTGTGTGGCTTGTTTTTGAAATCAGCAATTGTGTTGTCACGAAATGAGGATGCTTGTGAATCGTTTATGTATGACTTTGAGACATTGATGAAAACAAAGTATGACAACATTGATATTAACAAAGAGTCGGGTAATTTCTAATCAAAGACATATTTATGTTTTTGCTTTTTTTGAAATTAGTGTTTCTCAATGTTTTTGTTTTTTTTTTTTGCAGAGATTGGAAGTACATCAGATTACTCAAATTTGCATTTAAGGGAAAGAGAAACTTGTAAAGGGCGGAAGAAATCGAACAAGAGAATGGTCTCTATTTCTGAAGCTGTTCGGAAAAAGAAAGAGTTAGAACATCGTAAACGGATGCAGAAATGAAGTTTTTTGTTTTTTTAGAAATGACATGAAGTGTATTGTTCATTAATATTGTATTGATCGACTTAGTTCAGTGATAACTAATGCAATTCAGCGATGATTACTTATATATAAAAGCGATGATCGTTATGCAATTCAGCGATGAAAGTTAGTTTTAATAAAAAAAATAACCGTGTAGTATTTAATAAGAAAATGTTACAATGTCTCAGAAAATCGCGTAAAGAATGCAATTCAGCGATGATAAGAAATGATAAAAAGCGATCGTCACAGTGCAATTCAGCGATGGAGATGAGTTAATAAAAAATAACAGTGTAGTAGTTAATAAAAATTTTACAATGTTTTTTCAGAATTCGCGTAATTAATAAAAAATAACCGTCTAAGTAATTAATAAGAAATAACCGTCGAGATTTCACCGTGTAGTATTTAATGTCAATTTAACCGCCAATTTTCAATTTATCACTGTCGATACTTTCTCTAGGGCTTTTCAGCGATTCTCTGCGTCTACGGCGAACGGCGATTGTTTTTCTACGGCGAACGGCGAACGGTGATACTTTACTTTTTGTTTATCAAGAATGGCTGAAAAAGTGCATACTCAGGTGTGTTGCGTCCCATCTAGCATTTGTCTTTTAAATAATATCCTGAACGAGACTGACGGAGATGGGAAGAATGAGTTTATTCACGATACTTGCTTCAGTTGTCTGCTCATGTTCAAAATGTGCATGCTCAAGGTTGATCCTGTTATAACTTTGATTAATCAGTGGAGCATTCAGGAGGAATGCTTTATTATTGATAAAAACCGTCGATGGAGGTTTACAGATGAAGACATTCATAAAGTATATGGTTTGCCATGGGGAGTTGATAAGTTTATAATAGATTTGAAGAATAATGAAATTGGTTATGATTTTGCTGATGAATTTTGTGAAAAGTATTCTCTTATTACGAATAAGAAGGAGCCTAATCGGATACCTGTTAAGGATCTTAGAGCTATTTTAGAGAATACGGAGAATAATGAAATTCCATTGGATGACTACTGGAGGATGTATGTTTTGTTTGCTCTGCAGAAAGTCTTTACTCCTAACTCAGGGAGGGTTGTAAACAAGAGGTATCTTCAGTTTCTTAGATCTCCGGAAGAAGCTTTAAGGTACAATTGGTGTCTTCATATTAGACAATTTCTTATCAAATCTCTGAATGAGTATAAGGCAAAATTGGATAAGGGAACCAGTGCTCAAGCACGCCCCTGTGGAGACCTGTTTTGCTTAATGGTAATTTTTAATTTTGTGTTTTTTATGCAATTTATATTTGTTATGTGATATATATTGTTGATTATGGTAATTGTTTGTTGATTATGTATCTTGTTTGTTTTTGTTTTTTTCAGCACATGTTTTTTGATTTCTATGAGCGTGAAGAGCTTCATTTGGTTGGATTTACTTGTAAAAAGGATCGATACTTGGAGATGGTTGATATCTGGAAGGTTTTCCCTAATGCAAAGTATCCAGATATTGACTTTAAGAAGAAATCGAGGGTTACGAAAAGGACTGTGGAGGAAGATGACGATCGACTTAGCACTTTTGTTTCTGGTCTAAAGAAGAAAAGGAAGGGTGGGAAAGAAGTGGAAGATGAGGGTTTGAATTCTACTGCAAATGAACCAACTGCCAATCTTTCTAGGAGTGTGGATGGAGGAGGGGATGAGCAGTTAGGAGAAAATGTGGATTTGAATGCTATTGGAAATGAAGAAGCTGCCAATCTTTCTAGCTTGCAGCCTATGCATTCACCTGTTGTCCATGAAGCTAATGCAAATGAGACAACTGATTCTGAACCAGTTGTTCATCTTTCTGATCACACAATGGACTCTATTTTGAAGATTGCTTGCCAATATATGGATGCTGATGCTTCAGGCAATGTTGATCCTCTCATAGAAGCATCCAGAAATGATGTTGAACCTTCCCCACACCCCCCTTGTGATCAAGATGCAGGTGAACTGTTGATTAATGTGGGTCGACGTCGTGAAGGAGAACAGTCAACTAATCTTGATATAACTGCAAGCGAAGGAGAAATCTTGATGGGTATATTAGCAGGAGCAGGAAATGTTGTGATGAGTCAAGGGGGTCCGGAGGTGACAAGTTTGCTGGAAGGAGGTGATGCAGATGTTGGGAATGTAAAAGACAAAACTGAAGAGAGAGTTGCCCCGGACACTGAAAATTTACCTGAAAATGTACCGAAGGTAGTTTTATAAATTTTGTACTTCATAATATTTTTTGAAGGTAGTTTCTGACATTCTTTTTTCTTTTTTGCTTTTTCTGTGTTGTTTATTTTTATTGCAGAGATCTTTATTTCGATTCCGAATCCCTTTCAGTTTCGATTCCTTGAATGTATGTACAGTGACAAAATGTTTGCTATAGGGGTTATTGTAACAAACTGTTTTGATATATTTTTCTTGTGTGATTTTTAGTTAGCACATGATGGGGCAAAGAAAGATACAGCACATGACGGGGCTGAGAAAGATGCTTCACATGATGTGGCTGAGAATGCAGAGTACTGTACTAGTTTTCAGCGATGGTCTCTGTGTTTTTCAGCGATGATATCGACCACATTTCAGCGATTGGATATGATTTGATATATTTTCTTTTGTGACTTTAGTTTTTAATAGTTTTTAGCTATATCAATTGTGATGTAACAAAATGTTTTGATATATTTTCCTTGTGTGATTTTTTAGTTAGCACATGATGGGGCTAAGAAAGATGTAGGACATGATGGGGCTGATAAAGATGCAGCACATGATGTGGCTGAGAATCCAGAGGTACTTTAATAGTTTTCAGCGATGGTTTCTGTGTTTTTCAGCGATTAAATCTTTCACATTTCAGCGATTTGGACATGGTGAATGATATATTTTCTTGTGTGACTTTAGGTTTTAATAGTTTTTAGCTATATCAATTGTGATGTAAATAGAGGTATTTTCTCTAATTTACTCTAGTATGTGTATAGATGCATGGAGAAGATGTGCCAACCTTTTCTTTGGGCTTATCCGAGAATGAGAGTGTTGTAAGAGATGAGAATCCAGAGGTATGTCAATAGTTTTCAGCGATAATTTAAGTGTTTTTCAGCGATGACCCTTTTCATATTTCAGCGATCATTGATATATCATCTGTAATTTTCAGGAACAAGCTAAGACAGTTCATAGAGCTAAGACAATTGAGAAATTGAAGGAGAAGTATATGCCTCCTAGAGTGATGATGATTGATCTCCAGCCTATTGAAAAATGCAACAAGTTTACATTCATGGATATGACTTATACCCGATTTAAAGAATATCCAGAATTTAAGGCGTCATATACCTGTACTCCAGAAGAGTTGAATGTGGCTGTTTGGGCAATCATTACAAATATTCTAGGAAAGGTTGAAGCGAAGAACACAATTGTTTATGATGATCAAGAAATGAACTTGTCGAAGCTTGACATCGAAACACTGAGGGTTGATAGTGATATTGCGGATATTGTTATAAACTGTTACGCGAAAGTGATCAACCGTCGTGAATTCGAAAGAGCCAATGGGAAACCAATTCTGAAATATTGTTTTTCATCATTATTTGCTGTGAGTCTGATATATATATACATACATAGATATATATATATTTAACTTCTTTTTGATGCATGATATGTTGTATCTTTTGAAACAGACATTTTCAGAGGCAGAGGTGGATGCAGATTTACCATTAAAAGATGGTGCAGAACTTGTTGATGCATTCGTGAAAGATTTCAAGTTTTTTCCTGAAGAAATGATTGATGTAGTGTTGAATGCAGAGAGTGTAAGATACATTTTTGTTTTGATAATTTTGTTTATATTGTTGATCATTTTTAGATTCTAATTATATGTTTTCTCAATGTTCCAGTTCTTCTTCCCATATTGTCGACAAAACCACTGGGTTGCTTTTTCTGTTGATATGAGAAAGAGAAGAATTTTTTACTTCAACAGCAAGAATGCTGAAGGCGGGTGGACAGCTGATTACAATGTTTTGAATAGGATATGGTATAACTTGAGGATGCTGGGAAATACACTGATGAAATCTGAAAAATGGTTTGCATCATATCGCATGCTTTTCTCGCCGCTTGCAGAGCAGAAAGATGAGCACAGCTGCGGTGTTTTTGTCTTGTCTTATATGGATTATTGGGAAGGATTAATTATGGATGACATGTTGGCAGAAATGAAGAACAAGAGGTATAATCTGGCAAAAAGAGCCAAGGTCTGCGCTGAAATATTGATGTCAGATGTCAATCAAAAGAAAGATTTTGTGCTAGGAGAAGTGAGTAGAGAGATGCAGTTGGTTGCCCAGCATAGTCAGTCATTTGAGGTAAAGAAACCAGCACCACCTAAGCCAAAAAAGAGTCGGAAAAAGAAACAATGATGAAATGAAGTGTTTTTGATGAATGAATGAGCTGTTTTTTTTATGCGATGGATGACATCGCTTAAATGTATATGTAAATTTTTCGTTGCTGAAATGTACATTGTTTCATCTGTTAAATGTCTATTGTTTAATCGGTTATATATATTGCACTTTTTGTGATCGCTTAAATGTACATCTCTTTATTCTTACATGGGCATTGTAAATTATGGAGTATTATTCTCTATTTGGCTGATTTGGAGCGATCCGGTCAGGTTGGGATAGCTGAAAAAGGAACTGATGTGGATCCTGAGGTTGGGATAGCTGAAAAAGGAACTGATGTGGATCCTGAACATGCTGAGCACATCAGACTTCTAAGGGAAAAAGTGTTACATGAGATAACGCGTAAGAACTGGCCAGTGCTGAGAAAGAATGCAAGACAGTACAGATTGATGAACAAGGCTGAGGCAGAGGAGTATCTGAAATATGATCTGACACAAGATATGTCTTATTTAAAAGAAGCCCTGGAAAGAGACATGGTGTCCGCCATGATGGAGCGTTACAGAATTTCTTATCTCGAACTCCTCATGGAAATGGATCAGAAGGCCCTGGATTATTGTAACACAGGAAATAAAAAGAAGATCATGCATTATGATTACAAATTCAGAAGTCTAATCTGCAAACGTATAAAAGGAGCATGGGAACTGATGCTGGTGAGGATCACCAATCCACAATTTGTGAGAGATTACTTGAGGTTTGTAGATAAACAGTTTGGCCAAAAGTAGAAGAAAACAGTTTTGTGAAAACGTTTGTAGATGTGATTATCAATTTTTCAGCGATGAGTTGTATGCATTTTAAGCGATGGTTGAATATTCTTTTCAGCGATGAAATTGTATTCTTTTCAGCGATGTGTATATAGCATTTTTCAGCGATTTGTATATGAGCATTTTATGCGATTTTATGTATGTGTTGTGATATGTTTATCTTTTTATGAGTTTTCTGAAATTTCACATTTATACATTCATTTAAGTGAGTTTCTGAGTTATGTTTGTACATGTGATTATCAGCGATGTCAAGAGCAACTTTTTCAGCGATGTGTAAATGGCATTTTAAGCGATGTTTTTGTATGTTTTTCAGCGACATAGAGCAAGCATTTTAAGCGATGGTGATAGATCGTCGTTTTTTGATTTTGTATGTATGTTTCTGAGTTCTGAGTTATGTTGAGCGATGGACATCAAGCATTTTGGGATATGTTTTCTCTTTTCTGAGTTTTCTGAAAATTTCATATTTATACATTCATTTAAGCAACAAAATGTTTGTAAATGTGAATATAGCATTTTTAAGCTATGGTTCTATATTGTTTTCAGCGATGATTGGTAAGTCTTTTAAGCGATGGGTCTATGTTGTTTTCAGCGATGGGTCTAAGTTGTTTTCAGCGATGGGTCTATGTTGTTTTCAGCGATGGTTCTATATTTCGTTTTTATGGAGTGGCCTAAATGAAATGGGCCTAAATAAAATTAAATGGGCCTCGGAAAATTTTTTAAATTGTGAGCCTTATAAAAGGAATCACATTCATTTCTCGAATCTTCATTTCTAAACCGTTTCTCAAAACCCTAATTTCTCAAAACCGTAATCGGAATCACCTTCATTTCTCAAAAATGTCGTCCAAAAGAAGATGCACCGAAGAGAGTTCCAGTCGCACATCCGACTTGTTCACACAATGCTGGGAGATGTTCGGCAATTATCTGAAGGACACACATCCCACGTGTGACAATGCGCGCGGACTGAATGATTTGATAGAAAAAATGTTAAACGCTGGGTATGTGCCGAAGAAGCATCAGGATATTCTTATTGAAACACAGGTATTTCTTATTGAAATTACAACTGAGTATGCTTAGGAACCTTTTGGTTGGAATTGTTTTGAACTGATTTATGGTTTTTAATGCTTTTTTGAACTGATTATAGTTGTTCTAGGGTTACGAATTGTTTCAGTGTTTTATGTTTGAACTGTTTGAACTGATTATGGTTGTTCTAGGGTTATGAGTTGTTTTTGAGTGTTTTATGGTTGTTTTAGTTATTAATTGTTTTTTTACTGATTATTGTTGTTTTAATGATTTTGTTTTGAACTGATTATGGTTGTTTTTTAGTGATATGAATTGTTTTTGTACTGATTATGGTTGTTTTAGTGATTGTTTTGAACTGATTATGTTTGCTTTTGTACTGATTATGGTTTTCTTTCTTATATTTACTTTGTTCTCTCAATTGTACTTATTGTTTCAGTGCTATAAATTGCTTTGTATCTTATATTTACATCTTATATATTAATAAGCTATCTTTCTTATATGTTGAAACACAGGATTTTCTGTTGAAAATTATAACTGAGTATCCTGATATTGAGGCTGCTGAAAGATCTTATAACATCATGTATCCCCACTTTGAAGCTCTGGACATTCATATTGGTGTCCTCCAAAATGAAGGCAGATCTAATGGTGCTGATGTCAACAGACGTTCATTTGATCCCACACAGCTGCGTGAAATGTCAAATCACTATCGCAGCGTGAAAGTCTCATTTGCAAATACTCCAGCGCAGTTGGGAGAACGCAAAAAGGCTTTTACAAATATGTGGGAAGATCTGATTCATAGGCTTAGGGCGATGCATGAAGCCATCTCTGATCCAGCTCATATCCCGGCGGTTTAATATGTTTTTGGAATGTGTTTTGAATGACTCTTGAATTTGTGATGTTTTTGGAATGACTTGTTCTTTGTGAAGTTTTTAGATGTTTTTATGACTTTTTTTGAATGGTGGTGTTGAACATGTTTTTGGATTGTTTTTGGATGTGTTATGACTGTGATTTTGAATGGAATGTGATTTTGATTTATGGTTTGATTTTATGGTGTTCAATGTTTTATAACTTTGAATGGATTTAACTGGTTTTAGTGTCTACGAATTGTTTCAGTGATTTGCGGTTTTTATGCTCTATCGCTGAAAAGTACATAGTGAACTCGCTGAAAAGAATAGTTGTTCATCGCTGAAAAGTTATAACATCTCTGCAAAGTGTATTCGGTTAAAGGAATCTCAATCATCGCTGAAAATAATAGAACAATCTCGATGAAATGAAGCACATACCATCGCTGAAAAGTATAATGTTATATCGCTGAAAATAATGATACAAATTAATATGTTTTAATTAGGAATCAATAATTTCGTTAAAAATAGTATCTTAAAGAAAACAGTTGCACTTCATCAATAGTGTACCATTATTTTTCAAGTCATCGCTGAAAATAATGGCACACTCTCGCTGAAATGAAGTAAGTTATATCGCTGAAAAGAATAACAATGTATCGCTGAAAATAATGATACAAATTAATATAATTTGTGTCAGTAATATGTTGTAATTAGGAATTAATAATTTCGTTAAAAATAAAAACATATGATGTATCGCTGAAAAGTACAAAGTGAAATCGCTGAAAGAGTTTAGCAATCATCGCTGAAAAGAGTAGTAAACATCGCTGAAAAGATATAATATCTCTGCAAAGTGTAGTATCTCGACGAAAACAATTGCACTTCATCGAGAGTGTACAATTATTTTTCAAAAGTCATCGCTGAAAATAATGACGCACTCTCGCTGAAATGAAGGGACTGCCATCGCTGAAAAGAATAATGTTGTATCGCTGAAAATAATGATACAAATTAATATAATTTGTGACAGTAATATGTTGTAATTACGAATTAATAATTTCGTTAAAAATAAAAACATATGATGCATCCTGCATTCTGCATCGCTGAAAAGATATAATATCTCTGCAAAGTGTATTAGATGCAAATCTCGGAGAAAGGAATTTGAAGTCATCGCTGAAAATAATGTGGCATTCTCGCTGAAATGAATATCGTTCCGTCGCTGAAAAGAATTACGTTGTATCGCTGAAAATAATGTTACACTCTCGATGAAATGAAGCATAGTGATGTATCGCTGAAAAGAATAATGTTTTAATTAGGAATTAATAATTTCGCTAAAAATAAAAGCATAGTGATTTTTAGTGATTTTTTCTGTTGTAAGATATTTTAGGATACAAATCCGTTTAAGATATGCAATAAATCCGTTAAAGATACGTACTAATCCGTTAATTTCGTAATTAATAAAACCGTTACATATTTTAATTGGACAACTTTACCCTTTTGCATTTACAACCCTTGGATTTTAATTGGACGATCAAGATTTTCGCCTTGATGTGCTGCGGATTTGTTCAATCGCACCATAACCGGACCCTTGGATTAGAGGGTGTTAGCGATATAAAATAGATTATTTGATTATTGTGTTTTCAAAACGTAAATAATCACGTTTGCAGTACCTTTTTTTTAGCGGTTAAACTGATTATTTGTGTTTTGAAAATGCAATAAGCAGATAATCTATTTTCTTGCAACTTATCCAAACACCCTCTTAATTTGTATCACTATGCGTTTCAATTGTTTTTTTGGTTTGTTTATCTTACTTTTAAAATCAGTCAATAATTATTTACAGAATTTAATTTAATTTTTTAAAAATTACAATATTTTCTACGTTATCCAATACACATTTTTAATGCTTAATATCTCAAATTGTGTAAATGTAAAAATTATAAAAATTTGATATTCTACAACTACGCGATTAGACAAATTTAAAAAGATCCCACTTGACTATGTTTTATCTTGTATAACTGTGTTAAAAATTTGAATCATGAATAGTAACAACTATGCAAATGTTACAACTATGTCCAAACGGGAGTAAATATTTACTATTTATTAATCTTCTCTCATACTCACTGGCCAGTGACAACCACGTCCAATTACATTTATCTTATATTCATACTTACTACAAACTAATCCCACACATTTTAATTTATGTGCCCAAATAACACTTTGGCTGAAAAATAGAGGAAATCATTTATTCCAATGATATCCCTTCTTTTCCCATCGTAAATTATCCAAATAATTTATTTATTTTATAAACATAGGTGTGTGTGAATACTACTTCACCGTTCTTTAATATCTCTTTAATATCTGTTCCATTTCCATAGTGATTATTATTTACTTCCTCCGTTTTTTTAACTTTACTCATAATTGCACGTAATTCAATACACATTTTTAATCATCAATATCTCATATTATATATAAGTAAAAATTATAAAAATTTGATATTCTAAAACTACGCAATTAGACGAATCCAACATCTCACTTGACTATGTTTTATCTTATATAACTGTGATAAAAAGATGAATCAAAGTTACTTAATGAATAGTTCATACTATTCAAAGGGAGAATATAAAAAAAAAATGGAGGGAGTATTAAGTAACTTTAATTAAAAAATTTAATATAGTTACATATGAAAAAACATAATCAAGTTAGATGTTGTTAGATCCGTCTAATCACATAGTTTTTAAATATTAATTTTTATAATTTTTTATTTATATAAAATTTAAGTTATTAATAATTTAAAATGTGAATTGTATTGCATGAAATACAGAAGTGGTGCAGATATTAAAGAACGGAGTGGTGCAGATATTAAAGAACCGATGAAGTAATCATTTAATTTAGTGGGTTTAAGCGATCCAATCATTCCCAAAAGTAATTTACCAATCCATTCGATGACATTTTGAAAAACAAACATAAAAGTCCATTGACTTGTACTGAAAAATATATGATCCCCTGCAATGAATTTTAAGGTACCCATCACATTCCCGGTAAAAATTAAAACGTAACAGAAATGACATAAAAATATTAGGACATTAAATTTGTTTTGATCCTGCTCAAATTCAAAATTTAATTCGGCAGACCTTTTCAATTCAAAACATAGTAAAGTTAAATAAATCTCCATTGTTTTATGAATATTACTTCATTTGAAAACAAGTTCTTTTAGAAGGGATCAGTACACTGACACATCAATTGCTTCGACAACTGGGCTCCTCGACATGAAGGGATAATACACTTCCGACTTACGAAGTACATTATAAAGCAGAGTTCTTTGAATCAATTGTCCTATTCCTCAATTGTCTATAAATCTTTGACTGAAAAAGTAAAAAAAATTCAACTTAAAATTTAGCTTTAAAGCTAAAGCCTCGTACCATTTAATTTAAGTCTAATAGTCTATGGTTAGAGGATTCGAAGACATATTTAAAAAATTGGTCTTTGGAAGCAAGTTAAGATTTTATTCTAAATAAAAAAAGATTAACAGAATTGGGGAGGCTATTATACCAACTTTTGCAAAATTTCATTTATTTTATTCTAATTTTTTCCCCACTTGAATAAGAAATCTTTAGAATTATCTTTTCACTCTGTCGTTTCTCTTGTGAATTGTAAAGTCTAATTAATGGAAGTCTTAGCTGTGATTCTCCAGTAAAGTACTCTTTTGTATGTGCATCCTCTGCGGTCTGAATGCACAGATTTAATAATAATAAATCCCAACACTCGGTTTATTTTTGTTTATGTATTTAATCAATTTAATAGGGTAGAATTAGATTCATTTAATAAAAGAATTCAATTTATTGAATATCGTGTCAATAAGAAATGAGCCTGGTGTCTAGTATTTGTGCAAATATAGATTTCACAAGCATCACCATCCATCATTCTCCGCGGCACAACGTCCTTTATCATTACTAGTATAACTCGAGCAATCCACAGATTTAATTCATTCTAATTATTTGTAATTATCTATTATCTATTATATCTTATAAGCGGGAGAGCTCCCAATCACCCATGCTGAATTTTGTTTCTGGCCGTTGGATGAGACCTCTGATTAAATTCCTGTCCGTCCGATTCATTGCTCCATTTCTAATCATAGGTCGGGTTCCACCCGTTTTTCCAATTTCATTCCTCACCTGGCCATTTGTCTCCGAGAAGCTAAAATTTCTTCACAATCCGCTTGCTTTTCCAAACCCTCGTTCGCTTGTCCCTACGCAAGGCAGCAGCGCCGCCGCTTCGTATTTGCTTCCGGGACCGCCGCTCCATCTCTTGTTGGATCCGCCGCTTGGCCGCCTTCTCCCTGCTTTCGCTCGACGTTGATACGCTGCTTTCACTCGACGTTGCCCTAGAAAGCTGCCAACGCCGACCTGCCCTTGGTCACACACAATCGCTGGCCTCAACTTCGGCCTCACCACTAACCTTTTACAGTGCTTCCATATCCAATTTCGGAAGCTCGTGACTACCAACGCACTTCTACCCTCTCGCCACTCCCTTCCTCTCCCTTGGGCTCGAAGGGATTTTTACAGGTACCATTGCAATTTCTTGGTTTCTAATTCCTCTTGAACCATTCTCTGTTAATCCCCTTGGGCATATTTTGCATTCGTATGACTTAATTGATGGTATTATGAAATTTGTGGCCTCCCCTCACGAAATTGCGGGTATGTGACAGTGTCCACGGGGTCAGCGGGATGGGCGGCTCGGTGGTGGAGGAGATGCTTCGGGTTTCAAAGGAATTTGGGCGTACAATGGAATTAGGGCTTCGGGTCGCTCCCCCATTCATCTGCCAGGTCGGTGCCCCAGCTATGTTGTAAATATCCTTGTTGATTTCATTTTTCTACTGCATCCTTGTTGATTTCATTTTTTAGCTGCTATTGTCCATGCGTTGGTTTGGTTGTGAACCGTAGAAGATGCCCTAGATCCACGCCCGCATTCACAGATTGTATTCAAAGTACCAGGTTGTATTCCGTGATGTTCGGTTCCTGGACCTCTGATTTCGTTTTATACTTTCACTATGTTGAATCGTCATGTAAAACTAAGGTAATTATGCCTGAGTTTGGTTTACTGTTGGTGCTAAATTGAATCAAACACCGGAGGCTGAATAAGGAAATTGGATCCATGTGCCTTTTCTTATTCATTTGGTTTTCATTGTGTATGAACCACCTCCGTTTTCACCCCCTACCTTGAAAAGATTTCTCCTTTTCCCTCAACCGAATCACTTTCGCCCCCTCCCTTTTACTTCCCTCCATGTTCACTTTCATCCCCTCCGTTTTGTGAGCCTTTGGGAAATTGGAAGGGCTTCAATTCCTGTGGTCTTGTCCTCCGCTAGGATTTTCAATTTTTCCATTTTGATTTCCTAATTCTCCATCCTTTTTGGTTTCCGATTCTCCATGTTTGCATTTGTCTACCGTAACGCATAATCTAGGTGATATTCTTATTTTTGTTCTTATTATTATTGCCTTTCTCATTGAAGTCAGTTTTTCGTTAAATTCTCTTGGACGCCATTTTTTCTTATTTGTTTATTTGCATTGTGATGTAAAAGGTATTTTCGTGAAGTTTACGTGATCCTCTGTTGAGGATCTGTTTTCGAGGCTTTATTTTGAGAGAGGTGGGAGGGTTTGTTCAACCGCTTGTGATTTTCGAGGCTTTTAATTTTTATTCATGAATGAAGTTGTGCAGTTCCTGGGAACAGCAACATTAAATCTTGCAGAGTATGGACTGTTGGAAGATATGATACAAGTTGATGTTCCAATGACCTTCAAGAAGATTTCTACCATCACAGTTCAGCCAGCCCTGGCCTTTAGCCTCGAGCCAGTTCAAAGGGATAGCCCCAGCTCATTACCTTCTTGGAAATTAATTAGGGCTTTCTTTGATTGATTAGTTGTTTTCTAATTTGTTTTATGTTCTCTTTTTCTTCTTTTGTGGTTTTGTGTCAGTGTTCTGTATGGAAATAACCTTATTTCTATTTTTATTTTCCTCAATTGGGTAGTGTATACTATTTTGCAATGAACATTTGGGGATTTGACATTGATCTTTTGGGAGTTTATTTATTTTTTGGTTCATATTGCGGAACTGTCTACATACGTATGTTTAACTTAAATGGATGTGGTAAAACTCCAGTATAATGTTTTTGTCACTTGTTTGAACATCAAGGGCCAACATGATGAAGTAATCTATAAAGGCTATGTAAAACCTGTCCATATATTTGTGTTATGAATGTCAAATGTATTATAATTCTTTTTTCTTTTTTTCAAAAAAATTATATATATATATTTTTTAATTTATTTATATTGTAGGCATGGCTGCTTGCATTGGTAATTTTACCAGCTAAATCTGATATCACAATGCGAGTGGGAGTTGTTGTCTATCTAGCATTGTTGTCCATATGGATCCAACCTACTGAGGTTTGGAAGGTAATGTTGGAATTACAAATTGTGGCGAATTATTTAGCATACCTACAATAAAGGAGAAATTAGTATCTGTGTTTCCCTTTTCCTCTCTTCTTAACACGCACAACATATATTGTTCAGTAGGGCAAGTGATTGTTCTCATTTTTTTGCAGGGAAATTTCCTCAATATATGATTAATGTTTTTGTAGGATCAATTGGGAAGAGTAACTTTATTGTGTGGTATCTTGTTTCTTTTGTTGGGGTTGAGTACGGATAGTGCGCCTTCCCTCTTGCGTTCAAGAAGCCTACCACCTTCATTGACTGGGTTACCAGTTCTTCCCACAACATTTGAAGGATATAAATATGTGTTGATAAAGCTGGGGCCATTACAGCTCACAAGAAAAGCCTTATCGGCTGCTATGACTGCAGCTTGTTTAACATTCACTGTTAGTGTGCTTTAAATTTTTAGATTATTGAACGCCCTGTTCATGGGATTGATCCAACCTCTAGGAAAAAGTTGCTGATTCACATGCCAACTGCCATCCCTATGAGCACAATAACAACTAGCACTTTATATGGATGTATTTTGTGCAAAAACTATAACCCATATTGAGGATGGTAAAAACTAAAAAGAGAGAAAAATGGATATATATATTTTTTAATTTGATTATTTTTCTATATAATGGTATTATTGGCTGTAGATCAATGCCTACTTGTGGGAAATTGGGAATATTTATGTAAATAGGTGTAACTGTGTTTTAAACTGAATTTAGATAAAAATGGTACTTGAGTAATTATCAAAATCTAGATATCTTACAAGAGGTCTTTTTTAGGACTGTTAATGTGTGTAGTACTGCGAACCTTGTATAGCTGTGATGATTTTACTCTATTTATCATTATAGAATATTGGGCATAATATTTCTGAACGAGCTTTTGTTTCTCCGTTTGAAAGATCTTCCAAAGTGCAAGCCTTTGCTTAACAACCACGACGCCAGGGCAGCTTGCATTTGCTTTGCAGTGGTTCATTCTCCCTTTAGCAAATCTTGGTGTCCCGGTGGCCGAAGTAATTGTTACCCTCCTACTATCATTAAGATTTATTAATCTGGTGTTTGATGAGGTGAGATGATAAATGATAAAGAACCCAATCTTGAAAATCGGATTTAAATAATGGAGTTGAATATGGTTTCCCTTAAAATTTTTTGTTCTTGTATTTGCAGGTCCGGAATGTGGCCTTGGGAATTGTATTCTGTCGTATAAAATGGGAACAGTTGACAACATTGCAGACAATCTATGGTATTCACTCATCTTACCCAACTACCTTATACTGTATCCTTGATAATTATAAATTACACCGAAAGATCTTGAAGACTAATTATCACATATCACTAGAACATACACAATGCTGTAAATTCACTTTTTTCGCTTTCTATCTTTGAGGGCTACTGGTTCATTAACCTTTAAGGCTGCTTCTGCATCAGCATCTCCATCTTTGAACGAGAAGGTATGTGAAGGTATCCACTAATTTTCCATGTCTTGAAAGTTGGGGGATCAAGTTTAATCATTTGTCTTAGCTTATTGGAAAACATAATGTCATATGACCTATATTTTGTGATAATTTGTTGTTGAAGCAGAATGAATTTGCAAGTTGAGGGCAGAGCAGAAACTTACCATCATCATGTAGTGATGCATCACCAGACACTTGGAGGAATACAGTAAGTGGCCATGGTAATCTGTCCAAGTTTTCCCAGCGAAGCATGTCACATGTTCAGCAGACTTCTGTCAGCAGCTCCTTCATTAGGTCTTCTCCATCAACCTTAAGTTTCGGAGATGTTATTGGGAACTTTAACAGCATCGTGTCAAGCTCTTCAGGCGAGAGTTATGCTAATGATGCAATTTCCAACATCCAACATCAAACTAAAAGAAACAACCATCGAAGTGCAGGAGATAAACCTTCAAAAGATATACACCTGAAGCATCAACTCTGGATACTCACGTTCTTCAGAAGATGCAAAGTATTTGGAAGATAAAGTGTTGTTTCAGCAGTTGTCAGAAGCCGCATCACAAATGAAGGTTATGAAAAGGAGTGAAACTCTTGTTCCTGATAGAAAAGGACCATCAATCCCTCCATCCCACAGCAACAAAGCAATCTTAAAGCATGCACAGTCTTTCCAGATAAATGGTTCACTTGGAGGCTCAGGGCTTCAATCTGATCTCTACAACGTGGGAAAACCCAGAGCCCTAGATATACCAAATGGATCGAAGAACAAAGGTAAACCTCTTGCCGAAAGTGCGAGGAAAGAACCCCAAAGTGATCTTTCCAATAGCAATGAGTGGAAAATTAGAGTTGAGATGCTGGAGGAAGAACTGAAAGAAGCAGCGGCAATAGAGGTGAGCTTGTATATAGTTGCTGAGCATTCAGGTTCTGCAAACAAAGTTCATGCTCCAGCTCGGCGACTGGCCAGATTTTATACCAATGCTACCAGAGATGGTCCTCAATCCAAAGGGGCAAGTGCAGCACGAGCTGCAGTATCAGGGTTGGTTCTGGTTTCAAAAGCATGTGCAAATGATGTTCCAAGGTAGGTTCCGAATTCCAAATCAAATTGGCTTGAATCTCTTTCATTCAAGAAATTCCATCATACAAATTATAAAAAATTGTCATTATTATTTTGCGGGTTGACCTTCTGGCTGTCAAATTCAATTATGTTGACGGCCATTATTACTCAGACTGCCACAGAATTGCCACACTCCAATGGAGCAGGACATGAATTGGCCGGAAGCCAACCAACCGAGGGACAACAAAGCCAGTTAGTGGAAGTAGATGACTGGGAGGATGTCATGACATTCATTATTGCATTGGAAAAAGTTGAATATTGGCTCTTTACACGAATCATCGAGTCTTTATGGTGGCAGGTGATTCTTAGGTTTTTGATTGCCAGTGTCATTCTGTTTTAGTTACACAGACCTTGGAACAATTGATGAAAATTTCTTCTCGTTTATTCTCTGTAGAGTTTTACTCCACATATGCATAGGCAGCCGAGAGCTAGAAAGGGTGGTTCCAGAAAGAAAGGCTCGGGTACGAAGAAAACCAATGGAAAAAGATGTAGTTTGGGAAATCATGAGCATGAAAATACATCCATGGAGTTGTGGAAGAAAGCATTCAAGGATGCTTGCGAAAGGCTTTGCCCACTTCGTGCTGCAGGACATGAGTGTGGCTGCTTGTCTTTGATATTTATATTGGTACACTCCCATTCCCTAACCAGCTCCTCAACTGGAGAAAAACTCACAATATAATTGATTGAATGTCATATGCTCAAGAAAGAAATATTGAAACTGCATGCATGCATGTTTTGCTTATCACATCTTGGATTGTTGATGAGGAATCATATATGAGTATGGTTTATTTTTTCTCAGGTGATGGAGCAGTTAGTGAACAGATTGGATGTGGCTATGTTCAATGCTATTCTACGTGAATCCGCTGAAGAAATGCCAACTAATCCTGTTTCTGATCCCATCAGTGATGCTAATGTCCTCCTGGTTCCCCCTGGAAAATCCAGCTTCACGGCTGGTGCACAGTTCAAAAATGCAGTAAGTAATAGAAAAAGAAATTTACGGTATGGTTTCGTGTTGACCATCAATAATATCTGGACATTATGGCTAATTCAGATGTTTTTGTTCTGGTCTATAATCCGATATGCTCTTGAACTATGTAATCCGCGTAACAGTTATCCCGCCATTGAGTGTACGATAGACCGAGCACAACTCAAGATATGTCAAGCATTTTTACAGCCCATGTCTCATGACTATAGTTAGTATATTTGCTTATGTGGCTTGAAAAATAGTAGGTCACGAGATATATATTAATGGCCATAGAGTTTTAGCTTGCTTAGATGTCATATTCGAGAAATGCTTAAAAATCATAAAACAGTAAAAAAAAAAAAAAGAAAAAGCCTAAGAACTTATAACCTGTTGGTCATATTCTTGTACTGGATGTTTACAAATTTACTTGACGCAAACATAAGCTTGAAATACACAAATCATTAATTCATTATGCTATTTTGTTCGAGGCTTTTAATTCTGTTAATGGCCTTGTAGATTGGAAGCTGGTCCCGATGGCTAACAAATCTCTTCGGCCTAGAAGACGACCCAACATTGGATACTGGTGTTATTGGGATGGCAAAGGGCCAAGATCTTACAAAGCTTTTCGCCTCCTCCACGCATTGAGTGATCACATGATGATTCCATTTGGAATCCTTGTTGATTCTGCTACCAGAAAAGAGGCAAGCGGCTAGCGACTCAAATTTTTCTCTTTTTTTTTTTTTTTTTAAAAACCGCAACAGCAATATCTTTTTTCCACTAAACTTTAATCCTCCATTTCTCATCATTCCTTTGTTAATTCTCCAAAAGGTTTGCCCAGCATTCGTTATCATTTTCGTTAGTTTTTTGGTGGGATTTTTTGCCTTTTTTCTTCAATTATATTAAGGTGTTCAGGAGAGAGTGAATCATTACTGGAAATGATGATTGCTCTTGGGAGTAATTCTGGTGGACTTCATACCAACAAGAGTTGTAATGCTTTGCTCAAAGAGCTTCAGGTTTCTGCTGTTAACTTAAGTACATGTTCTCCCTTGTTGGTTTTTTTGAGATTTTTGTTCATCAATTTATATCTTTTTTGGAGCAGAAGATTTTTCTTCTTGTTCAATTTCGAGTAGGGTTCACAAATTTTCTTTACAAAATTATGGGATTTTGGTTAGTGCTCAGTTTAGATATGGAAGAGGGTTTATCAGTTCATTTGTTGCCTGGATTTGATGTTTTGAATTTGTTTTCTTTGGCAAAATTTGTTACCCTTTGGTAAGGGTAAATTTTTACCAGAAGGATGGTTGATTCCGAAACTTTGGTGTCCATTGTTATCCATGTGTTGTTTGTGTTTGTACTGGGTTTTTATTTGGTCGAAGTGGTAAATGGTCAACTTGATAATTTGTTTTGTCTGAAACACTGCTACTATGTTGTGATTAATGACTAAGTTCAAGTTTTGTTTGTTTCAGCAGCAATTATGGACTGAAATTTGGGAGGCTGTAGCTGATAAAGACAAGATGCTAATGGATCTTGAGCAAGAATGCTTAGGAATCTACCGTAGAAAGGTTGAAGAGGCTGCAAATGCGAGGGCTCTTCTACACCAGTCGATAGCTGCTCGGGAAGCTGATATTGCTATGCTTATGGCGACTCTGGGAGAAGTCAATGTTAGTTTGCAGGTAATACAACATTTAGAAGCCATTCAAAGAGATGGGTGATTCTTAAAAAGTGCTCGTGCCCTTTTTTCTGGCTTAGGGAAGTTGATATTGTGGACTGTTTAGATTCATCTTTATCTATCAACTTGCAAATCTACTTAGGATAACACCATCAAGCGGGAAAATAATCTGATTTGAGGCTTTATCTCTCTATACTATAAGAGAGCAGTTCCAAACTTTTACAAACGTGAACTTCATTCCCTACCGTCTCTTGGATCTCTTGAACAGTTGGTTTACCTGTGCGTATAATTCTCTCATTTTTAAAAATTTAAATTAATTTCAAAATGGTTTTAAATAATGTGATTTAATTGGTGACTGGAGAGTTTCTCAAGAGGCACCGGCTTCTTTGGTTAGTCATTCTCCTCGACCTGTATTATTTGTGGAATTTGTTCCAGTAGTCCTCTAAATATTGTTTTTTTTAATTCCAGGGTGATGTCCCTCTCATGCTCCTAAAATCCTAAAATGCTTTTCCCTGATTCTGTATTTGCCTTGGTATTAGTCGCGTTACTTTGTTCCAAATTGATCATGTTTGATTTCTTTTTTTATGGCTTTTGCCATATTTCCCTAGCTCATTGTGCCCCTTGTACATATCAATGATGTTTAATTTGTTATAGTATGTCTTTTGGCATATTCTCTCCAACTCCTTGGGCATTACTGCTTTCTTATGTGGTGATTTATTCATTTGTATTACTGTTTTCTTACCAGTATTACATTCCCTACACATGTATAGTTCATCTGCATTAATGTTTTCATGGGTTTGAATTGATCGTAGAGATATGTTCTGTTGTTGTCTTTGACCTTAGTTAGTTCATTTTGCATGAAGGATGATACTGATAATCTCGGTGGTCATGAAGAAAAGTACAGGAATATAAATAAGCTATATGTTCTTGGTAAATCCTCTGGAAACAAATTGTTGTAGATAGGAACTCACATACACTTACTTATAATTATTTTTTCCTTTCTCCATCGGCAGTTGTACATCCCTTTTCCGCTGTGCATCGCACAGATTTCCCACTAGTATATATATATATATATTTAAATAACTGAATAAAATATAATTAGGTGATACGAGAAATGGAAATTAACGACTCATGAAAAGGTAAAACAGAGACAATATTACATTTGTAGAATATGTTTGCCAAACCTTTCAAAACGATGGAACCCATAGCTAGGGCCCCTTTCTCCTCCAAACATATGAAATACAAAAGGCACAACTCTCCATACGTATCCACGCAAAATCCTTATGTAAGTTATATTCTATGCAATGATTAAGGTGTTTATATGACCATCAAATTTGATGCGCCACTGTTTTCTGAACAAAAATACTAAAAGTACTATATTCTCTAGAAAGGCAAGATAAACTTGGGCCTGTATTTTGCTCAAATTTGCCAGGATTGAGTCTTACCATAATAAGCCGAAGTAACCTCAATGAGGCTAGCTTGAAACTCACTGTTAAATACTTCTTCCCTATTTTATCAATGTTAACGTTTGCATAGTAAACACTATTCATTGAGTAACTTTGATTCGGTTTTTTCACATAGTTACATAAAATAAAACATAGTCAAGTGAGATCTTATTAGGTTCGTCTAATCAAATCATGTAGTTTTATAATATTAAAATTTTATAATCTTTTATTTTATAAAATTTGAGATATTACTCTTTTAAAATGTGTATTGAATTGCGTGAAAACAAGTAATGTTAAAAAGTTTTAAATTCGAAGGGAGTACAATCAAGGGAAAATCTCACGCAATAACTGATGTGTCATGTGGGACACTCTCAATACTCATCAACCTAATTTGAGCTCAGTAGTCACTACCTTATTCCGATGAAACCCTTTAGTGAGCTCATTTCGATTAATCTATGTCGAAATTACTCTTCTTTGTACTCGGAAAAATTAACAAGAATCGAATCCCTCTTCTTAAATCAAGGAGCTGAGAATGATGCCTCAAGAAAGTTCAAAGGACTCATGAAAATTTCAATATAACATCGGAGACCATACAAAACCAATAGATACAAAAGCTATATAAAATTGAGCATCTAGATCAATTTTCTACGTTCATCCCATCCTCCGATATTTCATGTGGATAAAGATAAACGACTAATCTCATAAATCAAGAAGCAAGCAAAAAACCTCATGATGGGCAGCTAGAGATAGCTCTCATGTCATCATCCAATCCCTCCTCGCCTGCCACTACACAATTTCTACCAAGCTTCTGCATTACACAAAATAAGAATTCAGTATACTAGAAATGTGCTATTGCCTTTTGGAAGATAAGGTGCTAGTAAAAGTGGGTGAACAACTTTCCCATATGATTAGACTACTTTGTTGTAGATTGGGTATTGGGCAGAGACACGATGCTTTCGAGGAAAGTGCACGATGTGTCAATATGAAGATGAGGGTCACAAACCATGTTTTGATTTTGGTTCATTGAATAATTTGATGAGTTCGTGGTGAAATTCTTGTATACCTCGTTTAATGAAGAGTCACTTTGCTTCTCAAGCTCACGCATCATATCTATAGTCATTCCAAACCACTCGTCAATCCAACCAAAACAATTCCGATGGCTTTCGAGGAAAAGTGCTCTCTCACCCTGCAATATTAGTTTTTGTGACATTACAGTGATAAGTAGAATCAATGAGGAAGAAGGATAATGGATTTATACGCAAGCATATAAATATCTCAGTTGATGAGTTCCCTAACTATTGAAAGCAAGATATACCGAAATTAGAGCTTGTTCAAGTCTGGTGCCGAAGCCCCAATATGGAGCATCTACCGTCACCAACTTGTATGCCGTCGAAACTGGATTACATTCAGCCTACATTAAAGGCAATATCAAATCAATGAATCTCCATGGTTAGTAATCAAAATGGTGCTGATCATTTAACAAAACGACATAAATTTAAGCCTTTTCCCTATCACTATGTAAAGTAAGCAAGCAATATAGGTTGCGTCACTATAGAAATTTTCTAGGTTCTCCCTTTTCCTATTCCCTTTCTAATATGAATAGATGATTTCTACATTCTGCCATTGTGCAGGGCATCTAAAGGTTTCGTCTACACACAAGATGATACATGATGAAAGAAAGTTTCCCTGGCCCAGGAAGTTTATTTCAAAGAAACAGCATGACTGACGAATTATTCTCAGCAGTGGTGATGGAGAGAGAGATAGGTACCCATTTTTGACAGATCATGCAAAAGAGTTTCAATACTTTAGAAAGCTCTCTCCAGAATGCTGTCTAGACAGCCCATTTAAGACCAGTTTCTTGAAATTCTAGTTTTAGAATTCTATGATGTTCTACTTAAATTATACTCAAGTGGCATATGAGCGAGAAACAGAGTTTCTTGGCTGTTGCTTACTACTTGGTTCAATTACTAAATTCATAGGTGCCAAAGATAGGCAATTGCTGAGCCTCATAAAGTCTTACATTGTTTTCTGTGTTCTCTTGAGTATTTCCTCAGAATGGTGGTTACTAAGGAGGGAATCAGTTGTGATTTAGATGAAGCAGGGCTGAGACAATAGTAATTTAGGTTAATTAATCCGGAAAATCTGAAGATCCAATTCAAAATATTGTATAGCTTCAGGAATTTCTAATTTCTCTCGAGAGTTGTAGGCTTAATTAATATTCCTTTTGTTGTCTCTCAATTTGATTTTAGTATTTGATTTTCTTATATAGACTGCAAGTGAAAGTCCTATTCTTTTTAGGTTTAGTAATATAGCTGATGCATGCAGTGGTGGATCCAGAAACTTTTATTTGGTAGGTCAAATATCGTGAAGAGAGTGAGCAGCAAACATTAGGATTAGGAAAAAATGTACAGTATTCAACTAAAATTTTGTTACACTTTTTAAACTTATAAAAATCGGTATACTTAGAAAATTCATAGATCACGTAGAGTTTCTTGATTTTGTATGTTATACAGAATCTGTAGAGTTCATTAAGATTGATGGAGTCTAAGGATGTTGAATACATAAATTTTTTTAAGACATTTTAAAATTTGTATTAAATACCTCAAAATTTTTTAAAGACTTGGGGCTTTATTTTTTTGGGTAAACATTGACACTCGGCAAAGTTTGTGCAAGGCAAAGCCACAAAAACTACAAAGAGACATAAAAGGGAGTGATAGAGGTCGGGTGGGAATCAAACACACTAGGCCAAGTCCACATCCCCTCTTTATTGAATGATCTTGGAGTTATGAAACCCTAAAAATTCACATACATTTATAATAAAAACAACAAACATACTATTAAACTTCTACTTAAATTATTCAACACTTATCCTAAAATTACCACCTAATTCCTAATTATATCAAAATATTAGTACTAATAGTATTTTATTTTTTATTTTTTTTGGTGGGTCAATTGACCCACCTTGACCATTAATAAATCCGCCAATGGATGCATGGCATTGGAGTGAAAGGAATCACATGCACTTTTACCGAACTCCAAATATAATAAATCATAATTTGTTAAGACAGAAACAATATACTCTTTGAATATCATATACAACTAGTGTTGGGGTCCTCCCAACTATGCCCAACAAGTCAACAAAATTAAATAATTGGGCACCCTTAATTATTACTAAGTGAGAGCTGCAGACATATTATTATTGAAGACAAAAACAGAACAGCCAAAACAGAGAGAGCAAAACAGCAGCAGCAGCAGCCAACACTCTCCGTCCAGTTTCTGATTTCCGGCCAATCGGCACACCAAACCTTGTCCGATCGGGTTGAAATTTTTACAGCAGGTGCGGGACATCTTGTTCTTGATTTTGTACGGTGGAAATCGAATTTCAACGGTTAGAAATTTTTGTATAATTTTCTGTTCGGGGCTGCAGTTTTGAGTTCTTATTTTCCGATTTGGTGTTCTTGGTGGAGTTGAGATTGTGGTGACTTTGTGTTGTTGTAAGGCCACATCTTTTGTTGTGATTTGAGCAGACTTTGGTGTAATCTCTTTTGGTGATAGTGGATTTGAGATAGGCTCAAGAGCCTCGTGGTTTTTACCTTTCGAATTGGAAGGGTTTTCCACGTAAATCCTTGTGTTCATTGTTTACTTGTTTTTGTTAATGTTCCTGCGAAATTCTAACAACTTGGGAATTGTTTGTCCGCTGCAAATTTTGAACTTGTGAAGTGTTTGGAGAATTCCCAACAGAGTGGTATCAGAGCTATTGTTGTTGTTAGAATTATGGAAATTAACACAAGCCGGATGATTTCGTTGAATGGGATGAATTATCACAAATGGCAGGGGAAGATGAAAGATCTTCTATTTGTAAAAAGTTTGCATCTACCTGTGTTTGCTACTTCGAAGCCAGAATTTAAATCAGATGAGGATTGGGCTTTTGAGCATCAACAAGTGTGTGGTTTTATTCGACAGTGGGTCGATGATAATGTGTTAAATTTGGTAGCTAATGAGACGCATGCCAAGACATTGTGGGATAAGCTTGAAAAGCTTTATGCTTCAAAGACGGGGAATAATAAGTTATTTTTGCCGAAACAATTGATACAATTGAGGTATAAGGAAGATGTTCCTATCGCTGATCATGTGAATGAGTTCCAGGGGTTATTGGATCAATTGTCAAATGTTGGAGTGAAATTCGATGATGAGATTCTTGGATTATGGTTGCTGAATACTTTGCGTGATAAGTGGGAGACATTCAGGGTGTCACACACTAATTCTGCTCCTGATGGTGCAATGACTCTTGATTATGCCAAAAGTGGAATCATGAATGAGGAGATGAGAAGAAAAACTCAAGGTTCATCATCTTCACAGAATGAGTTGTTCGTTGCAGATAATAGGGGGAGACAGAAAACCAGAAATGTTGATAAGGGCAGACAAAGGAGCAAATCCAAATCTCGATATAAGAATGTTGAGTGTCACTACTGTCACAAGAAGGGTCATATCCAGAAATATTGCTTCAAGTGGAAGAATGATAACAGGAATGCTGGTGCAGGAAAGTCTGAGGATACCAGTCATGTTGCCACGACTACAAAAGATGATCTCGTTGTTGTCTTTGATGAAAATGCAGTGAATACAATTTCCTCTGATGTTAGTTGGTTTGCTGATACAGGTGCTGCAGTCCATGTCACATCAAGAAGGGATTTCTTTTCTACTTACAATGCTGGTAAGTATGGTTCATTAAGGATGGGAAATAATGGTATATCTGAAGTTGTGGGCACAGGTGATATTTGTTTGAAGATGGCCAATGGATCTATATTGCGATTGAAGGATGTCAGACATGCACCGGATATTCGTATGAATCTGATTTCTGTTGGGAGACTTGATAAAGATGGTTATGGAAATAATTTCTGTGATGGTATATGGAAACTGAATAAAGGATCTCTTGTGGTTGCTAAAGGTAAAATACTGAGATCAAACTTATATTCGTTGCAAGCTTCAGTTTCCAGTGATGCTGTGAACCTGGTGGAGAAGCAGAATTCCCCTGAATTATGGCACAGACGGTTGAGTCACATAAGTGCTAAAGGCCTCGAAACTCTGGTGAGAAAAAATGCCATTTCTGGATTGAATAATGCAAATTTGGAGAAATGTGCACATTGTTTTGCAGGAAAGCAACCCCGAGTTTCATTCAAAACTCACCAACCTCGACGAATGCAGAATCTATTGGACTTGGTGCATTCAGATGTCTTCGGTCCGTTGAAGGTACACTCATTTAGTGGTGCATCTTATTTTGTGACATTTATTGATGATCATTCCAGGAAGCTATGGGTCTATGTGTTGAGATCAAAGGATCAAGTACTTGATAAGTTCAAGGATTTCCATGCTCTAGTTGAAAGGCAAACTGGAAGAAAGTTGAAATGCATCCGTACTGATAACGGGGGAGAGTATCGTGGACCATTTGAGGATTATTGCAGGAAACAGGGGATTCGACATCAAAAGACACCTCCAAAGACACCTCAGTTGAATGGGTTAGCTGAGAGAATGAATCGAACATTATTGGAGAGAGTTCGATGTCTTCTGGCAGAGTCAAAACTTCCTAAGTCCTTCTGGGGTGAAGCTTTATTGACAGCTACACATGTGATAAATTTGACTCCCACAGTTGCTCTCAATGGAGATGTTCCAGATGCAGTTTGGAAAGGTAAAAGTTCATCATATGATCATTTAAGAGTCTTTGGTTGCAAAGCCTATGTTCATGTTCCAAAAGATGAAAGATCAAAGCTTGATGTGAAAAGCAAATGCATCTTTTTGGGCTATGGTCAAGATGAGTTTGGCTATAGATTGTATGATCCAGCTACAAAGAAGCTCGTAAGGAGTCGTGATGTTGTGTTTATGGAAAATCAGACAATTGAAGATTTGCAGAAATCTGACTCTCATGCTCAAGATGACTTTGTAGATGTTGAGCCAGTTCCTATAACACGATCGACAGCTGGAGATGATACAGAAGAACAGGATATGCAACAAGATCAGACAGATGATGATCATGGTGATGGTGCACAACACTCTATGGGTGGTGACAATGATGATTTTGATCATACTCAACAGGTTCCTCTCAGGAGATCTACAAGAGATAGACAACAGTCTACTAGATATTCACCTAGTGAATATGTCCTTTTGACTGATGAAGGAGAACCTGAATGCTTCAATGAAGCAATTGAGAGTGTGGATAAAGAGCATTGGTTGCATGCCATGAAAGATGAGATGAAGTCTCTTTATGATAATGATACCTTTGAGTTGGTGAAATTACCAAAAGGAAAAAGAGCCCTGAAAAATAAGTGGGTTTACAGGCTGAAGCAAGAACAAGGTTCTTTGACACCAAAGTATAAGGCAAGATTGGTGGTTAAAGGCTTCGAGCAGAGAAAAGGAATTGATTTTGATGAAATCTTTTCTCTAGTAGTTAAATTGTCTTCTATTCGATCTGTGTTAGCGATGGCTGCAAGTCTTGACTTGGAGATCGAACAAATGGATGTGAAGACAGCATTTCTTCATGGTGATTTAGATGAAGATATCTATATGGAGCAACCTGAGGGATTTCAAGTGCAGGGCAAAGAAGATTATGTCTGCAAATTGAAAAAGAGCTTGTATGGTTTGAAACAAGCTCCTCGACAATGGTACAAGAAGTTTGAGTCAGTGATGCAACAACATGGTTATCGAAAGCTCAATTCTGATCATTGTGTATTTGTGCAGAGGTACTCAGAAAATGACTTCATTATCTTGCTGCTCTATGTTGACGACATGTTAATTGTGGGTCAGAGTATTTCAAGAATTAGGGAGCTGAAGCAAGAGTTGAGCAAGTGCTTTTCTATGAAAGATTTGGGAGCTGCAAATCAAATTCTTGGCATAAGAATTTTGAGGGATAGAAAAGTTGGTAAACTTTGGCTATCTCAGGAGAATTATATTCTGAAGGTGCTTCAAAGGTTTCATATGGAAAATGCTAAGCCTGTTAGTACTCCATTGACAACACACATGAAATTGAGTGTTTCTCAATGTCCTTCAACTGAAGAAGAGAAGAAAGATATGGAAAATGTTCCATATTCATCCGCAGTTGGAAGTTTGATGTATGCAATGGTATGTACAAGGCCTGATATAGCCCATGGTGTGAGCACTGTAAGTCGTTTTCTCTCAAATCCTGGAAGAGAACATTGGAAAGCTGTGAAATGGATCTTGAGATATCTTCGTGGTACATCAGATTTGAAACTCTGTTTTGGAAGTGAAGATTTAGTTCTTCGTGGTTTCACTGATGCTGATATGGCGGGTGATATTGATACTCGCAAATCCACTTCAGGTTATGTGATTGTCTTTGCAGGGGGAGCAATCTCTTGGCAGTCTAGAAGGCAGAAATGTGTTGCATTGTCAACAACTGAATCTGAATTTATTGCAGATACTGAAGCGTGCAAGGAGCTGCTTTGGGTGAAGAAATTTCTCAAGGAGCTTGGCTATGCTCAAGAGAGGTACGCCTTACTTTGTGACAATCAAAGTGCTATCCATCTTAGTAAACATCCTAGCTTTCATTCAAAGTCTAAACACATTGATACGAGATATCATTGGTTGCGTGACGTGTTGGATGAGAAATCGATATACCTTGAGAAGGTACATACAGATGATAATGGAGCAGATATGCTTACGAAATGTGTACCGAGATGGAAATTTGAATTTTGTTGCTCACTTGTCGGGATGACAAGTTCCTCCACATAGTCGGGAGGAGGGGGAGATTTGTTGGGGTCCTCCCAACTATGCCCAACAAGTCAACAAAATTAAATAATTGGGCACCCTTAATTATTACTAAGTGAGAGCTGCAGACATATTATTATTGAAGACAAAAACAGAACAGCCAAAACAGAGAGAGCAAAACAGCAGCAGCAGCAGCCAACACTCTCCGTCCAGTTTCTGATTTCCGGCCAATCGGCACACCAAACCTTGTCCGATCGGGTTGAAATTTTTACAGCAGGTGCGGGACATCTTGTTCTTGATTTTGTACGGTGGAAATCGAATTTCAACGGTTAGAAATTTTTGTATAATTTTCTGTTCGGGGCTGCAGTTTTGAGTTCTTATTTTCCGATTTGGTGTTCTTGGTGGAGTTGAGATTGTGGTGACTTTGTGTTGTTGTAAGGCCACATCTTTTGTTGTGATTTGAGCAGACTTTGGTGTAATCTCTTTTGGTGATAGTGGATTTGAGATAGGCTCAAGAGCCTCGTGGTTTTTACCTTTCGAATTGGAAGGGTTTTCCACGTAAATCCTTGTGTTCATTGTTTACTTGTTTTTGTTAATGTTCCTGCGAAATTCTAACAACTTGGGAATTGTTTGTCCGCTGCAAATTTTGAACTTGTGAAGTGTTTGGAGAATTCCCAACAACTAGTTACTCTCTTTTAAGAGAAAGATGAACTAGCCTCATGCCAACAGAATATAAACAGCTTTTTGATAGAAAAATAATAAACTCATTGAATATAAACAACTTTTTGATAGAATATATGACAAATCATAATTCGCGAAGATAGAAAAATAATAAACTCTTTCAATATCATATAGTAGATACTCTATTTTAAGAGCAAAGATGAACTAACCTCATGCCAACAGAATATAAACAACTTTGGATTCAGAGTAAACAAAGCATAAATGCCAAATGGAGATTGGAGAAGATGCCAACCTGCCATCCGTCCAATAACGGACCACGGTTTGTTTGAGATGATTGGAACTGTGAAAGATCAAGACTGCTACCGCCAACAGCGTAACTCCAATAATCATTCGCATTCAAGGCTATATCAATAAATTCCACCTGCCTAGCTGCTAATTGTTCTTCTGGAAGACCATGCACCTGTTTGCCGTAAGGAAAACCATATTACTATCAACTTGTTTTGTCAACAAGGAGCAAAAACTAAAAAAAAATGAACAACTATTATTTTTTTTATAAAAAAAATCATGTAAAGTCAGTAAAAGTGATTATCTTAACTTACATTATCAGATTCCCCGTGATCAGCCTTGTGAATGGTTTCAATTGTAAGAATAAATCTGGTAAAATAAGGGCACTGAAAAATAAAACAGAATAATTACTTAATCCACGAAGTTCACAATCAAAAGGAAGTTGAAATACTTCAATGTATTTTACCTTTATAACTGTTTGAGCAGGGGCAAATTCCATGCCAGTGAAGAAAGAGAACAGGAAAATGTCAAGAGATTAAGGGGAGAAAGGAGAGATTTTTCAGTAATGTTTTGAAATTGTGAATAAGTTGTAAGACATACCAGTTTTACACCTCGGAAATGCATTCCAAGATTCTTCTTGCATCACAAGGGCATCTGTTGGGGCAAATCTAGACAACCATGTAGGAGCTTTGCTGAAAAGAAGAAAAAAAATGTTGTCGAATCAGAAACCAAACATAAACAACCAAGCCCAAAAACTGAAAGGGAGAAATGAATGGTGACGAAGAAAATACACTACAGAAAATTAATTTGGTAGAACAAACCACTGAAAATGAAGGGGAAAATGTTCTACGGAGACAAAAAACATAGCCACTAAAGACAACAAATTTCGAATCCCATAGGAAACCTTAAGGACACCAAAGTAACCGATTCTTTTATACTTAGTCAGAAAACAACCAATTTAAACCAAGTCCAAACCATCATGTTTCCTCAAAAACTACCTCTGCAATCTATAGATCTTCAAGGTGTATTGACCTTTTCCGAAGTACTCATCTTCAAAGGGTCTATTCTCCAAAACTTCAACCCCTTCCGTTCCTGTGGTGTTCTGTTGCTGCATTTTCACTACTGTATACGCCTGAGCTACTTGAAACTGCAAGTGAAACAAAAAACCTCATTCGTTCACTGCAATGTCGAGGTACGCCTACCCCTCAAAGAACCAAATAGACATATAAAAAATGTCCAACCAATGACAGTAATTACCTACCTCTTCCAACGAGAGTGGCATAGGAATCCGACTTCACAATACGCCCATTTCAAAAGGAGCAAGGGTCAAGGAAAAGAGTTTATACGAATGAATTCTCAAGCACAGAGAAACAGTACATATTTCAAAAAGATCATAACATGGTTGGAGTACTATATCATTAGCTTCTATATATACATTAGCTGTACTTTCTTCTCCCAAAGAGAAGTCTTCTAATTAATAAATGCAACAAAATAAAAGATTATACTCCCTCCATCCAGCTGGCAATAGTTTGCTTACCTTTTCAGGCTCTTTCTGAAATGCAGATGAGTCCCACAAAGAATATCCATCAATCAATCAAATTAGGACCCAAAAGAAGAGAAAATACAATAAAAGGTCAAAGCTTTCTTTTCTGGAACGGATGCAGCAAAAGGTATCTTCTCGAAACGAAATCTTTTTTCATAAAAGAAGTACTAACATCAACTCGCATCACAGGATTAGAATTCGGGAACAACACGTTGCCATTCTCAAAACTTGCGCAAATAAGAAGAACCATATACATGGATTACATACATGCCACCCACAACTTCCCAAGCAACCAATGAAACATGAAACAAGAATCGAGGCAAATCATTTGATTCCATGCGAATTGAAATGAAGGAAAGAAAACAAATAGAATGAATAATAGGATACAACTCCTTTATCTGAACCATTTTGTATCCCCGTAATTCTGCGCGATTGGTTTGGTCGATTGGGCCTCCGCTTCCGCTGCTTGAAAAATGGGAGGAGATAGCGCAGCGAAGGGGAAGCGAATTCGGGGAGGATAGGAGAAAAGGAGGGAATGTGATGAACGAGGAAATGGAAATGGTTGGGTTTCGTGAGAAGTTAAGGAAGGCGGTGTGGTGCGGTGGGAAAAATAAGAACGTCTGGACGGGACGTGTAGCGCGCGACCTGCTGGCTGCTGCTGTCCCGCAATGGAGTCGTGTCCTGTCTCGTGTCTCAATTTTGATTTTTGTGAATTTATAATAAATTAATAATTAATACTGATATACAGGTAATAGAAGTACTAGTAGTATTTACTTTTCAAATTTCCAACGAAGGTCCAAGGGAATTTGAAAATTCCTTCCCTTGAAAAGTCCGTGTGTTCAAACCCTTCAATGGTTCAATACTTCTAGATTCGTTTTATATTCCTGAGAAAATTTTGGCGGAAAAGACTTGAAATTTCGTTAAAATAATTATTTACCAAAAACAAAAAATTCATTAAAATAATACTAGTCCACAACTCCACGCAACATATATGAATCCATTCTAGTAGTCCTGTTTAGCCCAGCCCAAATAATCCAAAGTCGTAACCCAAAGCTCAATTAAGCCTAGCCCAACCCAGTTGCATACGTTATTAGTTAATTATTTAATTATAACTAAACTGGATCCTGACCTGTTCTGAATTTGGGCAATCGTACTATTTCTTCCCTTTGTTCGTTTGCTCGTAAGTCGTAACCCAACCCTCGATTTCCACGACCAGAGGAGATCCTGAGGCTCAGATATGGTGAGCAAAACGGAGGAGCAGCAACTGAACACCTTGGAAAATCAAGTTGAGAATGGGGGAGGTGAATTGTGGGAGTATCTCTGCCTCGTTAGGAAGCTCAAGCTCCGCCGTCCGGACAAGGTCTTGAAACACGGTGTCGCCATTTTGAACGATCCCAAGAAGCGATCTGCTCTTGGCCCCGAAGGTGCGCGTCTCCGTGTTTATTTGTAATTTCTGAATCCGGCGTTGTGATTCGATCGAATCTAGTTACAGGCAGCCGATGCTTCTAACGATTTGTGGAATTTTAATTTTGCGCCAATTACTAAATGTTTGAAATTTTGTGATGTTGAGCCGTGTTGCAATAATGTGGAATGTGTAACTGAAGATGGGTAGCGCCTTGCAATTTCGGAGAATGTCATTCTTCCCACTCTTTTTTTAATGGATTATTACTGCACTGCAGTGTGATATGTTTTACTTCAAGCTATGTGATTGCTCCAAAGTTATAAATGGAAATTAATTGGGCCCAAACTGATCTTCACACCTAGATCCATACGAAAATTTTCGCCTTTGCTTTTGTTCTAAACATTGAATTACTATAATCGAGGGTTTTATGGTTGCAAGAGAAAAGTAAACAGGTTGTGGCCAACAAAGTCTGATTATCCAAATATTAGTTGTTGTAAGAAGTTTGCGGGATTGTTTCCATTAAGTTGGCTCACACGTTAGTTTTTTTTCAAGTTTTGAACTACTGAACTCTTCTGTAACAAGCTAAGGAAAAAGATTGATAATTATTATGTGTTACTTCTCTGCTGTGGAGAGACATCTTGTTCTAACACCCTAAAGTGCATCAACAAATAGCTTTTACTGTTTAGAGTTGAATGAGTAGAAGAAATTTTTTTAAAACTGTTTTAAGAAACAAATTTTGAAATGAATTTTAATTTTTTATAGGCATTAAGATAAGAAACCTATCCTAAGGAACTTCTTTCTGGTGATTTTTTTTCTATAATTTTTATTCCATGCGTCGTTGGTGTCTGTATTTTTTTTGCAACTTCAAACCGACATAATAACACTTTTAAAGTTAATTTTATCATTTGACTTTCGGAGACACTAAATTCTTTGTTATTATGGATCTAATCTTTGCTGTTTTGTTGAGATGCTCACATTGGCAGTAATAAGTATCCTGCCTTCTATAACTTTTCATTGATGGACACGTAGACCAATCCTGTCGCATTTCATGTTATAATGATCCTTGTCCAATAGAAAATTTTAAAGCAATTTAAGACTCCATCTTGCAGTTTTCTATTGGCTGGTGTGCTAGCAGATTGCCTAAAGCCTAAAATACATTGCTTTTTTAGCTTACTAATTTTTCCGACATCATTCATGTGTGTTAGTCTCAAGTTATGAATTCAGTTCTCACAAATATTATTGCTTTTAAAGGATAGTTGCAAGCACTTAGCATTATGATTACTTGATTAACATTTTTTCCTTATTTATTTAATATATTATGCAGAATGGACTCTATATGAGCAAGTAGCTATCGCAGCTATGGACTGCCAGCATCTTGATGTGGCAAAGGTAAATGTTCTGTCTTACATGTAAAGTTAATTGAGGTTTGACTTGTATGTACATGTGATATAACTTAGATTTTGGTCTGTGCATGAACTTTATCTTTGAGAGTTAAAAATCTTTGGGGTTAGGTTACACTCATGATCCTGTCGATGCCACTTGGAACGAACTGGGAGTTTGAGATGGAAAGCAAGGGTGAAATAATTTTCCATCAAATCTACCTAATTTTGGGCTGAAAACTTCTTGAGGCTGCAAAAAAGTTTTCCTTTATTTTCAATCATCTTTAAATCCTCCCCAAGACTCAAGCTTAATGCTTCATTGGTTGGAAAGAAATAAAATGAAAGGAAATTGACTGGTTGTGCTTGTTTTCAGATATTATGTTCAAAATTTAATATATTTAAATCCTTTATGCACTCCAAGTTCTATGTCTCTACCATCATAATATGCTGTATCTTGTGAATTGTGATACTCACTGACTTCCCCAGCAACTGTATCGAAACCAACAATTGGCCTCTATGTGTGATAGTTTCGTGTTTTATCCTTGTTTACTATTTGCTTATCGATGTGTTATATATGTATGTATGTATGCATGTATGTATGACCGTGCAAGCATGCTGGATCCTTGAATGATTGGTATGCTTATGTAATACTATAAAATTTCACTTTTATTCTCTATGTAATCATTTCTAGTGAACTTCTATCTTTTAGGTAGTAGTAAAGAAACTATATGTATTCTTAAGGTTCACTATAAAATAACTGGCCATCCTTGGCAGTTAGGTAGAATTCCCCTGTCCTGTTATGAAATCTCACAATGATCTTGTAACATCTTAACTCCTTTTCCAGGAATGCATTAAATCCTTACAGAGAAAGTTTCCTGGGAGTAAACGAGTTGGTGAGTTACACAACAAAACTTATGCATACTCATGTCTCTGAACATTCTTTCTTGCTCCCAGGTTATTTGGCTATCTAAGTCTTTTGCTCATTTGAAGGTAATGGTGCTTGTGGCAATGTTTAAGTCACCAGACTACACCTGTGTAGATATATGCATATTTCCAAGTCTTGCAGTTAGCACATGAACTAACTACTAAGTTCCTAAAAGAGTTTCGGGTTATATCAGTTGTTTCCTGAAAAATGTGAATTGAATTTATGTCCTCCGATTTTGGGTTTTGTGTTTCGAAACAATAAAAATCTTTACATGTCTATGTTCTTAACTCTCTCTTTTGGAAGCGAAGCATAATTGTGTGTTTGGCAGCATATATTATGAGTCGTGACCAATCATTTATATAGGAAGCATGGACAACACCTTCACTTTTCTGGGAAAATTGATGATCTAGAATTATGTTGCATCAATGTGTCCACTTATACTAATTTGATTATTTGTGCTGTATATTTGAATTTACTCCCTAATGTTTTGAGGTTTTTATCGACAACTGATGTCGATGCATACTCAATATAAATATAATGATTTTTTAAAATTATTTTTCTCATACTCTTTTGATATTTCCATTTTCCTTTTAAATATAACCAAAGGCAACTATTTGTTGATCATAGTACTAGAACATGTAGAGGACTTCTAGTCTTTAGACACTTGAGTAAACCATGTTAATTCTGTGTATCTCATTATTTTTATTTGTGTTGCATCCACTGTTTTTTCAACATGTTCACTACTTATGTTATATAGAATATGATGCACGTACCTGCATCTTTACATCTTTTCGCTTGCTGTTAGTTTTTGTTCATGTTTTCATTCAATATCTTAGTGTTTGCACTACGTTAAAAGCATGAATTTTAGCTGTCAAATTTGTATGAAAACAAAGCATCAACAGCATAAGCCTTATCCAATTCAGATTCAACAAAGACCTTCCCTACTAAGCTAATGCGTGAACTTTTTGCTACCTTTTCTGACTGTGCTCAGATTTTTCGGCATTATTATTCTATATTGTCGTATAAACTTTTCCATTCACTTGGAAAGGTCACAGTTGTCCTCTTTGTTTGAATCGTGTGTAGCAATTTTGTTTTTTATTTTAAAGTCATTTGGTCTTGCAGGTAGGTTGGAAGCAATGTTGCTCGAAGCCAAGGGACAGTGGGCCGAGGCTGATACGGCATATTCAAGCCTTTTAGAAGAGAATCAATTTGATCAGGTAAAAGGATTTATTTAATTTCTTTAATTGGGGATAATTAATTTTAGTATATTTCCGCTTTGTGATTACGGTTAAGAATTTTCATGTGTGTGCCTATATGTATGGGTTATGCTATAACTTACTGTGCAGGTAGTACACAGAAGAAGGGTGGCAATAGCAAAGGCAAAAGGCGATATTTCAGGGGCAATTGAGTGTTTAAATAAATATCTTGAAGTGTAAGAGAGCCAAATTTGCTAATTTGTTGATTTATTTGGAGACTCAGCAATCATGATGAATGTTCATCATTACACAGATTCATGGCTGATCATGATGCGTGGAGAGAACTAGCTGAGATATACGTCTCCCTACAAATGTGAGTTTTGTTTTTCATTCCATTTTTGTTCATCTTTGGTTAATGGACAATAAGGAGGGGAAGTTGATGTTCTGGATATAATTTAATTGTAATTAACCTCCCATATAATTGGTCTTTCTCTTTCCTATTTTTCTCTGGCTATTCTTAGGTACAAGCAGGCCGCATTCTGTTATGAGGAGCTTATCTTATCACAGCCTACTGTTCCGTTATATCACCTTGCCTATGCTGATGTATGTATCACTTTAAGAGTTTCCTTGATACTAAAATGATGGGAAAATGAGGGCTAATTACATGCTCCTTTATTGTTACAAGTCAGTGTGGGATGCTAAAAACCTAAATATATATATATATATATATATATTTTAAGTCAAAACCTATAAAAATGTGCACTTATGATTTTTTAGGTATATGGGTTTGAAAGATTAAATTTCAAATATTTTTTTTAAGAAATAAAGAAAATTTTCTGGTGGCTGAACCAGGTGCTGTACACAATTGGAGGACTAGAAAATCTTCATGCAGCAAAGAAGTATTATGCAGCAGCCATAGATTTGACTGGTGCCAAGAATACCCGAGCTCTTTTTGGTGTATGCCTGGTAATTGCATTTGTCTGATCTGCTCTACTGTTCTTGTTAATGCCCTATTTATGTCTTTTTGGAGTCTCTTGATATGTGAAAATTTTAATACTTAACAAATTATACTCTGTTGACCAAAGAATGCCTTTGTTTCAGTGTGCATCTGCTATCACACAGCAGACAAAAGGGCGTAACAAGGAGGATAAGGAGGGCTTGGAGCTACAATCTCTATCAGCGCTGGCATTGGAGAAAACCTACAAGCAGCAATCCCCTGCCAAACTTTCACTTCTGAATTCCGCATTTAAAAGTTTGAAAATCTCATTGTAAGTACCTATTTGAAAGTCTTGCCCTCGTTGATTGAAACACAGTTTGGCATCAGTGTGTTTTTGGGGCTGTGTCAATTGAGTTGGGCTAAATATGACATCTTGTTTGATTAACATTTCGAAAGATTTGTTCAAGGTAGACATATCTATAAAGTATTTCTTGTGTTACATGAAAAGAGGTTGAGATTTATGGCCTTGTATACTCGAAGAATTAACTGGGAGCACAGTATCCCGAATCAGAATAATTCCCCTACATGTCTGTTATTTGGTAAAAAGAATTTAGGAACAACTCTGATGTCAACTTTAAATTTCATGTGAACGAAATATAGTACTATTAGTTTTGAGGTCTTGTTATATGATGGTTTTATGTCTTTTTCTCCCCTTATAATCTGTCCGCTATCTTTATTGACATGTTTTTGGTCTTCCCTCATAAATTCACGGCGCTCTCAGGACTTTTTTTTTTTTTTTTTTTTTTTTTTGTGTGTATACCGGATATCACAAGATCTAATTGGGTCCAAGATTAATCCATATTGAGGGTTGATTCTCCCATATTCGAATTCTGAATGTACAAATACTCTAACTCAAATCGATTGTCCATTGATAACGAGTGGAGTAGTTAACAGTTATTCCATTAATTGCCAATTAGATTTAAATTAGAACATCTGTCCTGGAATTTAACATTAATTAACGACAAGAAAGGCTTAATGACAAAGTTCACACATTTTTTCATGGTTTTATCGACACGCTGCGGACATCAGTGATGATAGTTTCTATAGCGGCGAGTCTATGTAATTAGTGGTGAATCAAGGTACAAACCATCTACTATATGAATAGGAGATAACGAGATTGCTAACAGTGAATGGGCGGAGCACTGCTTTTCCATTCGTGTTCATAACAAAAAGAACGATTACCCTTTTAAGTGAGGTGTCCAATTATTACATAGATAGAGGGTTGGCATGGGTAATCAAAACTAGGTCCTGACAAAATAGGAAGAAAAAGGGCAAAAAGGGGGGGTGGGTTGGGGAAGAAACGGATTGCAAGCCACATAGTTGGAATGGGTGCAGTATACATCTGGAATGGAATGACAGTGCATCTGCATAACAGCATAAGCCAGCCATTGAACTAGCTAAACAATAGGATTCTGACAGGCGTATGTCTGAGCGATGAATGTGATAATTCTCCTCCAGCTTTTCATATATGGAGGTGTTTGGGAAATGGCTTGGGTGCAGCTGCTGCATATGCAGCCAATGATGCCCCAAGCCAATAAAGTAATGTGTGCTAAATAAATGATGGTTACGTCTAAATAAATGACGTGTATTCCATCACTTTTGTAGAGATGCCATCAACCCCATCACTTTTTATTAATATTCCCAACGGTCTGCACAAATGCAGACCCATGCTCTGTTTGCACTGGATCCGAATTGGAGATGTTGGATACATGTATTCCTTTTTCCACTATTTCACAAGGACAATATTATATGGTGTTTTCATATGTTCGAAAAGGTGGAGAATGTGGAGCAAGATTCCAATAAAATTGCGACCAGAATAGTTCCAAGAAATCATCCACACAAATAAACTAATCAGGCATTTTTACTGGCGTAAGAGGATTTGCCATTTCTATGGCATGGTTCTACCATATATACTCTGTAATTTATGTGTGCCCTCTTATTATTTAAAATTATATTTGAATCTTTAACTATTATGCTTAATAAAAATCAGTGCATTATGTATATAAAATATAGTACTTACTAAAATAACACAAAGTTACAGAAGAAACCCTCATTGGTCTAAGCTAACAATTCAGTTTTCCTTATTGTTCTTGATGATACATTCGCACCTGTTGTGGAATCCATTTGATCTTCCTTCTATTACGCTTTCTCGCACGGTGCACACTGCACACTTTTCCTACATGAGAGAGCAGGGGATGGTTATTGTTGTTCCATGCTGCAGCTTGCATTCTTCATCCTGTAGGACTTGGACATCCCTTCTAATTGGTCTGCTTAGAGGTTGGATGGTTCATCGCGGAAGCACTCTGCACTCGGTTCTTCCTTTCTTTCTTGTCTGATGTAGTTTCATGTGTACACAAATTCTTCTCAACGCTATTCCATTTCATCATCTCCAGGAATCGCTCCAGCAATAACTTAAAACTATGCAAATCAGGAGGCAATATAAATCAACATTTCTATAGCTGAGCAGAACATCATTGTTCAGGTTGTTCCATGGAAAATAACCATGGGTCGATCACATTTATGTTATATGAATGTGGCTTTCCACCTGCGAGTGGATATCAAAACATGTCAGGCATATACAGTATTTCCATGTTGGGAGAAGGACATGGAAATGAAGCACTCTGAAAGCCAAATAAAACAACTCATTGAGGCATAGAAAACACCGAACCCCAGAAAGGAAGTTTCATAGTCTCGTATTATAAGGGGAATAAAAACATCAATGAAACCATTTTGACAAGGAAAGCACATGAGTGTGATCTCATGCAAGCAGTTGAAAACATGGTACTAGAGGACAATTTAACAGATCATTACCAACTAATATCTGATCTATTTCCAATGCTGCATAAATATATGTATAGATATAAAATATACTCCAGCCAGTGGTCATTCCATATGAATACGATAATCCTATATCACTGTGTACAAATTGCCAAGCGAATAGGCCCAAAAGTGTTTTCTTGTTTTTTGAAAAATCTCCAATAGAATCACATGAAATTGATTCTAGGTTAAAATTTTACAGTAATATGAAATTTTCACAACATCTCCAATCAGCAGAATTTAATCAGTGCACACACACATGCTTGTGGGCATAACAGAAATAGGTTAAATGCGATTGAAAGAATAGCCCAGCAACACAGCTCCTACGAGAATATTGAAAAAAGTTGTGATAAATTATAGAATATCCTGAACATATTTTGGGTTGGTTGGTCTAATCGCATCAACATTGATATTAACCCTGTTTTTGTTTTAGTTTTCTACAATTGTATAGTTTATTAATAAGAAATTCGCTTCTAAAAAAAATTGATATGAAGCTTGGATCATCATTGCAAGTGCACTTTCAAAGAAAACAATGGTCAAGCAGAAAACAACATGAGAAGGAGAAAAAGCACGATACCTGCCTTAATTTCTATGATTCAAAAAATAGCTGACTGTGAACAATAGTACTGCCTTGGTAGTGCAAACGAAACCAGTTCAAGTTTCCAAGTGAATAAACCAGGTACCAAGCAATAGCAGTGATAGAAGTCCTCCAAGCAAACCCTGCAGTTGAATAAAAAGACAAAACAAGAGCCCAGGTGTCAGCATTAAGATCCACCAGTGTCATTGTAGAGATGCCCATCTATGTCTGGAACAAATCCCTTTTCCATCATCTCCTCCTTAATAATGTCATAGGTAATTCGATTTGGTACTAACCCTCTCTCCAACATCTCATTAAGAAATTCATTTGCTTCTTCCAATTTGCCACTCTTGCAGAGACCCTTAATCAAGATGTTATATGTCACAACATTTGGGCGCCTCCCTTCTTTCACCATTCTTTTCTTCACAGCCAAAGCTGCATGAGGGTTACCTTGCTGGCAATATCCCGCCATGATAGCATTATAAGTAATATGACTTGATTTCATTCCCCTCTTGCACATTTCATCAAGATATCCAACAGCTTTCCTCATTTCGCCTTTCTGGCACATTGCACTTGACCTCATGTGATAGGTCCCAACATTAGCCTTCAGGCCCTTTTCCTCCATCTCTTTTAGAATTTTGTGTGCAGCCTCCATGTTCCCATTACCATAGTAACCTCCAACTAGGCAATTGTATGTTGTAACATTAGGATATACCTTTTTCTCTAGCATTAAATTGAATAAAGCAATTGCTTCTTCCATTTGTCCCACTCTACAGTATGCATTAATCAAACAATTAAACGTCAACACATTGGCGACCCCCTTTTTCAAAACTTCATCGAACAAATCCTTCGCTTCCTCCAACAAATTTTTCTTTAAATACCCATTGACAAATGTATTATAAGTAACAATACTTGGTTCCAACCCCAATTCCAACATCTCGTCCCTCAGCCTCGCCGCTTCATCCAAATTTCCATTGGAACAAAATCCATTAATTAAGGAATTATAAGTGATCACATTTGGTGTCAAACTTTGCTCTTTCATTTCCTTAAATACTCTAGCAGCCGCAACCAAATTATCATCCTTGCAAAACCCATCAATGAGAGTGTTATACGTTACCACATTTGGACTAATCCCAGCCTCTACCATCTCCTTCAACAGAGCATCAACCTTATACATTCTCCCAGGTCCAGCCCTCTTACAATTACCATCAATCAAAGCATTATATGTAACCACATTCGGCACTACCCCATAGACCTTCATGTCTTCCATTAAGTCGGTCCCCTTGTTCAACTTCCCTGCCTTACATAATCCGTTAATAACTGTGTTATACGTGATCAAATTACGCTGAATCCTCCTCCTAACCATCTCCTTATAAACAAACTCAACATCGCCAATCCTCCTTTCCTTCACCAACGCACTCAACATCGAATTGCAAGAAACAACAGATAATTTAAACCCGTAATCCCCAGCTCGCCTAAAACCTTCAATTGCAATGTCAAGCTTCCTACTGTACACGCATTCCAACAGAAACATATCAAAGATAACACTGTTGCCACATGAATTGTCACTCACTGTCAATAGGGCATTAGAAAACCTAGAAATTGAGATGGGGCTTTCCTGTGTCAAAAACAAATGCAACAAAGACCGTATTTTGGCGTAGCTTTTTTCATTAGCTAGCAAAACGAACAGCCTAGCGTAGTGGTCGACGGAGTGGGTTACCTTGAAAGCGTGCTGGGACCATTTGAAGAAGGATACAATGTGGGCGGAGTTGAAATTCGGGGATTGGATTTGAAAGAGGCGATGTAGGAATTCGGCGGTGCCGGAGGAATTTACAATGCACTTGAGCTGTGACCAATTTTGGTTGGAGATTAGAGATGAAATTTGAGATGAGAAATCTTGGTCTGAAACGAAGAAACGGCGGGTGCAAACCGTGGAAGGGAGAAGTGGTGGCGGAGAGCTGAAACGGCAGAGGCGACTCATGGAAGCACGCTGACAGCTGAATGCTGAATGCCCACCAGATTATTAGTGATGGGCCGAATCCATTAAAAAAGCCCATAATCAGAATTTGTTCAACACTTTTGTTGATGGGCCAAATCCATTAAAAAAAGCCCATAATCAAAGAGAGTATCACAAAACCCTAACCCTCTTGCATCGCCTCAATTTCGCACCTTTTCAGGTTTCAAACCCTAGCTGGAACAATGCCTCCGAAGTTCGATCCAACGCAGGTCGTCGAAGTCTTCGTGCGCGTTACCGGCGGCGAGGTTGGCGCCGCCAGTTCACTTGCTCCGAAGATCGGCCCCCTCGGCCTGTCGCCGAAGAAAATCGGTGAAGACATCGCCAAGGAGACCGCCAAGGATTGGAAGGGCCTCCGCGTGACGGTCAAGCTCACCGTCCAGAATCGGCAGGCGAAAGTCTCCGTCGTCCCCTCTGCCGCGGCGCTGGTCATCAAGGCACTGAAGGAGCCCGAGCGCGACCGCAAGAAGACCAAGAACATCAAACACAACGGGAATATCTCCCTCGACGACGTCATTGAGATCGCCAAGGTGATGAAGCCTCGCTCCATGGCGAAGGATTTGGCCGGCACGGTGAAGGAAATTCTGGGTACGTGCGTCTCCGTTGGTTGCACGGTTGATGGGAAGGATCCCAAAGATTTGCAGCAGGAGATCACTGATGGAGATGTGGAAATTCCTGAAGACTAATTTGAAAAAGGTCAGGGCTTGCAATTCCTGAGCCTTCTAAATTTAATTTTTTGTCGCCTTATAGTATTTGCTTCTTGGTTTGAGAATTTTGAGGAGTAAACCATTTTGCTTATATTTTTATTCTACTTGAGTTTGATGCATCTTGGGAATCTGCTATTTGTGGAGTACCGATAGGAATTGATACTATAATGCTCTGGAATTGGAATATGACTTTGGTTATTATGGCATGTGTTTTCTGTTCGGAACATTAGGGTTGTTTCATTTGGTGGTGTTAGTCGATCCTTGTTCTTGAATCTTGATCAACTATCAATCTACATTTTTAGCTGACAACAGGTTTAATAAATGCCAAAACATGAGCGGCACATGTTTAAGAAGCCTCACACTTCTCAAGGGCATTTCATCTCAATAATGCAAAATTCCCAAAAACTGGAAATGGCTAGAAAAACTACATCCAAACATATATGGGGACAAGTTGTGACAGAAATTATTAAGTGATCATACAGACATTTCACTATCTCTATATCACACACGCAAACGATGCAATACAACTTGTCTAATAATATTTGTCGCCTTAAAGATCCCATTTCCATGTTTGAACTCGGTGTTTATAAATATGAAAATGTATTCTTCAATGTGAAAATTACTTCTTTCTTGTTCCCATTTCTTTGATCTTTCCGTGTGAAGATGACTTCGATGGAACTTGGGAGTATTATATGCTCAGTGCACACAGATTGTCATGTATGCAGTTTTACATATGGGAAGTATTTGCATTAATGCATTGTACTCAAGATTCTCTAGTGTAGCGCATGGGAGTTGTGATTATACTACAAGGGTATTCAAATTAGAATCTGAATTCTTCTCACAACCAGAATAGAACAGACCTAATTTGCACGCATCAGTACTTTCACAATTTTCACATTTCATTCATGTAAATGTTCATTAAAAGTTCTATGAAAAAAAAATTCCAATTTCTATCCAAAACCTAAGATTCGAACCCAAATCTCATATCCATGAGGGTTGGGGTCGAGTAAGCCTACAACCCTTACCACTTTGCTTCCCCATAATCATGTTTTAATGATTGTAAGAGTTCCTCTTAGACTTGTCAATTTTTTGTAATGTTGCTGTATGCATGGTATGAATAGATCCAAATTTGTGGGTGATCAAAATTCAAACAAAGGTGTTCATCATTAATGACAATTATATTCGGTTGAATCCAATATTTTACTTTTTTAAAGTAGATTCATAACTCATAAGCAGATTGTTATATACTAATTTATCAAATAGTTTTAATCAAATCTCCTTTTTCTGTCGGTTAAATCTGTTATCGACGGACTCCAAAATATAGGAAAAAAAGATAAATAAGTCCTTTTTCTTTTCAAAAAATTTAAATCAGTCCTTTTTCTATTTTATTACCAAAACAGTCCTCTACCAATGCTAATTATGTTCAAATCAGTCATTTTTTCACTAATTATATTCTAATTGCTGACGTGGCAAGGGTTTTAATTTAAACCTGACACGTGTGCATAATATTAGTCATTTTTCTTTTATCTTTTGCCAATTCAGTCCTAAACTTTTATTTTGTTCTATTTAGTTCTCTACCTCAATCACTCATTTTTATATTAATTGGCCTCAAACCTTTCAAATTATTTTATTTTAGGCCCAGAACCTTAATTTTTTTTATTATTACTAATACATTTATCAAATAAATGCCTAACATACTTCCGTAAATAAAATTAAATACCAAACCTTATACATTGGGTTTGACCGCCTTGTTACCGGGTCTTCGAAGTTCCGAATTTTACGGACTCTCTCTAACCACCCGACCGTAACGATGGTTCATTGGTTCTGGTTTCCTTCAGCAACAATCAGCACAATCATACTTTGTGGACAATAAAATTCAGGCTATTTTTTTAATATTTTTAATGATATTAATATTTTTCAATAAAACCAAGGCTTCCTGTATCCATAACCTTCCAAAAATTCAAGTTAAATCATTTACTCAAATATTGCTACATCCTAAGGTAGGACGCAAAGTAAGATTCTGTTGATTGTTACTGAAGGAAACCAAAACCAATGAACAATCGGTTGCGGTCGAGTGGTTATTAGAGAGAGTCCGTAAAATTCCGGTACTTGAAAGACCCGATAACAAAGCAGTCGAACCCAATATATGAGGTTTGGTGTTTAATTTTATTTATGAAAGTATGTTGTGCATTTATTTGATAAATGGATTAGTAATAATAAAAAAATTAAGGTTCTGGGCCTAAAATGAAATAATTTGAAAGGTTTGAGGCCAATTAATATAAAAATGAGTGATTGGGGTAGATGACTAAATAGAACAAAATAAAAGTTTAGGACTGAATTGACAAAAGATAAAAGAAAAATGACTAATATTATGCACACGTGTCAGGTTTAAATTAAAACCCTTGCCACGTCATCAATTAGAATATAATTAGTGAAAAAAGGACTGATTTGAACATAATTAGCATTTGTAGAGGACTGTTTTGGTAATAAAATAGAAAAAGGACCGATTTGAATTTTTTGAAAAGAAAAAGGACCTATTTATCATTTTTTCCCCAAAATATATAACAATAATAAATATAGTTGTTCAAATATCTCCAGAGACAGGACAAAAGACCCCTTTTAATTTAACAAAAAAAAAAAATCTTTCTTGGTGAAGTTGTGATGGCCCAGAAAGAGAGGGCATGTGATGTGTTGGGTATCGATCGGCTCGAAATGTTTTAAGGAATACTGCTAAATTTGGGAATGTCTTCCGACCTTTCGCCAAACGTGTCGAATGTAAGCAGCTTTGCCAAATGTCTTGAATGAATAACTGATGCCATGTGTCAGAAATTGAAGTTCTTTTTTAAAGATTTCTAACCGAAAGGGAAGGGAAAGTTCTGGAATGAATTAGCGACGCTAGTTCTAATTGTAGTTGGTATTAAGTTGCCTGAAAACAAGGGAAAAAGGAATGCGACAACACGTCATTACGACTAATTATTAGGTTGTCTATTTGATCACAACTTTGGCGTTACAATCGTGTCGAAATATTTGTACTACTAGCAAGCTACCTAGTAGCCTAGTACTACGCTTTTTGATATTTGTATTTGAAATATTTGAACTACGGTACGTAAGTTGAAGATATTTCTTATAATTATTTGTACCACAAAATCCACAATATATAAATTGCCTTAAATTGTAATTATTTAGTTTACTAAAGAGCAATTAACGATTTTAATTTTTGTTCACCAAAAGAAAGCAATTAACGATTTAGTTACATTGGTCTATTTAAGTTTTGTTTGTGCCATATTTATTTATTCATTGATCCAATACTAATCTGACCCAATACTAATCGCTTGAGGATGTAGTGCGAGCCATATTTATTTTTTTGTTAGCTTGAACATTATCTAAATAAAAAAAATATTCATTTCCATTTTTGCTCGTTCATTCTGATGGGGTGCCTTATTTGTTTTTATATGCATAGAAAAACATAAATTTACTATTATTTCATACGTGTAACTCAATCAAAATATTTTCATACAAAATTGATTACCATTAGCCTTTTTTTCTTTTTGGGTAGTATCATGGGTGGAATGTGTTTCCTTTGGTGTTTTATTTTATTTTTTTCAAAAAAGAGAAATTGTTATAATAATTATACATTAAAAGTTGAAGAAAATAACGGGGTATGAAAATTGAAAAGAGCATTAATTAGAGGATTTATTTTATTTTTTTTAATTTTTAATTTTTAAGGTTTGTGAACTTGAAATTTGTAGAAATTCATGGATGGGAGACTCACACCTAAAACCAATTGGTGATAGGTAGAGTTGCTCTCAATCCATATAAGGTAGTAATGGGGAACCATTATAACCGATGTGGGATAACCCAACAAAATTTTCGTTGCATTATTAGTCCAATAATGGTATTATAGGAGTATATGATAGTTGTAGCCTGCCGCAGCCACAAAGAAGCAACACTTGTACTTGCACACGTGGAATCTGTCAGAACCGTTGAGCACACTACCTACCTTAATCAAAAAACACTTGAGATATTTTTCATTAGATCCTTTTAAAGCTTTCCCCTATATAACCCCCTCTTCCCCTCTTCAATTCATCTCATCATCAACAACTCATGAAAACCATCGATCCAACTTATATATATATCCGATCCACATAATAATCAATCAATCAATCACAATTCACAATGACGAATTCTAAGAAATCACAACAATACTACTACCGCATGGAGGTGGCTCCGACGCCCGTGTTGCTCCCGGCGAAGCCCTCTTCTTCCGGCCGTGTTATTCCTAAACTAGAGACAATTCAAGAGGAAGAAGCGCTAGCAGGGGAAGACCGAAATGATGATGATCACTTTACCATCATGGATGCTACTACCTTCATTGTCACTTGGTTGTACCAAACTCTACCACTTCTTATTAGGCAAAATACAAGAATGCGCCATCCATTTGTTTGGATGATGTAATTGAATTGAATATCGCTTTTCATGAGATATTCCTCCTCGGTACAATGGATTGTTCAGATGCAATTGGTGTTAACGTTAATACTGAAACTTTTTCCCCCTTCTTCTTCTTCCATCGATCGAGTTTTTCATGTCATGGATGTATTAGGTTCTTGTTTTCTTGAATATTGGGGAAGAAATAAAGTTCAGAGTTTTAGTTTGTTATGCTTTCATGCATATATATATATATATATATATATATATATATAAAATATAGGTTAGGGTTTGAATGTATTATCATACCTGTATGTGTATATATGTATGTATATTAATTAAGTTTTGGTTTTGTTTGTGTGTGTGTGTCTGTGTTTAAAAGGCTTCTTACATACAAGTACCGTTAAACTTTGTACTTATTTTTATGTTGGGATTCTTGTCCAAGAATTGTTTGGGAGATAAGGTCATGTTGGATGGCTTAAGGAAACCTATATACTCCTATTTCATTATGAACGAAATAATTCAATTGCGCATAACATTTTCAAATTGCTGAGATAAAGGCAAATTAATTCTAATGCTCATCATGCTCATCATGTCATCACGAGCAGTAATTGCGTATATAAATTCAACAATCATTACATATAATTTCATCAAACAATCAGTATTTCTATCTATGTACATCTATTTCCAATCTAACAAAAATAGACAAGAGTCAATATGTCTGTGAGTTCGATCGAATTCATGCTGGCCTGCACAGGGCGGGCCGGGGTATGAAAAATTAAGGTAAAGATTCGGGATTCATTCGTTTATAAAATAAATTAATTAAAGCCATGTTGACATTTTGATTTTTGAATATGGGCCAAGGAAACAAGGTATAATAAATTATTATCGTAGTTGTATTTTGTAATTTTACTTTTTTTAACTTTGAAAAATTCATTATTGCATAGTAGATTTAAAACTTATATACGGTGTAATAAAATTAGTTTAAAATGTAACAACTGTGTCTATATGTATTGTCCCTCATCATAAACATTAAACAATCATATATAAAGAATTGTAAAATTAGGAATAGTTACATGATTTTAGGTTGGAATGCCTTTTAATATTTAATTAATAAAGTTAGTACAATGATATCAATTTTAGCGTAAATTACCAAATGCAGTTGACTTGAGTAGTATGGAGCTCTGACAATTTAAGCAAATGTTTCGAGTCCGAGCCTTTATGTATGCAGAGTTCCTCTTTAGAATAAGCTTCAATGCCCACCACACACACCGTGCATATTAGTAAACTAATTTATTATTATTATTATTATTATTATTATTATTATTATTATTATTATTATTATTATTATTATTATTATTATTATTTGCGTATACCCGGTATCCTCATATCATATTGGGTATAAGACTAATCCCAAAAATAGCTATAACAGAGTTTTTCTTATTCGTATTAACAACTACTTTAGGAGGAATGTTTTTATGTAGTGCTAATGAATTTTTTTTTTCGACGATCTGGTGGACATTGAAGGTTCGCCTCTTCCAAAACAGAATTCAACATATACAAATGCTCAAACCCGAAACCTTTGCTTAAGCTGTCAGAGCCCCATACCACTCAGATCTGAATTAATTATCCGATATTAAGTAATCCATATATTTTTATGTCATAAACTCCTCGACCATTTTTTATGGCTGCCAAAAAAAAAAAAAAAACCCATAACCCTAACTCGCAAGGTGTAAGCACTAAAAAAGGATGAATTTAACTGCATGCATGGTCAAAAGTCAAAACCCCAAAAACACCTTGGCATTGTAGTGTGTAGTAGTTCAGGTGGAGGTTCATGGAGTGGTCACGTGGCGTTTATTTAGCGGTCAAGGATAATTGACGGTGGATATCTTGTTTTGTGATTTTTAACGTGACAAAAAGCATTTAAAAAAATGACGTGACGAAATCAACGGTCATAATCGATACAAGAAAATAAAAATGGACGGCATTCGGCGAGCAGTCGGCGCCCGCTCACACATAATTCACCTGTCAAGTGTCGACTCAATGACCAAAAATATAGCCATGGCAATCAAAGTTCATTTTTTTTTTTTTTTGGCACTGTCATATTTTTTTTTTTACCTAACACATCATCAATAAACTTCATCTCATTTTTATTTTGTTTTAGTAAAACAACTCAATCTTTCTACAGTGAAAGCTGCCGAGCACCGTGGCAGAGCCACTCCCAAAAATTTGGAGCAATCCTCAATGGAGATTGTCTAATATGCTAGAATTCTGCATAAAGATTTCTAAATAAAAAATCTGCATATCACTCTGCATTCGGTAATAGGTATTTAATTGGAAAGATTTAATGGATGTAGGGTCGCATGGAGTTTTTGTGATGTTTCGAAAGTTTTAAAAATTTTACTTTTTTATTAAAATAAAACAAAATATGTTATTTACACAAATTTTTAAAAGCTATAGCCACAAAAAGAACTCTGAATATTTTTAATAGTTATCGAAATCATTTTCTAATTTAATTAAGTTTTAAATTGTTTTAAAAATTACGAGTACTTCTATAAAAATAATTTATGTAAAATTAAAATTTCCAATTACTATTATAATTTACCGCTCCTAAAGATTCATAGTAATAAATAATTTATAATATAAAATTCAAAATTCTAGCCCCTGTCATACACAACCGCTTCTAAGGCTATTATAGTTCACACATAAAATTAGTTGTGCAAAACATGCATGTAATCTTGCCATAAATTTGCGACACCAGCATCAAAATTAGACTTTTGAACGCATTAATTAGGACTGCGGGAATCAGAAACCGATTATTTGTCTCATTGTTTTATTTTATTTTTGTTTTTATCTTAATTTTGAACGAAGAATTTACATGAATGCAGCTGGCCCTTGGGATATAAGGTTTTGTACAAAATAGAATTTAAATATATGATATGTGAGATGTTAATCCAATTAAAAACAATTATGTAATACTACTATATTCTAATTAATTTGATTTTGACATAATAGATCTCGCTAGAATTTATATTAGTATAATCAATCAACAAACTAGTTGAGGAAATTAAAATTCTAATTTCAGTAAGTATGTTAGTAACTATTGAAATTAAACTCAGATTTAAGTATATTCTGCACCAGTTATCCTCTCCAACTTCATGCCGGATCAGGGACAGAGTTTCAATCCTGGCTATTAACTGATCACTTCAGATCCTTATTTGCCAAAAATTCAGCCTGCAATAACAACTGGTAATACAATATATTTGCAACCCTGTTTCGTCCTTGCTTATAAGTGTGTTTTTCTGCATATTGGACATATAAGTGTTATCAATCCTTGCTGCTTCTTCTTCTTTTTTTTTTTTTTTTTTTTTTTTTGTGTGTGTGTGTGTGTGTGTTCTTGCTGTCCGGGACAAGAAAGTTGTACAATTTCAAGTCTTGTTAGTGCGTTTCACTGAAGTTCTTACAGGAACAATCAATTTTAACACATAAATTTTTGGTTTACGACTCCTCAAACGTTTTTTCAATGAAGGAAGGAATGATAATGAAATTTTTTTCAGAAGGACAACCAGCATACATCTAATTTATTAACTTTTAAAAAAACTAACTAGTTAGGATCTCAGTTTCATATTAAGTTGTCAACCGTAATTAACTCATCAAAACTAGTTGGACAAACTATGTGTACGTGATAATTACAAATGCAGTCACTCATACCAAACTAACAATGTTTGTCCTACACCATATACACATAAAGATATCTAATAACACAACACATTTATATCACCTTGAATAATGATCATCTTACCTTTATTATTAACCAATAGCTATGTTCGAAAACATAATCAAGCACCCATGTTGTCATTGCTGGTGTTGAAAACATGCACAACTCCTTTTCCTTTTATGAACTTCTTGCTCATCTTCTTCTTCCTGGTACTCCTCAGCATTATAATCACTAGAATCATTTTCCTCCTTTTCTTTTTCCTCGTGGTTCTCATTGCTGCTGCTGTCAATGGAGTCATTGTTTTTATAGACTTCTGCCTCGTCATCCTCAAACTCAATATCAGCTCTTTCTTGACACACACTTCTTCTTCTTCTTCCTCCGAAAATAGTTGGCCCGTCAAAGTTTCTAAGATTCGAAAGAAATGGTGTTTCAAGATGGGTTGACAGCAATTTTATGAGGTTCATTTCATTGAAGTTGGAGATATCTTGGTATTCAGCTATATAAGAATTAAAAATTGTCCAATATCACATTGTTTGGAGAGGATCGTTGCGAAAAGAAGGCGGCAAACATATGAAGAAGAAGATCCTCTCCAAACAATGAAGGAGAAAAAGGATTCTCTCCAGCCTAGAATAGTTGCTTTGCCAAATCTATATATTATTAAAACCATTAGTGGTCAACCAAGTCAACATTTAATGTGGTATCTTCATTTTAAGTTTCCAATTTTCTTAGATTTTTACAATTTTATTTATTAATTTTAGATTTTTGCATTTGTTATTTATTTATTATTTATTTATGTTAAAATATATATTGATTTGGATATGGAAATCCCAATTTCCATTTTTTAAAAGATACTCCCTCCATTTTTTATTCTTGCTACGGACCCACTCAGCACGCAGTCAAATGCACATTTTAAACCATTAATAACTAATATTTCATACGAGGAAAAATTCTAAAAGTTCCATATTTAAAAACTACAAGACAAGACGAATCTAACAAGATCTCACTTGGCTATATTTTAACTTCTATAACTATAATAAAATTTTAATTGAAAGTGTGATGGTGAATAGTGTTAAAACTCTAATGGTGCAACAAAAAATAAACAGAGGGAGTATGAAATTTTCAAGTTATATGGTACTCCCATAATTTTAAATTTTTAAAAGATTTGAAATTTAAAATTTTGCATATTTGCCTTTATTTATATTAGATTTTGGTTTGTTTTTTATTTATTTATTTTAGGTTTTTGTATTTTTTATTCCAACAATTTTTATTCTTTAAAAGATTTAAAATTTCAAAATATTCATTTATTTATTTATTTATTTTAGATATTTGCATTGTTTTATTCCCATAATTTTCAATTTTTTACCCAATATTTAGTTTTAAAAAGATATATGAAGATTTTATTTATATGGAATTCACACAATATTAGTTTTAAAATATTTAAAATTTCATGCATATATTATTATTTATTTTAGTTTCTTTTTGGGTTTTATGTGATTATTTTGAGACTTTTAGCATAATTTTTCTTTTATGGTGCGTCACACTTCTGATGACTCTACGCTGTTGAGTTCTTAGCATCTTTCATGTGAAGAAATGAATTTTTTAGATGATATTAAATTTAAAAGTTGTGACAAAAATTTGAAGCTTGAAGGTTTTGATCGATTTGTGTTTTTTGCTGTAAATTAGTTCTTGAGTCTTCCTACCTCTGTGTGATGTGTGTGTGTGTGTCTGAATTTGATGCTTGAGGGTTTGATTGGTTTCAATTTGTTTGCATATTTTATTTATTTTTTTATTTTTGCATTTTTATTCCCAATTTTAATTTTTAATCATTTATCTTAAAATCTTAGATTTTCAATATATCTATTAGTAATACGCATAATTTTTTTACATAGTGAGTTTGTGTTTCAAAGTTTAATTATTTACTCATTCGGTTCCACGAAAGTTGGCACTTATTTATTTTTTAGTGACCCAAGAAATTTGGTCACTTTTCATTTTTAGATAAATTAAATTAATATAAATAGGATTAGAATCTTAATTATTTCAAATCTTATTAAAAATAATCATTTTTATTATTCTGTACAAATTCCAATACACTTTTATTTTTCTATACAAAGTTCCTTGCATTTCTTTAATTCTTATTCAAAATGGGTACAAATAAAAATTGTATAAAATATATATTTAATGATTCTACCAAGACCACACTTGAATATTTTTCTCTAACAAAATCATTACGATAATATTTAATCAAAGTTAAACAATAAATAGTGTCAAAATTCATTAGAATTTTAAACACAAATACTCTTCTCACTTTAATCACTAAACCCCACCACCTGAATTAGATTTTTGTATATTCTTTTATTTATTTATGTATTTTCAAAGATATAATAATGTGTATATAGAACTCTCAATTTCCAGTTTAAAAGATATGAAATTTCCAACTTATGGAATTTTAATTTTTTGATTAGTAGAATGATTGAGCCCATCTGTTTAATCAATTTACACATTCGATTTCAAAGTAGAAAATTCACACTGACGGTTTGTTTTGCTATGACTGAAAAATGTCAATGACAATATTTAAAGAATGTTGGATTCTATCTCCAAAAATCAGTCTTTAGCCACGAATAGTTATACACCTATTGCAATATCTCATGTCACTAGAAAGAGGGGACTCAAAGTATTAATATGTAACTAAAATGGATTAACTAAAGATACTACAAGAAACGTTGTTTACAATGAGTTTTATATATGGCAAAAATTTCCAAAATGGATATTTCATGGAGGTGATGGTAATTGGTAAAGTTGATATTGATATTGGAGATGTACAATTAGATGTGATATTTCCAAGTGATATTCTTATAAACTCTACAAGAGATCATATAGTATCAATTATTGAGATTACATATACAAATATATACTGCACCACTTCAAATCCAAACATTTTTAAAGATATTGTTATACTAACCTATACCAATGAGATGGTTGATACAATCAATGATTACATCATGAAACATATGCCTGTAAATGAAAATGTGTATATATATCCGTTCTAACAATATTTGTCAATGGGATGAAAGCATAGATAATGCCAATGAATTATTTTCACTGAAATATCTGAACATGATCAATTGTTTTGAATTACCAAATCATTAAATATTGTTGAATGAGGGTTGCATAGTCATGCTTCTTATGAATATAGATCCTTCAAATAAACTATGCAATGGAAGTAATAGTTACCAAGATGTGGAACCATATAATTGAAGTTAAACTAATTTTCAGGAAACCATGAAAGTAAAAAAAATTTTGATTGATAGAATGATTATGAGCCTATCTGATTTAACCAGATTCCCCATTCGATTTCAGGTGATAAAATTCTCACCGCAGTTTGTTTGCTATGATTATAAACAAAAGTCAATGTCAATCTTTAAATAATATTAGACATCATATTCCAAAACCAGTTTTTAGTCATGAACAGTTATGTTGCAATATTTGTGTCACTAGCAAGATGTGGCTCAAAGTATTAATATATAATTAAGAACGATTAACTTAAGATACCACAACAAATGTTGTTTACAATGAAATTTATATATGACATAAAATTTTCAAAATGGATACTTGATATAGGTGATGGTAATGCCGGTATTGATTTTGAAGATATGCAATCAGACATGACATTTCTGAATTATATTCTTATAAACTCTGCGGGTAATCATATATATAGCGGCAATCTTTTCAAGTACATACAGTAATATAAACTGCACCACTTCAAATTCAGACATTTAAAGATAGTGACCAATGGGATTTTCAGCAATGGAATTCTCAGCAAATTGTGAGGGAATTTTTCATACTTCCTCCGTCTCATTGTTTTTGTTACAGAGGCCTCCGACACGCATGCAGATGTACATTTTTAAAGGTTAATAGTTTACATTGTGTACAATGAAAGTTATAAAAAGTTGATTGTCTAAAACTAGAAGATTAGACGAATCTAACAAGATCTCACTTGACTATATTTTTCTTACATAGCTATGATAAAAATTCGAATCAAAGTTAAACCTTGAATAGTACCAAAAACTCATCCGTAACAAAAACGGTGAAACGGAGGTAGTATTATGTTTAATATTTATATTTAAATTTTTTATTTTAAGTTAAATATCAATTTAAATAAAATATTATTTTAATAATTATTTTTATTGATATTTTTTAAGTTTGTACCGGACAAGCTATAGAAGCTAAAGAAGACGGTATAATATGTTTTCTTTGTTGTTTTAAAAAATTATTTAATTATATTATCACATACATCATCTTTCGAACATATATAAAATCATTACATATTTTTCACTACTCAAAATACAATTTATTATTACTTTATATAATATAAGTATATATTACATAAAATATATAATTATACCCGTCGAGTCTCGACGGGTTACTTACTAGTACCCCTATAACAATAATAATAATTATTATTATTAATTTAATGAGTTTAAAATTAAAATAGTTACGAAAGTGGGACGACCACGACGACAACGAGACTGGACACTCAGCTGGGGACGCGGAAGGAACATCACCTCTATATCAATCAAGTTCTTTTAATTATAATATTAACATATTAAATCATGTGCTAAATCACGAAACACGTGAAAAAAAAAAAGGAAATTTTAAAAAAGGAAATTTTAAGATCATGTACGAATATATCAATGACGAACACATATAAGCTACATATACAAACTAATCTTTTACCAGTTTTCATATCCAATCGATAATGTAGATAAGCATAATAAAAAAGTAAATTTTTTTTTTAAAAAAAAAGAATTATACTATACGTACTGGTGGCGACGAGACGACGATGGTGTAGTGTGGCGATACTCATCGTCTATGGCTTTGATAAAGTCCGGATACTCATCATGGTCCGAACCTGAACGTGGACTTGTATCTTTGGGCGGAGACAGCTCTGATGAACTGATCGGTGCTGGTGGTGGTAGGAGCTGCGGCGGATCTTTCTTTGTCATTATATGTTCTTGGTTAACTCAACTCCATGCATTATCGTCTTCTTTTATATCGCTTATATAAGGTAGTTGCCCTACGGTTAATTTGTGTTCTATACTTCTATTAATGATTTTTATATAACATGTTATATATATATATATTTCACCTTTCTCCGCTCCACTTATAGTATATAACAATTCACCAACCATTCTTTATGTGTATAGATTATCCATAGATTAGAAATAAATTAATTTGAACATCTCTTAATTAAAAAAGTTTTTATATTTACCACAGAGTTGTTTAATCTATTCCAGATCGAATCGGAACAATATTCGTCATGCGTGCTATGTAAGGAATCTGTCACATCAATGTATGCAAGTAAATGACATTAAAAAGATAGTATATGTAAAGAGATGTTTCCATAAAAGTCTAAAACCATCACATGAATAAACCAACTGCAAACTACAGTATATATGACAATTAGTTTTATTCAAAAGAGAGCAGCAATGTTTTATTTCATATACTCCTATACGGTATAAAAGTGTACGTCGTAATTTTCAGCTACTACTGATCAAACCCTAGTTAATACTGTATGCTGTATGTTCACTCATTTCCATCTTTATGCTGATTATTTTCAGCTAGCAATATTCGATCACTAATTCCAATTATATGTAGTACGTAGACCCAGGTGGCGGCTGCCGTGGATTTTGTCGCGGCTTCCATGGAGGTTCTGTTGGCAGCGGCGGCGAAGGCGGCAGATGCTTTGAAATTGCCGGCCGCGATGGGTCATTTGTGAGAGCCTGTATGGTGGAAAGCGGCAGATCACTATTGCTGCTTAATTGGGGGTAATTAATTACCGGTGCGGGAGAGGGCGGCCCCACATGGGTGGGGCGCAGACAGATATTCCCCGTAGCATAGCTTGAGTTCGAGTTCGAGCTCGTACACGAGGGCTCCACATGGGTGGGGCGCGGACAGAAATTTCCCCTAGCATAGCTCGAGCTCGAGCTTGTGCCCGTGCTCGTGCTATTGCTTGGACTAATTGGAATATTTGGAATATACGTGCCCGTGCCCGTGCTATTGCTTGGACAGAAATTTCCCCTAGCATAGCTCGAGCTCGAGCTTGTGCCCATGCTCGTGCTATTGCTTGGTCTAATTGGAATATTTGGAATATACGTGTCCGTGCCCGTGCCTGTGCTTTTGCTTGGACTTGGAATATTTGGAATATATGTGCCCGTGCTCCTGGTTTTGCTTGGATTAATTGGAATATAGGGGGCGGCATAACGATTCAGCGGCTTGGATGGGAATTTCTGCAATAAATAACAGATGATGAAATATTTTTATAAAAGATATTCTAACAACACCATAGACTTGATGCTTAAATTCATCTATGACTATCCAAGTGCAACGTAAAAGAAATTAAGCTAGCAAATAATCAAAAAAACAAATTGAGCAAGGTATATAATATAAACATATTTTTAATGTCCAGAAGTCTAGTCATTTCAAAGCTTTTCATTAAACAGAAGCTAATAAATTAGCACACGTAAATGTCCCAAATTATCGCAAGCCAAAAGTTCGTCATTTCAATCAAAGTCGGTCTCTTGATCAATTTGAAGACAATTAATTTCTAAAGTATATATATATATATACACACACACTATAATAGGGTTTTGAATTTCAAATGCATATACGATTTTTTAAAAAAAAAACAAAAACAGAGGGAGTACGACGGGGAGCTAGTTAACATAAATAGATTAAAACTATTTGTTGAAGAAATTCAAGTCATGTGCTAAAGTATATATGAAACACGCTGGGGTTGAAATAAAATCATAAGATCATCAACATTTATACAAACTAATCTTTAGCCAATTCTTCATGAGAAGACGAGGAATTGAACTAAATTACATTATATTGATAAAATTCACTTTCTACATACCCTAGACGTACAAAATCCCCCACAACCCCTTGTTAAATGAACACTCCTACAACGAACTGAAATAAAATAAATAAATAAAAAAAGAATTACAGTATACGTACCTGGGGTGGCGGCGGTGGTGCACCCTCTCGTGGACGATACTCCTCCTTCTCTACGAATGGTTCTTTGGCCACCGACACTTTGGACGACGGTGGTGCATTTGGGTACGGCGGCACTTCTGACGACGGTTTCTTTGACATTATGTTTCTTGATTTTTTTTTTTTTTTTTTTTTTTTTTTGGGGTATTGAATTTCCTGAATTCTACAAGTTGGTTAACTCAACTACATGCATTATACTATACTTCATATGCTTTTATATACTACTGTGTAAAAGTAGGGTAGTTGCCTCACCCATAATAAACAGTTTATTTATTTATTTGTTTATTTCATGGTATATTATTTTTTAGGGATTTCAGGGCCCGCATAATTAAAACCAAAAATGAAATTGGGCTATATATAGCGCATAATTAAGAAAATATTTTATCCATAAATATTAATTTAATTAATTAAATACTATAAAAGATAGTTATTAATATTTCAATATAAATTATTATCAGTTAAAGATTATATTATCGTGATGATATTAAAGAAGTTCTTGAAAAATAGATTCGAGTAGACGAGTACCATACATATATATGATTTATTGCGCTACAGTTTAATATAATTTGTGTTCAATTCTATCAATAATTTTTATACAACAAGTGACTTTATTTTATATATAATCATATAAAATTAAAGATCATTAACTCACCGGAAAGATCATTAACTCATTTTATGGTCCTATTAGGGTTTGAATATAATGGCAGCTGAAAGGACGGTTAATGTGCGCCTTGTCAGAATCCTCTTCAATTTGATGGCGTGATTCTCCAAAGTCAGGTCCTGCCGGCTTTGATGGCTTGATTCGTAATGACGATGGTAGTTGGGTGAAGGATTTTTCTGGTTACATTGGTCGCACTATCAATCTGGAGGCGGAGCTCCATACCATGTGGCATAGGTTAAAATGCCTTGTTCACCATTGCATTGTGCTATTCTGATTCGCGTGAAGCGCTGAGACTTATTGTTATGATGTTCGAGTGGATCATGTCCCCTTTTTTCCTCTTGTGTGATTTATTTCTGACGTGTTTGCTTTGTTTTTCGGTATTCAATGGTTCCACATATTGCGTGAAGGGAATTCGATTGTTGATGCCCTTGCCAAACGGGTGCTCATTTGGAGGAGTTCTTCACTACATGGGGTTTCCACCTGATGATACCCAACTGGTAATCGTATGTGGTGGTGTTTGGTATCCGCATGTTTGATTTTTAGTTTATTCTTTTTGTTTTTCTCTCCTTCCCTCCTTTTAGTAGTTTTCTATTATGCCGAAACTTGTGCGTCAACTCTTACCCAACAAATATTCTAACCCTAATATGTTTTATATTTTAAAAGTGTATCAATTTAACGGTGAATATATATACATATAAGTACTATTTAAGTATCTACTCTTCTTTTCTTCCTTTCATTCTTTCTTTTTGTCTTTTGGTGGGTGGGGATAGTGCTTATTAGTAGTAGCCCACATCCATTATATATATATCTTTGAGGCATCCAGCAGAAATTGAAATAAAGATGTCAGATTTTCTTTACATGAGAAAAAACCCAAACTCCCTCTGGTCATAAATAAACATAAAAATTAACGAAAACGCTATTCAAGTTAGTCTTCAATAAAACAATTCAATAGGGGAAAATAATTAAGGGCATTGCATATATATATCTCATCCACTAACATAAACAGGCCCACAAGGCTTTTATTATTCATATCCATGAATTCATGCATCTCATTCTTTATGTTGGGATGAATTCCATAAAGTGTTCTGTTTTTTTAAAAAGGTATGACATACAGTATTTATGTAACCTGTAAAGTACATGTAGTATTTTTTAAAGAGTATGTAATTGTTTACTCTTCAGCGGGAGGATCAACCCAGCGACCGTGGTCTTTGATGAGCTGGATCAACGCATCTGTTGCCTCTTCCATGGCAATTGCCCGCTTCACCACCGTCTGCATTATTACCCATCAAACCCATTTATCAGTACCACGAGCTCGAAAAACTCAAACTGGGTCAAGTCAAGTTCATCCTACTGAGAACTCAAGTAAATATCAGAAGAATTGATTTTTGGATCGTCTAATTACAGCCACCGCACTTTATTGGACTTTCAATATGAAACTGAAGCTAAGGAAAAACAGAGTACCTTCCCGACGTAAAGATCGATCTTTCCAGGAGCACCACCGACGTAACCAAAATCTGCATCCGCCATTTCTCCGGGTCCGTTCACAATGCAGCCCATGATGGCAATCTGTGTGGCAAAACAAAGACAAGGAGTGATGAGCATGCGGATAATTTCAGTTTCGCTGAGTAAAATGAAGTAATGCATGTTGAATCAATTGTCATGCTCACCGAGACTCCTGGAAGATGAGATGTCTTCTCTCTAATTTCTGCACTGATCTCTTGAAGATCGAACAGCGTTCTTCCACAGGATGGGCACGACACGTACTCCTGATATCATTGTTTGCCACATAAGTCAGAATTTAAGTGCTTCCAAGTTCTGTCACACGCAAGGTTGTTTTCAATTGGAGCTTTCTAATTTGGAAACATTAATGCTCACCGTCTTTGTGTTTCTCATTCTGCAGCCTTGTAGCAAATTGAAAGAAGTATCTCTGAGGAATTCGAAGTCCTTGTCCTGCGCTTCCAGTAGGATGCCATCTCCCAGTCCATCTACCAAAAGTGCTCCCGCGTTTGTCCCAGCACCAATAACTAAGTCATCTCTACAAAACATTCAGAAACCATGTCAGATAAGAGTTTTTCTTAATCCCATCTAAGCAATTTGAATTGGCAATGATTCTAATGTACGTACCTGTGAATTTGTTCAGGGAATTGTATGTGATGAATCACCGGGAAGTTCAGGGAGTTCTCCGAAAGATACTCAAAAAGCCTGGAACAATGGAAAAAAATTGATAAACATGTGGATGCTATGATTTGAATGCTATCGACTGGAAAAACTGTAAATTGCAAAATTTAAGTACCTCCTTGCAGCATGAACTCTACTAATTTTCTCTTCATCATACGGTAGGTGATGAAGAATCATTGTTGCATCGATACTCTTCAAAACTTCCAGCTCTTCTTCAGATTCATCACCTCGGAGAGATACTACCAACCGTGAACCTGATTGAATGCCACAGTGTTTAGATCGACTAAAAGCTAAGCATATTGCCAATTTGGTGAATTGAGTATCGGGACAAACTATACACCTTCTGGTAGAAGCTTGTTGGCACCACTAGACAATTCCTGGAGTGTCACCAACACCAAGGCATTGGGTAATGGTTTTCGTCAGCTGTTCCGACAATGGAACTATGATGCCCATACTAATATCAATCAACCGTTTGAGAGCTAAACGCTGGGTAATAATAGCACACAAAATTCAAATAAGTCGATTTCATTTCTAGGGCAGCGCAAGATAGGCATTCTGAGCAATACGTAAAATGAATTGCTGCCGCTGAAGCAAGTGAAAGAAGGCTTACAGCATCTTTATCATCTTCGGGTGGAAGCTCCCTTAATAAGATTGAGTCAACAGTAGCCAGATCCTGCATCAGATTTGAACTCTCTATGAATGTTAATTTTTTTTTAAAAAAAATCAAATTTCTTACAATGACAGGAGCTAAAATATTACCTTGAATGGCATTCCAACAGCAAGTTTTGCTGCTAGAGACCTGTAGAGAAGTTCGGGTGCCTGTAGGGGAAGAAAGAGGATGCAAATTTTCCAAATGAGATTCAGAGCATGAAAGTCAATAAAGAAATTGAGAAAAGGAGCAAAACAAAGTGAAATGAAGGGTGCTCCTTAATACAATGAAAACCATAGTAGCAGACCTTCAGCTGATCGAGGGAAACTGACATCAAAACAGAACCATCGCGATGAAGTACACCTCTATAATCAACCTCATCACCCTGTATTGGGAAGAAATAACAATAATTAATTTTGGCACTCCTCAACATTATTGGATAAGATCGAATACAGCACAGCTCGTAAGATAACCTCCTTTTGGACTGGCAATTGACCAGTTCTACGCTGAAAATCAAAATAGCGTCTGTTCTTTTCCTCGAACGGTGCCTGTGTTGATTAATGTGGAAAATTAAACCCATTGAGATTGGAACTTGATTATCAAAATAGAAGTCATTTATGTTGTGGCATACCACTCCTTTTCGAAGCTCAGAAGCTCTCATGCCAAGGTTAGCAAGTCGCCTGCAGGGATCTATTTCTTTCTCGGGATGTTCAGTCAGAGAAACTCGAATGGTATCACCCAGACCATCCTTCATAATTTGCAAAAGACAGTACAAGCTTAGATAGATATCAGTGAAAAGTGTTCTTGATTTTTATGCGTCGTATATAAATAAGCTCTCAAACAAGCAAGTTCTGGTAACATGAATTGAAAACTAGTACATAAGCTGAGAATTCTCAAAGGGGAATAGAAGAAATGATACTTTCATACAATATCTTAATTGAATTCTATGTAATGATCAATAAATTTTGATGAATTCTATATCTATATAGATAGAAATTTGAATACCAATATATTCTATACATATAGAGCTTTTGGGCTGGAGTTGACAAAAAATTCATACCAATATTATTTTTCTTGGTGTAGATTTGAAATTGAAATGGGGCGTAGCCAAGGGGTAAGGCAATGGGTTTTGGTCCCGCTATTCGGAGGTTCGAATCCTTCCGTAAATTTACCAATATTCCATCAAATAGGGATGAAAGTGCATACCATAAGGAGTGTTCCAATGCCTATGGCTGATTTCATCCGACCATCTTCACCCTCACCTGCTTCTGTGACTCCTAAATGTAAGGGGTAATCCCAACCCAGAACGTTCATTTCTGCAACCAGAAGACGGTATGCCTGAACCATGATCACAGGGTTGCTAGCTTTCATTGAAAACACAAAGTTATGGAAGTCCAATTTCCGACAGATTCTTGCATACTCAAATGCAGATTCAACCTGTTACATTGTCAAATGAGCATTATAGAACTTTAATCAAGAATTAAGTATAATAATGCTGCTCAAAGTATTGAAGAAACTACGTACCATTCCCCGGGGTGAGTCCCCATAGTAGCTCATAATTCGGTCAGAAAGGCTACCGTGGTTTGTCCCAATTCGCATAGCACGCCCGTACTTCTTACATTTTTCAACCAATGGAGTGAAAACCTATAGCATGAGCAAACACAAAAATAAGAAACCGCATACGTAGATGATCCACAGAATAAGAAAATTTTAAACCTACACCCTGAGATGTTATTTGTGTTTCACTTCATTTTTCCAGTCACATTAAGCAAAGCTATATAACAGCAATCCCATAATTCCCACCACAAATATAAACTTCTTGTGCTAGAAAATACCATCAGCAGAAAAGCAGCTCGTGCTGGCACAATACCTTCTCAATATGCTCAAGTTCTTTTTGATAATCATCATCACTATACTCCAGCTTCTCAAACTGGGCTCTTCTGTCAGCTGAAAACATTCATTCATGTGATTACACTGCTAAACCCCCTTCTTATTTTTATAAATGGAAAGAAAAACCAGAGAACAAGGTGAATTACGTACCAAAATTCCCCGGGTTAACACGAATTTTGTCAAAGCATTCAGCAACTCGCATAGCAACAGGCGGGGCAAAATGAATATCAGCAACAAGGGGGATGTTGTAGCTGCATAAAAATGAAAATATGATGAATATCTAAGGTTTAAAAAAATATAAATCTTAAATTTCATTTTACTCAACACTACACATACTTCTTCTGAACAAGGGAATTCTTAATCTCAAAACATGAATCTGCTTCTTTCCTTCCCTGAACAGTTATTCTAACAATGTCGGCTCCTTGATCTGCTATTCTCATCACCTGCAACAATTACAATGAACCTGAAATTGGTGTTGGAAAATAATAGAAAAGATACATATCCTAATGATAAATAACAACTCCCTCCACACAGCCTATTCCATTCATATCTTGTTGTACAGTAATATACGAAATTTGAAAGAACTAAAGTATTAGCAAATCAGTTTTTTCCCAAAGAAACATTTTGTTACACAAACCAAAATAACAAAAATGATATAAGTTCAAATAAATTCCATCAAACCTGCTCGACTGTGCCAGCCACATCCTTTGTATCTGATGTGGTCATTGTCTGAACTCTGATGGGATGCTCACTACCAAGGGCTACATTTCCAACCATCACAGTGCGGGTCTTTCTTCTCACAGTTTTGTGTATGGATTCGCAGTACTTCTGTCTAGGAACTACATCCAAAAGGTCCAAAAATCAGACCCAAGCATAAGGCAAAGAGCAGCAAACATTTGACCAAAACAAAAAAAAACAAAAAAAAAAAAGAAGATTAATAGAAAAATTCACAACAAAAAAACTTCAATCAGAGTAAATAGAGAAATCAAATCAAATGGAAATGTCCATCACATCTGTCTATCACCTCCTCCGTTAAAAGTGAGCAAAATGAGATTGCATAACCTTTTTATTTGATACGATTCTTATTTACATAAAAAGAAACATTAAAAGCCATTATATCCAACCCAAGAACATGAAATAAGTCATAGCAGTCATACACGAATTATAAAAACATTCATCTAGGAAGTGATTCAAATAATACCTAAAAGTTGGCTTCCTTCTGACGCCGGCTCGAGCTCAACAGTTGAGTTCCTGATCACTGCAACCTTTGTTCGGCGGCATTTTACCCGTTGCAGGTCAGAAATTCTCACAAAATCGGAACTTTTTGCAAATCCGATGCGCTGATGATCCCGGCTTTTGAAACCAGTAAACGAGGCCGGAACAGCTCCAGTTGCCATTGTTAACAGCACCTAATCTCAAACTTTACCCTGCTAAAATACCAAACCAAAATTATATAAATCAACACATATAACAACACCACTCTGATCAAGTATAAGACATCAAATAAAAAACATGTCCAATTAAGTACTAAAAACAAAAAAATCGAATTGTCCTAATTCAGTACACCAAGAAAGCAAACGAGTGAAATTCTAATACCAAAAAAAATAAAAAAAAAAAATAGCTCAATCCAGTGTTTGCTCACCCAGTCAAGAATCCAAAATCCCAATTTAAACAAACCCAAACATACAAACCAAATTGGTACAAAAATTTCAGCCGATATCAAGCATCGATCGAATCTGAAAAACACAGCAACAAAATAGAAATTGAAAAATGAAACAAGACTGGTTTTATACTACATACCTAGACTCTGGCAGCCGAATGGTAGGGGCAAGCGATGAGCTGAAGAAATTTACAGAGTGGGCACCAATGAATTGAATTTCAATTCATAGATAAGAAGTGAGCCGCCGAAGAAATTAAAAATGATAATTGAAGTTCGTCAAAAATGTGGGAGGGTGGAGTGGACAATGCTTTGAATTGAATTTTTAGTTTCTTCTCATCAGTGCCAGAACAGGACGACTCTCTATCAGGTTTATTATGTATGTAATGGCGTCTTGTTTGTATGTATATATATAATTTAATAATTTAGGCGGAAATAAATGTATGAATATTTCACACCTGCCGTCTTCTTTAAATTCAATCATTTTTTTTAAAAAAATATACTTCCTCCGTTTTTTAAAGATAGCTACTGACCAACTCAGCACGCAGTCCATTGCACAATTTAAACCATTAATAACTCAAATTCAATAGAAGTAAAAATTCTAAAACTTAAGTATTTAAAAACTACAAGATGAGACGAATCTAACAAGATCTCACTTGGCTGTATTTTAACTTGTATATCTATGATAAAACTTCAAATCAAAGTGTTTGGATGAATAGTGTCAATTTTAACAATGTAGCTATCTTTTCTAAACGGAGGGAGTATTTTTTTTTTACATATACAAGTAAAATTAGTTTTAACTTTTTTTTTTTTGCGGTACAAATTAGTTTTAACTTTTAACCAGTGTTTCACCTAAATTTTAGTAGTAGGTCTTAAATTTTTATATTTTTAAATATTCAATATTTGAAGCTATTTAATTTTAATTTAGATATACAACAATCTGCTTTCCATCCTAAAAATTAATACGCACACCAAGTACATGGGCTTTCATTGTATTGTGATTTTTGGGAAGGGTGTAAAGTCTCAAGTTTTTTTGTTTTTTGTTTTGTTTTGTTTTTTTTTTTTAAATATCAGATATTCCAAGCCACATTGGACCAGAATTAATCCCTCGAAAATCTACAAGGAACAACTAAGTGCGACTTTCCCAAAGCAGTTAAATAAATAAATAAATAAAATATAAGTAAAAAATGGGAAAGTATAGAGATACGGGAAAAAATGACAAATACTTTCCTTTTTCTTTTTCAAAAATCCAAATCAGTCATTTTTCTATTTTATTACTAAAATAGTCTGCTACAAATGCAAATTATATCCAAATCAGTCAATTGTTCACTAATTATACTCTAATTACTGACGTGACAATGGTTTTGATTTAAACCTGACACGTGGGCTTAATATTAGTTCTTTTTCTTTTATCTTTTGCCAATTCATAAATAAACTTTTATTTTGTTCCATTTAGTCCTCTACCCAAATTAGTCATTTTTATGTTAATTGGTCTCCAACATTTCAAATTATTTCATTTGGGGCCCAGAACCTTAAATTTTTTATTACTACTAATCCATTTATTAAATAAATGCCAACATATTTTCGTAAATAAAATTAAACACCAAACATCATCAATTGAGTTTGATTGTATAGTTACCGGGTTTGGTGTATGAGGTTTGTTAGAGAGAGTTCGTAAAGTTCCGGTATTTGGAAGACCCGATAACAAGTTAGTCAATGTCAAACGCATGTATGATGTTTTGGTGTTTAATTTTATTTACGGAAGTATGTTGGACATTTATTTAAGGTTTTGGGTTTGAAATGAAATAATTTGAAAGATCGGAGACCAATTAATATGAAAATGGCTGATTTGGATAGATGATAAATGGAACAAAACAAAAGTTTAGGACTGAATTGACAAAAGATAAAAGAAAAATGGACTAATATTATGCCCACGTGTCAGTTTAAATTTAAACCATTGCCACGTCATCGATTAGAGCATAATTAGTTAACAAGGGACTGATTTGGACCTAATTAGTATTTGTAGCGGACTATTTTGGTAATAAAATAAAAAAGGACTGATTTGAATTTTTGAAAAAGAAAAAGTACTTATTTGACTTTTTTTCTAGAGATACGTGTACACCATATGATTCATACAGGGTGATGATACTTTGCAAGACATGATTACTAGATTTGTATGTTTAGATGTAGTGGTTCCTTTTCCTAGTATAGAATCACTTCACTGTTATTAAGATATTCATCTATTTTGTCGTTACAGTATATATATATTCAATCATTCATCTATTTTAATCATATTAATATTATAAGTATATTATAAAGTACCCGTTACACCCATTTATAAAATAGAATATTTGTCAACTTGTATTTTCCTCGATAGAAATTGTTCTTGCGTGTAAGGTCATCTCCAACCCACACCTCTATTTTACAGTTACATTATTTTTATTTTACAGTTAGATTTACAGTTTTTCACTATCCCTCTCCAATCCACAACTCTAAATTTCCCTCTACAATAGAATATTCCATTTTGATTCTCTTTACTATTCATATAATATTACACTTATTAATTATATTAATACATATTTTAAATATATATAATATATTTGATTTTTATATTTAAATTATTTAATTAAAAATAATAATTATTTTGTATTTAAAACAAAAAAAGAAAGAATAAAAAAAAAGAAGAAAAGAGATAGCGGCATGAATAGTGCACCGCAAAAAATTGCAGTGCACTGTTGGGGATCGCCAAAATTGGCGATTCCAGCCACTATTTTTGCGGGCGCTCCCCATCTCCATTTTGCCCTCCAACGCCAAAAATGGCGTTGCCTTGGAGGTGGTCTAAATAAGTTCACTATACTATTGTGCCTGCAGGTCTGCCTCGCGTGCTTTAACTTCAACTGTTTAAAATAAAAATAAAATTTAAATTAGGATATTATTAATAGTGGCTGAAAATGGGGATTGAATTTCATGACATACGCAAGTTTATTATTAAGAAATCCTCAATCAAACGTTTTACGCCTTATTCCGTATTTTAAATTTTTTTAAAAAATAAAATTAAAATTAAAAAAAAAAAAAACAAATGATGAGCCTCGACACCAAAAAAAAAAAAACAAAAAAAAAACAAATAAACAAACAAAAAACAGTTGTTTAAAATTATCAAAAATATCAAGGGCTACGTACAATAAGAGGCACCCGGGGGAGCTGTAAATAAATTTGTAAACTTACAGGCTTCATTTGCAAAACTAAAAACTGCGAAGCTCTGTCCCACGTGGGTCGTGCGCTAGGCTTATTTAATTAAAAAAAAGATTACGAATTTCCAGTTTTACTTGTATTACTTTCATTTCCTAATACCTGACACTATTCATTATTCGACTTTGATTCATGTTTATATAATAGTTATAGAAAGAAAAATATAATCTAGTGAGATCTTATTAAAATCTTCTCATCTTGTAGTTTCATAATATCAAATTCTTATAATTTTTACTTATATAGAACGTGGGTTATTAACAGTTATAAATCTACATCGGACTGAGTGCGCAAGGGGAATGTTGCACTTCATAAAATTACAGAGGAAGTATTTAGTAGTACCAGTATATTGCTCCGTATTTATATTTTGTCAGTATGTTTTCGCATGGGCGGATCTATGTATGACACCACTTAAATTGATGAAACTACTATTTTAAGGTAAAATTATTTGTTTATATTTAACTAGATTAGACTTTGTGACATCACTTAATTTTGTATGGTGGCACCACAATCATTCATTTCAACTAAGTTTTCTTCTATATTTTTTGTGTTTAACTAATATCCCAAATTTCAATATAGCTTCCACTATTTTTCGGGACACCACTTAAAAAATTTTCTGAATCCGCCACTGTGTTTTCGTGGATAACTGCTTAAAAATTAGTATTAACGTTAGTGGGATTCAGCAGGTAATTAAGATTTATTAAGCTTTACCCTATTTCTTAAGCCATATAAGAAATGAAACCAAATGACATTATATATGGAATTGAGATTTATTGTTTTAAACACATGAAAATTAACTGCAAGATCCTAACTTGTACAGTATAGGCGATGATGAAGGCTTGTTTAATTGTTTAAGTCTCTGTCTTCTAATCTTTTTATTGGTTAATGCCAAATAATACTTCATATTTTTGTTTTCTTTAAAATTTATGCATGGAACATTTGACGGTCAATATATCTATATATTAGCATATTATCTCATAATTTTCTCATCAATTTGTAGCGATTAATTAAAAATATTTAAATTTAAGTATAAAAATAATTTAATATTTTTAACGATAAACCCACTCCTTAGTAGTATATAAGTATGGGTAGTAAAAATACTGTACAAAATGAGCGTCTTTAAATAAATTGATCCATTGAGAAACAAAAAGATAATTGAATTTGTAAGTGGTCAATCTTGGACACACACCGTGCAATTTAGAATCAGATGGAAAATATGAATATTTAGCAGATAGTAATACTACTTTATTTGAAGCACTACCATTTAAATAACTCTTATTAAGCCGTTATTATTTTATTTAATTTGTTCCCTTTGGCGGCCATACGTGATACATAAAATACAAAATTGTCAACCATGTACTCCTGCTGCTCATCAGTAGCGAAATTAGGGGTGGGGGTGGACCAGTCAACTTTGGCTTTCTAATTAAAAATTCAATTAGCGCCTTGTTTTTTTTTTTTAATTATTTATATTTCAACAACCTTGTATAATAATTAAACACGCCCATGATATCTCCTCCTGCGTAATCTATTAAAGTGGAATTTTTTTGAATGTTACAGATAAGAAAACTATATATCTAGTTATCTACTACATTTTACATTATTAGTTGCTTAGTATACGTGCAGCTTTTTATCGTTGCATTCTAAGCCCATGTTTATTTTTATCTAGTTATCTACTAGTACATTTTATCGTTGCTTAGTTTGTTATGCTACCCACGCTTTTGATGTTTATTTTTCGGTCTTTGTCTTTCCTTTACCTCCTTCTGTAGTTTTTGATAGCTTTTGTAGTTAGCTTTGCTGACGTGCTTGTACATCTTTCACCAAAAAAAATTACTACAGTATTTGATTAAAATGAATTCCAAAAGACCTAATCGATATCAATTTCAAAAACGGGAAAAATAAATTAATTAAGTGAAAATTGTGTTCTCGTGGAAGTTGCATTTGGGATAGTAGGCAAGGCGAACTCATAATTTATGTATTTATTTATTTATTTTTGGGGGTGGGGGGGGGGGTGGGGGGGGGGTGGAGGAGTTCAAACTGATTTATTAATTTATAGCCCTCGAGGAATGCATGGGAGAGGAGCTATACATTATTGTCTTGAAGAAAATATAGTACTGAAATTGAAATTAAATACTAGCACGTTCAATTATCATATCGTTTAGTCATATTTCCATCTTGTAATATAAAAATAATTTATTTAAGGTTGATTGAAAAGGATCAATATGAAGTACTATATATTGACAAATTTTATTCACATTTTCCCTTAAATTAAGTTCAAACTGTGTCATGGGCCTCATGGTCTATTTGGGCTTACCGTACTTTGGGATAAAAATTAATTTTGTGCTTCCTAAGCCCAAAATAAATACTCCATCCGTTTTTTTTTTTTATCTCATCCATTTGAATAGTAGAAACTATTCATTAAGTAACTTTGATTCATCTTTTTATCATAGTTATATAAGATAAAACATAGTCAAGTGAGATGTTGTTGGATTCGTCTAATCGCGTAGTTTTAGAATATCAAATTTTTATAATTTTTACTTATATATAATATGAGATATTGATGATTGAAAATGTGCATTGGATTTCGTACAGTGAAGTATGGGTGAAGTTAAAAAAAACGGAGGGAGTAAAAATTACTACTACAGTACTTTGATTAAAATGAATTCCAAAAGACCTAGTACTATAAATGCCTCCGTTTTTTTTGGTTTAGCAGTTAGCAGCCGGAATAGAATCTATAAAATGCCTACTACAGTCTCGTGCCCGAGTCATTTTGGCATTTTGGAATTTGGCACAACAATAGAGCCAGCCATATTGGGACATTCTAAAATTCTACAAAATCTCATTCTCTTATCTTATCTATGGATGCTGTTGATACACTCATCATCAACTCTTCTTCTCATGCTGCATTCATTATTACACCCAACACATACATCCTCTTTTAACAATCTCATTTTAACTACCTTTCAACTTAATTGTTCGACATTCAACCGCGCATCACTCCATTACACATAAGTACAAAATTTTTCGGCACTCAAGCTTTTGGTATTTTAACTCAAAAAACAAAACAAAACAAAAACATATTATTTCACATAGTTAAATAGGATTGGTTTTGGCTTTGGCTCACCCACTTCCATCGTTTAACTGGCTGCGATACAATAGGGCTGCTTGCTGCTCGAGTCCATGACGGCCATCAGATCGGAATAGACACTATTTGGTCACTCACCGTGTTCTGATTATTTCTGGCGGCAATCCATCCTCGTCTCCATCTTAAGACTTCCACGAGAACAGAACTTCCACTCATCGCCAAACCAAATCCAACAAAAGTCGACAGAAGTATTGATACAATTGCTTGCATCTTAACCTAAGAATTTAAAGGGGGAAAAAGAAAAGCATTCAGCAACAATCCCACATCGAAAGATCCAAGCGCAATATGTCTGTTAATTACATTTCCTCGTGATCGTAAAATACATGAATTAAGGAAATAATGTGTTGAAGACAGAGAAGAAACATAGCACAAGATTCAGCCATTAGGTATATACATCTACCCAGGACTATTGCTATGTTGTTAAATCTTAAATGTATTTTGTACATTCAGTAATGTTGAGAAATAAATCTCTTATTTATGTTAAACTCGTCTTGGTTTACATTCATAAGTGCAAATTGTGACTTATAATTTACATTAATAAGAGATTACTTTAATGTATATTTTAGCTGTTTTGTGTGAATTGATACTTGTATAATATAAATATGAAAATTGCATTGTTAATTTAATTTAATGCAATACCTTTTCTAACAGCCCCACGATCTACAATAAGAGCCTCAGATTAAGGGTTAAATTGTTGTATTACACTGATTTATTAGTGATATGATGTTATAATAAACACATCTTGATATATACTGTATTAACATGTAAAGAATTTTGATGTGTGCACCACCAAATGCAAAAGCTTAAAAAAAAAAAAAATTGAGTTCTTACCAAATTGTAGAAGATATGAGCGAAGAGAACCACGAGGGCAAACTGGACTGATGCATACACCCATACATATCTTTTCTTCACTGGAAAATAGAAAAGGAATGTCAGATCCTGTTTTGAGATCCATGAAACAATGCCGAATAATAATATTATAGATTGAAAATTTTGTTAAATAACAATCTCATCTGAACGTGAAAGGTTACCAGGAATAGGGACAAACAATTTTATGCTTATTTCTATTCATTTCTCCAAGTAACTTTACATTATGAGCAATTTGAATTTTTAAAAAGCCATGCATGAGAAAACATATTTCTTCCTACAAATGGCGATGCTTTCTCATCTTAAAGCTTAAACCAATTGGGAAGTGTGTTATTTTATGATGATCTATTTTATTAGTCTGCAAAATAATTACAAGAGTTGGAACCATACCCATAGTTGATGAGGCCATGGAAGCAAGGATGGCTAGTACACAAGAAAATGGAAGTGATATGGCAACTGCGCTGCCGCGCATCTTTCCAACCTGCCCAAATGCCACAACGTTAGAGTAGCCTGTATGTAGAATATCGAGAAAAAACCTAAAAAGGCTAGAGATTAATGTTACCAATAGTTGCTCAAGGAAACAGAAGTAGGCCAACATCCCGACGATGACAAGAATTGGAAGTTCCTGCCAAACCCTGTATGAATGGATAAAGAGTTCACATGGCTGCCTTTATATAGTTAAGAGTATCTTCTTAATCAGAAGAGGCATACAATGCCAAATTTAGTTGAACAAAGTAACAAATTCAACCAGTGGTTAAACTTAAATAACATAACAAAGCCAGTCATGTTTCGAGCAGAAAGTTGCAAATTTCAGGAAAACTTTCATTTTTATTTTTTTTAACATTGCATTATTTGAAAAATAATAAACATATGAAGATTGAACTACAACTGGAGCTAATCAAAATTACAGAACAATGAAAACATGCTCCCATTAAAACATGAAATTCCTGATCTTTAACTTTAATGATGTCCCTTTTATTTAAAAATAAAGAACTTGTTTTGATATGCAACCTAACGTAGAATGGCATATATATGATTATTTTTGTACTCAATGAAAATTTCACTTGCCTGTATCCATTGATCTCCATCTGCCTGAAACCAGTTATGCCTGCATCACGATTTATAGAGCTTTGGATACGAAGAAGTGTGACTGGCAGATTGCGAACCTCTTGTTTGCAAATGTCGCATATCTTGTTCCCTTTGATGGAGAACCATTTAAGGGCACATTCCTGATGAGCCAAAGCTAATTCCCCTTTGCAGCTACATTCCATCTTAAGGGTCTCTCCACCTTCACATAGTTCCACAAAGCAGATTCGACAAACAGCTTCCTCTTCAGGTATGTCTTCGCCATTGGCTTCATCAATTTCTGCGAAATTTGAGACCCCATTTTCAAGTGAAAACTGAACAAGCTTTTCTTGGCGAAGACAAGTATATCCTGAATTATGTTTATAAACAAATTCACGTGTGTAATTGCAGAAAGAAGTTTCACCTTTGTCCTCCACTGTAACCTTTGATCCTTCAGTGTCCATGTCTTTCACTCTTGGAGTGGATGGGATAACACGAAAGAAGGAGTCCATTTTTCGGAGGCTTTTGTCTTTGTTGATGACTGGAAGAGATAGTGACCTGGGCATCCGCCGGACTCCTTTTGTCTGAACCAAGAAGGTGGTTTAGTTTGATTCAAGATATACACCACCAACAGACGCTTTCATAAAATTGCTATTCGTATTTTTAACTAGGTGGCCTAGTCAGCTATGTTGGGATTCTCCCGATTCAATAATCAAGTTCAAATCAAAAAGCAATATAAAAGATGTTGGATCAAGTTCCGGGTGACAACTTACACTGCCACCACGAACAGAGTCTGGATTCGAACTCCCAACTGGTGTTACAGGCAAGGATGCTACCGTCTTTGTTCTAGGTGTGAAAATTTTTGAGAATGACCATGACCTCAGCATTGCTGGCTTGTCTTGTGCCACAGTAGATGAAGACACAGAACTCACGTTGGCAGCCTTTTCTGGATCGATAGCAGAGTCCCAGTACTTGAAGCCCAACTTTGGTATGAAATTTCTGATGGATGATTTACCTCGGCTCGAGAGGGGTGCGGGAGATCCATTTTGACAAGAACCCGAAGGGCTGGATGTCATAGCAAAGTTCACTCTTTTTGGGGTCGGAGTTGGAGGCATCTTTATCTGAACAAATTCTTGCTGAGATACTCCCACTGGTCTCTCCGGTATCTCCAGGAAAAGATTTGATTTTCTCCAAGGTTTGCTGCTTGACAGTTCTTCAGCCATCCCGGAAGATCTCTCCAGCTGAGACAGGCACATGAATTCAACACTTAAACTACGTTTGCTTAAGTAAACAAACACTAAGCCAGACCTTAAAGAAATAAATAATATAAAAGATATACCGGTCACCCAAACAAGAACAATCACAACACTTCCTGAGTCAGTTTCATCAGCAGATATGAAAGTTGTCAATGAAAACTAACATGGCCATATAAATGGATCAGAGAATAGAACAACCAATCAAGAAACACTTGTTCCAAGAAACCAGAAGTTTCCAAATGCATCAATAGGGTTAATGGATTCCTAAACACTCCAGTCCATCAAATTTAACCAAGATCAAAGAGACTGAACATCCAATACAAATAATACACCCTGAAATCAGAGTCTTCTTCGCCTATCCTTTTTCCCTTAAGATTGTAAGCACTGCAACTCCAGTTTTCAATATTTTCAATATCAAAGAATGTAACAATATCAACAAATTCTGGATAACACATCCTCTCGGCCACTTACAAAGTGTTCTTGCTGTATCAAAACATGGCTCGAAATCAATATAAACCCCACCTATTTAAAGACGGAAACAATTCAAATTCAACTCCAACAGATGATTCATAGCATACATCTCAAAACATAAAATTTACGACTTCCAACAATTAAAGGAAAATAAACCTCGAGCTGAGGGCAAGCCAAGACACAATTAATTCTCTTGAGAATAAAGTGAGACCCTTGCAGAGAAAAGACAACAATGTAAAAGGTGATCGAGACCAAAGCTTAACCAAGAAGATAAAAAGAGGCTTTGAAATAAATTACTCGGTTCTAAGTCAGCAACCATAAAGTACCGAATTCTGAAAAGGACTAACAAGTAACAAGTGCAATCATAGTGATGCATGGGGCTAAACTGGGAAGGCAGTTAGGGTAAAGGAAAAGTATGAGCAGAAGTAAACACCCAAAAATACACACAATCAGCTCAGTACATGTGAACATAATCAACAGAAATGAAATCTGATGCCGACTGTTGAAAATTTTTGAAGTGAAACTTGGAATCGGCAACGGAACTCCGCCCAATTACCTTATCAAAAGCACTGCTCTCCTCCTCTGCCCCATTCATCATATGATCACTGATCAAATCAGCCCAATAAGAAAGGAACAAAGAATTGATACAAAATTACTGTCTTCCGAAATAATTATATTTATACAAAGAGAGGCGATTAATAATGGAAAGCAAATGGAAAAGAACGATGAAGGCGACGGAGGTGTGGTGAAATGCATAAAGGGCGCGCAAAAATGGTGGCGGCTCAGTGGCTGGTGGGGTGCAGAAGAGCACTATGTCAGTATATATGTGCTGGGCCACATCTTACAGTGATCAAATTTCCAGTTGTGAATATGTCTACATTTATTTCAATTACAAATATATCTAATTTTTGAAAGGAAATTATTAATGTTCCCACGGAAAACTTTTCAACATGTTTGTCAAAAAGCAGTAATAAGGCTGGCGTATCATTTAATTTTAATTTCTAAGTTACTATTCATAAATTTATTTTTTGAGAGTTAACTTTTAAAATATGGATTAATTAAAATTTATTATATATATTTAATAAATATAATTAATTTAATTCATTATTTTCATTTATTTAAAATTTTAACCACGGTATTGTGAGACCTTACTCTATTTTATTTTTTTAATTTAATTAAATAAGTGGGCAACATTAACTCATTGATGGGAATAGGCATACACACAATTCAAATTATGACTGTCATCTTAGCCAAAATAAAAACAAGGTTCAATTTTTTTTGGGGCAAAGTGGATTGTAGTTACTTCAAGATGACGCTTTTAACCCCATAAATTATCATCATACATTTCATTGTCTTGCACTTTACAATATGTGGGGGAAAAAAAATGTAACATTTGAAAACCCATTTCAGGTAGTGTCTATCATCATATCCCTAAAGAGTGGTGCGAAAACCAACTTGTGTAATTGAACAAAATTGTACAATTATTGTGATATACGCGATCGTTCATTTCATGGACTATAGTCACACACATATAGTAGTGCTATCCTATGTGTCAAACACTTAGTTGACTTTAGTCAATTATTTGCTCACTCATGTGTATTTAGATAAGATACGATGATTAAATTTCTAATTATTTTTGCAAGGAATATTTTGTGGGAGACAATGTGAAATATCTGTTGTCTTAGGCCTACCAATCACAAGCATGTTGTATTTTAATGATGCTTCTTTGTGATTAAGGGAATGCATATATGTGCATAGCTTTCAAATCACCTTTACCTAAATATATTTGTCACTTCACTTTGTCTAGCTCCGCATGCCATTTTTTTTTTTCCCCTTTTTCATCTCTGCAAATAAATGAAGAAATTGTATACCACAAATTTTGAAAAGCCTAAGAGCCAAAAAAAAAAAAAAATTGTGATATGAGTGAGGTGATGGGTTATTAAATGAGAGAAAGGGAATGTAATTGTAACACAATTGGGACACAAACTTTGCAATAATTCTCCAAACATGAGATTGAGCAGCCATTAAAAAATAATTTGAAAAGGTGTGTAATGTTTCCAAAGTGGGAAGGTAAGGAATTAGGCAATGATTGTGATATTATTGAATCCTAAGGAATTCAACATTGTTAAAAACCAACTTGATCACTTAGCTAAGTTCTACTACTATTTAAAAATATTTTTAACAATCTATATTTGTCTTACCAGGCATATCTAAATGTGGTGAGTAATTTAAGCTTCGAATTTATAATTCCACGTATCCACGCATTTTTTTTTGTCTTACCAAAGAATGATCATTTGATTTGCTCGTAGTATTTGATATAGCAGATATAAATTTGTTAACACAATTTAAATTTTTTTTTATTTTTTAATGAACTATAATTTAAAATATAAAATATTTTTCAGATTTATGAGAAATTGTAAAATAATAATAGTAATCAACTCTAAAATAATACTCCCTCCGTCCCATTAAAAGTGACAACTTTCTCTTCTGCACAAAATCCAATGCAATTGTTGAACGCTTTATATCTCAAAATTGGTATAAGTAAAAATTATATAAAATGTATATTTTAAAACTATACAATTAGACGATTCGAACAAGACCACACTTGACTATTTTTCTCTACTTGTATCAATACAACAAAATTGAGTCAAAGTTAAACAATGAACAGTGTCAAAAGTCAAAATGGTCACTTTTAATGGGACGAAGGGAGTAATACCTTAGGTTCGAGCCTTGGAGAGGACTTAAATATCAATTAGGAAAGAGCTTCCTCTTATATACTAGTATAAATAAATCCACGTTCTCTCGATCCAGACTAATCTACTCGATAGGATAAGATATTAGATGAAAAATAACAAAAAGAAGAATAACCCATAAACAATTAAAAACTAGCTAGCTAGCCATAGAATAGTTGAAAATAATCGAGTCTCAACTCTCAACCTTTTACTTACCCAAAAAAAAAAAAAAAAAAAAACTCTCAACCTTTTAAGAATTCTGGATACCAACAATTAGAATCTCACTTCAATAAAAATATGTACATAACCTCCACCATGTTGGTAAAGCAAAACCAAATTAATTAGAAGTACTATTTTCTAAGCCAAGTGTATGCCTACTTTTTTTTTTTTTTTTTTTTTTTTTTTTTTTTATATATATAGAGGAAACTACCATAAAAATTAAATTAAATAAAAGCAAACAAAGTGCGTTGGATGTATCTATTTTAAAATATGGGATAGGGGGGAATTTGATACATATCATGTCAAAATCATATCATCATGATATTGTACTATCGATACGCATTAATAATAATAATAATATTTTTTAGTTAGATGATTAGGGATGATTGTTGTAGTACTACTAACTTTTTGGGAATGGGGTTTCGCATGCTGTTAATTATTTATACACTAATTTTTAAATATATTTATGTCGTAGATAGTTCTGTTCATCGGAACTAAACTAGAAGTAATAGTGGCAAGAATGGCAATGAAAATAACATATGGGGGAGTTGCAATCACAGGTGCCCCTTTATTGCAGCCTAATGACGATTTCTCCTGGTTTGGTCGTCCACAACTTCTCCTAACGCTCCTTCACTTCACCTTATTTACTTTTTGGTAAACGGTGGCACTCATGTGTCGGCAAAAAGTGTATGAGAGTTAAAATCACACAAATTACTCACTTCACCTTATTTATGGTAATATTATAAAATATTCATAATAAATAGACGCACGCATACACATAATTTTCCGTTCGAACAGCTCCAATATAGTACTATTAATATTTGATATATCTAATTTTACAAGTAGTATTCTTCATGTGACAGGATGCCTTTGACTCTTTGAGACGTCCTTCGCTATATGGGTTACGGTAAATAATTTATTAACCATCTACCCCTTTAATTTTAATTGTTCCCTTATTCATTGATCAAAATCTTATACTAACATAGAAGATAAAGCTGACCAATCGTTTATAACTCAAATGTTACAGTGGCAATTTGGGTATCGCGACAATATAGAGACCATTATTATAAGGATCGCATTCGCGTAAGTGTCATATTTGATTATATCAATGTTTTTTTTGGCGAAGATCTTGATTATTTCATTTCTTTTCATATACAGACACAAAAAAAATTCATAAAACTAAATACCCAATCATGTGTGTATGTATCATTTGCGTAAGTGTGGTGCTGCTTGTGCCTCCGTAACACCGTAGTTCAAACGGGTAATGTTATTGCCCAACAGTCTTTACGTGACAAAGCCCAAGTCCTTCTCCTAGTCATTCCTTGTGGAAAATCGCCAGAGCGATTTCCAGTGTTTGCAACTCAATTCTACTTGACATTGGGCTATAGGTAGAGAGTGATCAATACATCAATTAAAACTTAATAAAAATATGCAATACAAATTTTTAACAAATTCTCAATTCTCAATTCCAGTGTTAAATTATACTTATAAAAGTTTAATATCCTAAAATTATGTGATTGAAGAAAGTAACAACATCTCAATTCTCAATTAACTATATTATCTCTTATGTAACTGTGTTAAAAGATCAAATCAAAGTTACTCAATAAATAGTGTTTAATCATTAACATTATTAACGATGGAGGAAGTATTCTTTTGGTCACGGATTTAAGTGACGAGATTTAATAGTTAAAAGTAGTGTGTATATTTACGTAATCATATAATTGTATAGTTTCATAATATATATTTTATGTCATATTTTTGTTTTGTGACACGAGCCTGAAAAGGCGAGCAAATGTCTCAATGCTTTCCTTGACGTCCAGAATCAAAGGCCACAGTTGATGTCTCAACATTGCAGCCCCTGTGATCATCAGCCTCTGCACAATTCTATAGAGTCCGCAAAACAAGCACTAATAATCCTATAAATCCCTTCAGACTTGGCTCAACTCAATCCAGCAAGCAATGCACGAATCTCCACTTCCAAAATACTTGTATCACCACACATTGACCACTGCAGCCACCTCTCCAAGTCCCATTATCCCGACGCACAAAAACCAGACCTGCCCGTGTCTGTCCGTCAAAACACAGCCATCCGTATGTAATATCCAACCAGTGATCATACCATCCGGCTTCCATTTAATCCACCTCACTGAGCGAACTCCCTGCAGCCGCCCGCCTCTTCTTACCCCTATCTCCAACGTAGAGGCAAGATGAAAGGCTTTCCATTCCATCTCGCACTCTCCCCGAGAAATCCTCGCATTCCTTTCAAGCCAAACAGTCCACATTAACGCCAAAAACCTGCACTTTCCCGTCTTTACCAATTTCTCCATCCACTGCTTGATACCTCCAATCCCAACATTAGCATTATTCTGAATTAACAACTGGAAGCCCCATTTACTCCGCTGCCCATCCACATTGGAAAATAGCATGGTGCCAGTCATCATTCAAAGATCCACAAATTGAACACAGAGAAGATACACACACACAGGCGCCGCCTAAATCGTAAAACATTGCATGGAAGTGCTTCATGACACAGTAACCATAACAGAATTCCCATCTTCTCTGGAATATAAAGAATTAAATAAATGCAATTCTAAGTGCATTGCTTAAAATAGTATGTAAAAGTTTCAATTTTAATAAAATTTGGGAATAGTTACAATTTTAAAAAATAATACCAGATTACCAGCGAACCTTGTGTGACCTAGGGAGGGAGTATTATATCCACCTTCATTCCTCGTTTCTCTATTCCCATCCCAATCGGCGCCGCCACCGCGCTTTTCAGCAGCCATTTCATTTACGACGAATTGTTTGTTCGGTATGTGTGCGTTGATTTGACTGTCCTTTTAACTAACTATTTTTGCGTTCAAAGTCCGGTGATTTTGATTTAATTTATTCATTCATTCATTCATTTTTGTGTTATCGGTTCCTGATCCATTGTTGATGACTCGGTGTTGAGCAGCGTGGAAATGCTGCTGGGATTACGAACAATTTTGAGGCATCCGGACGAGTTGTATCCGATGGTGAAGCTGAAGCTGGCAGAGAGGCAGGCCGAGAAGCAGATCCCGGCGCAGCGGCACTGGGCATTTTGTTACAATATGCTTTTCAAATTCTCCAGTTTCTATGGTTGTCTTATTCAGGAGCAAGATACTGATCTTCGTGATGCAGTGAGATACATTGTGATTTTAAAAATAAAAAAAATTATTATTTGGTTCTCTAGTTCTATTATTTAACTATTCTTTTGTAGGTTTCTCTGCTTTTACATTTTGCTCTAGAATGTTGTAGTTTGTGTTCTGAGAGATTTTACTGGCGGCGCGATTGAACTTATTTTAGATTTTTAGTTAATTGAAGTAGAAAAGTGTTGGAATTAGATCTAGACATCCTTGATTCCATTTTGAATGTGTATATTTAATTAAGTATAAACAATAAGGGAAAATTTGCATAAATATCAGCAAAATTAATGATCATAAATAGAGGCAAATGCAATACAGTAGTTGCGAAAGTGGATTGGAAGCTTTCTTCCTTATTTCTTTGGCTTTTTGGAGGATTGGTTTCTTGTTCCTTCTATATGTGGAATTCGTTTGCCCTAAACGTATTACGATGATTTGTGTGAAACATTTTATTGGTATATCCATAACTGTGCCAGATATTTTGGCATTTGCTATTGTTGTATATATGTGACATTAGACAGATTTTCCTCTCAACACAATAATCACTATTTATCATATAAAGAATTGATCCAGTGAATAAGTCTTTGTATGCTGTCTTGATCTCTCTATAATTTTTTTTTTCTTTTTTTTTTTCATAATTTTTGCAGTTGTGCATTTTCTACTTGGTCATTCTAGCACTGGGCATTGTTGGTAAACTATCCTCATTCTCAATATCCTGTTATATCTTAGCCGCCAGATCTTTGGGGAGTGAAGAGATGAATGCTTGTTTAAGATTTTATCATTCCTTTCTTTCTTTGGTGATTGCAGAAGAAGATAAAAGGATTGGAACAGAGTTCAAAGTTCACATTCTAAGGGCTTTTCATTGCCACCTGTACAACCGTGATATGCATTTTTCGTGTGAGTTTTTCGTTCCCTTTCCATCCTCTTTATATTAAAGAGGTCAACGGTTGACATGAAATGCTATAGAACTACTGCAATGCATTTACATTGTCACTAAATAAAGGGAACTGGTCCTTGGCCCCTAAATTATATGGTTAAGTTGTTATATAAAATTTTTTAATTTTGGATATTCCATGTTTTTTAACAGGTGGAACAAGTCACTATGAAATTCTCATGGATGAGTTTCACCATGTTTCAACTGCTTTTCTTGAGCTCAGTACAAGGTATCCTCATATGCGGTTTTATTTTTTGTCTTTATTACACAAATTCCAATATTTTTCAATACTCAACATGTGCTTAAACTTATGTTGCTCGGACACTTGCCATTTCGGATTGTGCTCCAAAAGGACAAGCTAATTGTGTTGTGTCCCACAAAAGTACCCGTGTCCGTGTGACTGTGTCGTGTCCGGAGGACACGGGTACTCCATCCTTTTTAAAGAGTCCGAGCTACACAGGCTTAAACGTAACAATAAGTATTAATGTCATGAAGAGGTGCTTTTCTACTTTGATTCAGTGTTGTTAGAGTTCCATGCCAGGATGTGTATGTCCGTGACTACAGCTTTTGAAAAGCTATATGTTGACTATTTGAATTTAGAAAGGACATCTTGTACAAAACTAGGCACATGATGAAATGTAATATTTATTGTAAGCCCTTAAAATGCACCATATTGACAAAATATCTAGAGTCAAATTCAATCAAAATCTTAAATTTGAAAGGTTCAGTCACCTAAATTACATGTGGTGTTATCATTTAGATGGAATAGAAATACTTGACGCTTAAAATATTTTAAATAAAAGTTCACTCAAGTATAAAATATTCATCAAGTAATAAAATTGTAAGTACCAAATTGTTTCCACAAAGTAAGGAAACAACTTTGAGCTATAACATTGCAATAATGAACAATCTGTACATCTTAAGGAAAACTAATTCTTTTTTTTTTTTTTTTTTTTTTTGCAGTTATCAAATGGTAATCGAGGATACTACCATGAGAATGGGTGCAGGAATTGCAAAATTTATTTGCAAGGAGGTACAGAAATACGACCTCAATTTTGACTCTCTAGGCCACTCCTAAATCTTATCTCATGGCTGTTCATTTAGAATTTTCATGAAATCTACTTACTTGGGGATTGTTTAATAGAAGTGCATGGGTCTGGATCTAAAGTTTAAAGTTTAACATCTCTTTCAGGTAGAAACAACTGCTGAGTATGATGAATATAGTCAAATATTGGGTGGACTTTGGCTAGGGCTGTCAAAGTTGTTTTATGCTTCTGGAAAGCAAGATTTGCCTTCAGATGAGATCTCCAACTCAATGGGTTTATTTTTTCAGGTATTGATTCTATGCTATATCTTAAAGTTCTCTAACTAAACTCTTCTCAAATACATAACTCACAAAATTGTCTTATCTTCTAATCAACCAACAGAAAACAGGCATCATCAGATATTATCTCGAGAATATTAATGATTTACCGAGGTCACGCGTGTTCTGGCCCCGTGAAATTTGGAGTAAATACGTTGATAACCTGGAGGCAATTCTTCTCCTCATGTTCACTGCATCTTTTCATAATTAACAGTGATTTTGTGTTAATTTAAGATGAGTGAAATGTCTTATACTGGTACTGATATCTTGTGTTACTTTGTGCTGGTAGGACTTAAAAGCAGAGGAAAACTCAGTTAAGGCAGTGCAGTGTCTGAATGATATGGTCACAAATGCTTTAGTACATGTGGAAGATTGTCTAAAGTACATGTCGGGTCTGAGAAATATTGCCATCTTCCGTTTTTGCGCAATTGTTCAGGTAGATACGATGTTCCGTATATCTTATCATTTTGAAACCAAAATGGCTTTCTAAATGATGCCGAACTCTTGCAAGTGGAAGTATCATGATGATGGCAGTGATTGCAACATCTGAGATAAAAGTAACATGGTCCTAATATTTCTCATTCTACACATGATGTCTTGAGTTTTTCCGAAAGATTGTCATTAAATCCTTTTACATCTGGCCACAAATTATATTAGTTTTATGGAATAGGGCTAGAAATCTTAAATTCATATTTCTGATGTGATCTAGCTTATTAATCATCCAAACTTGTCCATCCACAGCATATCTTAAATTTCAATGAGTGGAATATAGAATGTAGATATATCTGGCTGATAAGCAGTTTGCTGCTTTCTAATGTTTGTCCTTTTCAGTAACTCTTAGATATTATTCAACATGTTTAAACATGTGCCCACCTCTTATTGATTAAAAGAAAATTATGAATGCACCTAGTTTATGCAGATCTTTTCAGCATGCTTTTACTGCTATATCAAAGATTCATGTTACCTCATTTCTTTACATTTAATTTCATATCAGAATGTCTACATAATTCTTCTATGCTAATATTACCAGATCATGTCAATTGGAATATTAGCTTTGTGTTACAACAACATTCAATCCTTCAGAGGAGTGGTGAGAATGCGAAGGGGTAAGCTGGTCACTCGTTATGATTTTGATTGGTACTCTATAGCTTCAGCATGGTAGTTCTATGGATCATTTGAGTTTGCATGCTCGATTACATCTTGAACTTTCTTCTATGTTGTATTTCTCTTAATAATGAATATTTCCTAATTACTGGTGTTTCTTTGACACTAGGCATTGCTGCAAAAATCATTCTCCGAACTGAAACTATGTTGGATGTTTATAGGGCTTTCTACGACTTCTCTCTCATGCTTAAATCGAAGGTATGGTGCATAAATTGAAACTTATAGTTTCATTCTTTACACCTATTTGTTTTATTTCGATGGAAGGTTTAGAAGGAATGGTTTTGGGTAAATGTGTTTTAATTTGAAAGGATTTCTTGAAGAAAAGTTTTTAAAACCTTGAATTGGTGGTTGTAAATTGTATGTTGTTAGTTGTCATATGCTTTGTTGTTCAATCATCAATGTAGGACTTGCCAATTCTTTTCACTTCTTTGTTTGCTGAGAGTATTTTACTTTTTTTTTTTTTTTTTTTTGGGGGGGGGGGGGGGGGTGGGAAACGCAAAGGTTGATGACATAGATCCTAATGCTGGAAAGACAAAGGAAAGATTAGAAGCAATCTTGAAAATCTGCAGTGATTCAGGAATCTTAACTCGAAAGTAAGCCAGCTCCCTATATATATGTACAATGGTGCATGTGATTCCATTAACTTTGCCTGATCAATAGAAAGAGCACTTTGTAATCATACTGATATCAAACATCTTTGTTCCACAGGAAATCTTATGTAATTGAAAGCAAATCCCTGTACAATGCAATAACGGTTAGTATTTTAACAACTTTCCGGCCTATCACCAATACTTGAGATGATTAGCAAAAGGAAGCATTGAGACCAACATATTTAATTTTCTTTTCTTTTCTTTTTTACTATAACAATTTAAAGTTTCTTTAATTAATGCAGATTGCCGTCATCTTCATCATACTGGCTATTTTGCTTGCATACCTATCTGCGACTTGTTATCATCATACTGGCTATGTTGCTTGCTTACCTATGTGAAGATCACCAATTCAGCATTACAATGAAACTCAAATGGGAGTTTACGCTGAACAGAAGAAATGGAGTAGATTCCTTTGTTTTCGCTTCAAGTCCATGGTTGCAAATTCCTTTGTTTTCTTCTTCCTTGTCATTATGGAGTAGATTCATCTTTCTAGTTCTAGTTCTTTCTTGTAGATTTTTACATGTTTGATATTTATGTAATTTGTATATTTATTGTTGCAATTGTTGAGTTGAATGAATATTTTGGTACCAATATTTTATGGAAAAAAGGCCAAATACATCCGTTTTCTTTTCAAAAAAGCCAAATTGGTCCTTTTTTAATTTTATTGCCGATTTAGTCCGCTACCTATGCTAATTATATCCACTTTAGTCCAAAAATCACTAATCCATCCTAGGACGCTGACGTGGCAATGATTTATTCTAAACCATACACGCTGTATCTGTTTTGAATTGTTGCCCTTCCAACGTGTTTGCCAAATAAGTGTGCAACCCAACCCGACTCTAATTTCAATCACCTCCTATATCGCAGCACCCCCAATTCAAAGCCCTTCTTTTCAATCAACCCCAATTCGAAGCCATTTATTTCAATCACCTCCCATATCGCAGCACTCCCAATTCGAACCCTAATCCCGCGACGCATATTTAAATTTCGGCAACAAAGAAACGATAATGGGGAAGTTTGGCTCAAAACTGAGGGCCGAAGAATGAAAAGGACAGTCACATGCATGTTTTTTGTCTCCTTGTGTTTAATCTTGAATCGCCTTTAAGAATGAAAAGGACCAAAATAAATCAATGTCACGTCAGTGTCCTAGGAGGGATTAGTGATTTTTGGACTAAAATGGATATAATTAGCATAGGTAGCGGACTAAATCGGCAATAAAATTAAAAAAGGATCAATTTGGCTTTTTTGAAAAGAAAACGGATGTATTTGACCTTTTTCCAATATTTTATTTAGCTTGATAATTGGTTGTTAATTTGAATAGGATACCGGAAATTGTATTTTTATTTGAATATGTGACAATTGGATTGATTAGTTTCTTCTTAAAGAATTGCATAACTGACATTAATTTACACGTATGTGGGGTTGCTTAAGCGAACCTAACAAATATAACCAATTTATTAATGGTGTGAGAATTTAATCGTTATTAAATCGATATCTAATTGAAGTACCAATCTCAATTCATTCATATGACTAGGCTATTTAATTCTTAATTAATCATACTTTTTATCTCCAATTTTGTTATTTTCTTTGGTTATTTATTTTTGATGTTATATTGGATTCATATATTATTTCTAATCTAAAACCCCTTTTTATTTTAGTTGTCATAACACATTTGAATTATATCTCATAATCCCTGTGGGGACGATACTTTGTGATGTACTACATTTATTTGTCACTACGGGAACATTATTAATACTCCATCTGTCCCAACTAAAATGTTCTATTTGAGTTCTGCACACAATCCCAAAAATATTGATGTTTTATTATTGATAATTCAATATTTTTGGAATGTTATAAATTACATAGCTAGTCCAGCAAAGTTGGAATGGTAAGCTAATATGGATCAGATTCAATTTTGAGTTAATTTGAATGTGATGTTTCTCAAGTAAGGCTATGTGATGTTTCTCAAGTAAGGCTTTAGACGCTCACCGAAAACAAAAAAAGAGTAAGACTTTAGACAGTAACGACGACAACACATTATACATTGCTGGAATGTAATACTCAATTCCATGGAATGTACTATAAAACAGTTATAGAGTACTAATACCTCCGTTTTCAAGAATGTGAAACCTTTTGGTTTTTGACAATATTTATTATTCATTTTAGATTCACATTTATACTATATAAGAAAAACGTAGTCAAGTAAGATCTTGTTATAATAGTCTCATCTTGTGCATAGAATGATTGTTGCAATTGTTGCAAATTCACGAAAACAGAGAAAGTATAACCACTATAGAGTACCACACATTGCAATTTGTGAGCTAGCTATGCATCTTTTTTCAGGTTATTTTGTTTCAAAAAAACTAACTAATTTTTTTCATCTATTATAATATAAAAGTTATTGTCCTTATGGATAGTAACCCCTTATGAATAGTGATGGGCCCTTATGAATAATTTATGAGTTGATATTATATTTATTTTTTAAATATAATTTAAATACTAACAAATCCTTTATGAATTGAAATTGTATTTAATACGATAAAAACATTAATAAATACTTTATGGATTGATATTATATTCATCAATGGAAAATAAATATTTGTATTTGATATATTAACTAAATTAGATAAATCACAATATAAAAATAAAATGATCAAATTATAGTCACATCCCACAAAATGATGTCATTATGAAATTTGTGTAGATGGTACATTCAATAATATTTTTTGCAAATCATTTCTAAATTTTAATTTATAAATTAATCCATTCACAATAGTATTTTAAAAAGAAATCGGAGAAAGTATAAATTATTGGCAGTGACTATAATTTGATCATTTTATTTTTATATTGTGATTTATCTAATTTAGTTAATATATCAAATACAAATATTTATTTTCCATTGATGAATATAATATCAATCCATAAAGTATTTATTAATGTTTTTATCGTATTAAATACAATTTCAATTCATAAAGGATTTGTTAGTATTTAAATTATATTTAAAAAATAAATATAATATCAACTCATAAATTATTCATAAGGGCCCATCACTATTCATAAGGGGTTACTATCCATAAGGATTTTAAAAAGAAATCGGAGAAAGTATAAATTATTGGTAGTGACATATTGTATATTATTCAGTTGTTGTACAATGTATATATGTATTCATGTAATTTTTAAAATAGTTTAATGAGCATGGAAAATGTAATTGCCATAATAAAGTTGATTTTTTTTTTATTAGATTTAATTTTTTTTTTATTTACATTTGTCACATTCCCGCCCAATGGGCGGTAATACTAGTAAACAATAAAGATAAGATACTTGTTTCATGTACAACGGTTTTCTTTTTGGGTTACTTTATTATGTTATGGGCTAGTATAAATAAAGTGAATTGCTATGTAAATTACTAAAGGGGATTGAAAGTGAAGGTTGGAATTAGCCAAAAATATTAGTAGTATCCCAAAAATTAAATGTAACTGCTTAGTATTTTCTGACTATTGTGTTTTATTATTAGTATCACAAAAATTAAAAGTGAAAGTATTTTCGTTTTTCCCAAGTGAAATGCTATTGTGTTTTATTATTATTATCCCAAAATTTTCAGACATGGTACTTTATATATGGATAGTTAGTTGATAATATGAATTTATGCTTGATAATGATATATATTTTGGATGATTTTATGGTGGTTTTGGTACCTCTTTACTCTTGTTGTGTTTGTTTTGTTGTTTGTAGGAAAATGGCATGGCAATGGAAAATTTTGAGCAAAGTGGAAAAGAAAGAAATAGACATGCAACCATGACTTCCCTAGTCATGGCCATGACTAGGTAGAAGACCCAAGTCCATGTGCCCAAGCCATTACATAATTGAAGATAGGGACCATGCACAAGAGTAGGAGAAGAAAAAGAAGGAAAAGAACAAAAATAATAGGAGAAGAAAAAAAGAGAAAAGAACAAAGATTGAAAGGGACATTTGAACTAAAAAGCAAGAAGAAAAAGAAGAAGAGGAGGGAGAGGACGGTAGAAAACTAACAAGAAAAGGAGAGGAGAAAAAGGAGAGAGGAAAGAAAGAAAAGAAAGAGAGGAGGAAGAAAGAAGAAGAAGAAGAAAGAAAGAGAGGAGGCCAAATCAAGTTCTCATCTTTCATATTCACAATTTGGTTGTATCTCTTCTTTACTTTTGTTTGCTCTTCTATGGATTTAGAGTAGTTTTTCATTTTCTCTAGTTTAAAGACTTGATTAAGAATGGCTTTGGAATTTGTGAGATGATGTAATTTGTGAACTATGAAACTTGATGTTTGTTGATATTTATGCAATTTCTATATCTAGGGTTGATGATTATTAATTTGGATGAATGTTTTTTGGATCCAAATGTTTGTCTAGATTAATAGTTGAATGCCAATTTAATTTGGGTATCCGTAATTGTACTTGAATTGAATAGGTGGCAACCGGGTTGATTAGTTCCTTCCCGGGGAATTGTGTAATCAAATTGGAAATTACTCCGCGTAGGTAGTAATTGGTTTGAATCGGGCTTTTCTAAATTCTAATGCAATTGAACAATATTTTCTATGGGCGTACCTAGAAATGTTGATTTGATTAGGGATAATTAACGGGCGTACCTTAATTGTCTAATCTGTAAGGAAAAGTTGGTTGTCTAAGCGGACCTGACAACTATAACCGGTTTATTAACTTGTATCATGTTTATGCATCAATGATCTATTCCAATTGCCATTCCAAATCATTCTTTGAACTAGAGGCTTTTAATTCCATAAGTTAAAATCCAATATTTTTAATCTTGTGCTCTTGAACTCATCTTGGTATTTACTTGCTTGTGTATTTCTTTATTTTCTTAATTTTAATATCATAATCTTGTGACAATGCTCAAACCCCCCTTTTTAACTATTGTATATATTATGAAAATGTTGCAGTCCAATCCCTGAGGACTCGACCCTTGTCACTGCTATACTATATCTATTTTGTACTTGGTGACATTGGAATCAATTTAATTTTGCAGCTACACGACAAGCTGTCAAATTTTGGCGCCGTTGCCGGGGATTGGCGTTCAACAAAAAAAATTATGTGATATTTTTTATCTTTTTAGTTTTAATTGGTATTTTCCTTGTTTATGCCTCGTTCTTCTCGTACAGGTGAGTTGATATTTGATCCAGAGATTGAGAAGACAGCTCGTAGATTGACAAGGGAAGCCAAGTTAAGAAAAAAATCTAAAGTTTCTACATCAACTTCTGGTTTATCATTGGCTACAGAGCTGGACACTTCTAGTTCCAGTAGTGAAGGAAGTGATACAGAACCTTTAGAAGAAAAAAACATTGTCATGGCTGAAGATAACCGCACATTGAGGGAGTTGGCTGCTCCTGACTTAACACAGCAGCCTTTATGCATTACATTTCCTACAATTGATGACGAAACTCCCTTTGAGTTAAAATCTGGATTGATCCATTTGTTGCCTGAATTTAATGGTCTTGCAGGTGAAGAGCCTCACAAGCATCTCCAGGAATTTGATGTAGTATGTTCAAGCATGAAACCCCCTGGAGTTACAGATGAACAAATCAAATTGAGGGCATTTCCATTTTCATTGAAGGGGAGTGCAAAAGATTGGCTCTATTATCTCCCAGCAGGTAGCATTACAACATGGACTGACATGAAAAGAAAGTTCTTGGAGAAGTATTTCCCAGCCTCAAGAGCTGCAAATTTGAGGAAGGAAATATGTGGCATCAAACAACAATCAGGTGAAACGCTCCATGAATACTGGGAGCGGTTTAACAGGCTTATAATTAAATGTCCTCAACATCAAATCCCACCCCAATTGTTAATTCAATACTTCTATGATGGTTTGTTGTTGATGGACAGAAACATCATTGATGCTGCAAGTGGAGGAGCTTTGGTAAATAAGACTCCAACACAAGCCTGGGAGTTGATTGATCGAATGGCAGAGAATACTCAACAGTTTGGCACAAGGGATGCAATGCCAAATAATATGCCAAGTGGTGATTCTTCAATGAAAACAATGCAACAACAGCTTTCAGAGTTGACAAGCTTTGTTCGTAAAATGGCCACAGGAAGTATAAAGCCAACTGTACAGGTGAAGGCATGTGGTATTTGTACAAGTCCAGAACATCAAACTGATGCATGCCCAACTCTCCAAGAAGATGCACCGGTGGATGTGAATGCACTTGACTATTCCAACAGACGTCCACAGTATAATCCCTATTCCAATACCTACAATCCAGGTTGGAGAGACCATCCAAATCTTCGATATGGCAATCAACATCAACAACAAAATCATCCATCTTCAGCACCACAACAAGTGCACCCTCCTCGTCAATATGAAAGGCAACCACCTCAAGCTACGACAAGTTCAAGTCCATCTTTGGAAGAATTGGTGAAATCCATGGCCACATCAACTTTGCAATTTCAACAAGACACGAAGGCAAGTATTGAAAAATTGCAAAGCCAAATTAATCAAGTGTCTGAGGAAGTTAGGCAAATTCGAGAGAAAGGAAAGTGGCCAGCTCAACCCGAGCCAAACCCAAAGAACGTGAGTGCCATGATCTTGAGGAGTGGAAAGGAAGTTCAAGGTCCACCTCCAATTTCAAAGGAGCAAAATGAAGAACAAATTGAGAAGGAGATTGAAAAGGAGGCAGAAACTTCTAACAAGGTAAATTCTAATTCAATTCCTTCATATCAAACTAAAGTACCTCCTTTTCCTGACAGGTTAAAGAAACCCCCAAAGGTTGACAAAAGGAAAGAGATGCTTGAAATCTTCAAAAAAGTTGAGTTGAACATTCCACTTTTGGAAGCTATAAATCAAATCCCCAAGTATGCAAAGTTCTTGAATGAATTGTGTGCCAACAAAAAGAAACTTCGGGGAGATGAGCACATAATAGCAGGTGAGAGTGTCTCTGCAGTCATAAAAAGAAAGATCCCACCTAAAACAGGTGATCCGGGTATGTTTTCAATTCCTTGCAAAATTGGAGCAAAAGAGGTGAGCAAAGCCATGTTAGATTTAGGTGCTGCGATAAATGTTATGCCACGATCAATGTATGATTCCCTAAATCTAGGTCCATTGAAAGAAACAGGAATTATTATTCAACTTGCTGATAGAACAAATGCTTATCCGGATGGTATGCTTGAAGATGTGTTAGTGCAAGTTAATGATGTTATATTTCCTGTTGATTTTTATGTTTTGGACATGAATGATGCTCATTGCTTTAACCCACCTCCTCTTTTGTTGGGAAGACCTTTTATGTACACTGCAGGAGCAAAGATTGATGTGAAGAAAGGCACACTTACCTTGGAATTTGATGGAGAAGAAATTCATTTCAATCTTTTTGAAGCTATTAAACATCATGATGATTCTGAAGCCCTGTACTCTATTGATGTTATTGATCCTTTGGTGCAGGAAACATTTGAATTAGCTAGCAAGGATGAATTGGAAATTGCTTTGACAAAGCATCACCAGCTAGAGAATGAAATGGAGATAGCTGTGAGCAAGAAAATACAAAGAGTTGTTAAAGAATTAGACTCACTTCCTCAAGAGTCACAAAGGTATGAAGTAGTTCCAATTTTTATTCCTGAAACTAATGAACGTTTATATCCATCTGTGATGCAGGCACCTAAATTGGAATCGAAGCCCTTACCAGAGAATTTGAAATATGTGTTCTTGGGTGATGAAGAGACTTTGCCAGTAATCATCTCTTCAAAGTTGACAACCGAACAAGAGGAGAAATTGGTTCGTGTGCTTAGAGATCACAAAACGGCTATTGGATGGACAATAGCAGACATAAGAGGCATAGATCCCTCCTTTTGTACTCACAGGATCACACTAGAAGAGAATGCCAAGCCAGTCAGACAAGCTCAAAGGAAGTTGAATCCAATTATGACTGAGGTGGTGAAAAAGGAAGTCATGAAACTACTTGATGCGGACATCATTTACCCTATCTCAGATAGTAGTTGGGTGAGTCCTGTTCAAGTTGTCCCGAAGAAAGCTGGAGTGACTGTAGAAGAGAACAAAGATGGTGAGAAACTTCCCGTTCGTAAGCAAACTGGGTGGAGACAGTGCATAGATTACCGTAAGCTAAATGGTGTAACAAAGAAGGATCATTTTCCTCTTCCTTTCATTGATCAAATGATTGAAAGATTATCTGGACATGCTTATTATTGCTTTCTAGATGGTTTTTCAGGATATTTTTAGATTGCAATAGCACCGGAGGACCAGGAAAAGACTTCTTTCACATGCCCATTTGGAGTGTTTGCTTATAGAAGAATGCCTTTTGGACTTTGCAACGCCCCAGCCACATTCCAAAGGTGTATGATGAGCATTTTGTAACACCCCCATTTTAAAAACAGCGGAAGAAAGGGTGTTACCGCCACATTTTCTATTTAAGCTCACCACCAAGTTAACTTAAATAGAAAATGCTAAGGCTAAAATTTAAAATACATTTAAAACCATAGTTGCTAGTCATAAGATAATAATTTCTCAAAATCGTATTAGTACATATGCTGATAAATATAAAGTTCACGGTAAAAATGTAAGTAATTATTTAAAATACCAATTTGACCTCGCAGGGTCGAAACGAAATAGTACGACATAAAAGCTTATTTCGAGAAAATCCCCAAAATCCCAATGCAAATGCCATGCCAATCTCAGTCACCTATCCTGAAAAAGAGTGAAAGCAACAACATCAGCAATGCTGAGTAAGTCAATCCCCTATCCCACACATACTGGAGACTCAGGGTTGACCCAACGACACCAAGGAATAATTAATATAGCAACACCGATAAATTTACCGAATTTGATTTCCAAAATTAATAATGTAGGTAACACATATGTTAAATGAAACCAATCCAATGCACCATACCAATCCAATAATCACATATATCATCTCTCGCCATGCAGAGGACTCTATAACTACAACACCGGTGTCCTAGACTAGTACTCCGACTGTCTAGGGTTATAGACACATACAGGCTCTACCGATAGGAGGGACAATTACCCTCATCCAATATCCAATATCCAAATATCCATAGACCATAGAGTTCATGCATTGGTTTCATAAAGCATATATTTCACCAAAGCCAATTTGCATATTTATTGTACCACCAGATCCCAAAAATAAAAGGTCGAGTACCTTGTATTTATACCATTTACCATTAAACTTAGAGAAAACCGACACCATAAATCAAGACATCACTGAATCACAAACCCATTGCTTCGGTAATAACATAGGATTCAAGACAGACACGTCATTACCACAATCAAGGGATTAAAAGTCATGAAATTATTTCTTGCTACAGAGATCAACAACTTAAACACACCTACTGCCCAAATGTTTTAAAATGAACAAGTATAAAATTCAGGTTGCCATCAACGAATTATTGGACCATTGGGACCCGCGCAACCAATACACCCACACACTACTTGAATTCATTTTGCTTTAAAATCAATCTGTCCAAACTCGTCCACATAAAGTATTAGATACACTTATATATATGTGTATATATATGTATAACCGAATAACAGTGGAAGCTTTAACACATCTCCAATGCAAAAATCGGGACTTTGATCAACCAAGACGAAAATAAAAGAGAACGGGCGAAAGCAATAGTGGACAGAAAACAAAGACAACGACGGAGACCATGGTTTCGATTCTCTTACATAAACAGTTAGAGCAAAAATCGGGGTTTGGGCAAACTGAATAAACAGAAAGTAAACAAAAGAAACTACATACATGTACTGAAGCAATTGTAGGATTAATAGGATAGCCAAGAAGAGAGAAAGAGACAAATCAAACCGATGAGTGGAATACAGAATTAACTTACACTTTAGAATTGATGATTGGTGAAAGCAGTTGTAATTGCTGAGAGATTTACACCCAATTGCCAATACCACCACTATCTGAATGAAAGTTTTAGAGTTAATAAGAGATTCACAGTTTGAAGGGAAGAAATTGTATACGCAGAGAAGATGGAAAAGAAGTGAAGGTTAACTGGGTTTTATAAAGTAATGGTGGAAAAGTTCAACAGAGATGACGTTGGATTTGACTGAGAGTTGGTTAGTGTTCTAGATGGTTGCCAAAATTTACGGGAACTCTAAGGTGGCGGCCAGAATTGTTGGGGAGACTCATTCTAAAACCCCCAAATCAACACTTAGTCCCAATAATAGCCAACTGCATCAGATTATACCTATCATAGTTAGTAATTATAGTTATATAATATAAATAAAATACTATTAAAACAAGTATGATCCAAATCCTAACTCCTGCTACTCAATACATTTCACTTTATGTAAGCAAAAATAACTCTTCGACCAAGTTTCCTTTATTAATATGATATTATATATAAACCAATTAAATTAATCCAACTAAAATTTAAATTCTCCATTAATAGTAATAATAATAATAATAATAATAATAATAATAATAATAATAATAATAATTATTAAACTTGGACATCACAATCTACCCACCTTAGAGAAAAACTTCGTCCTCGAAGTTTGTTAGAATATGTCGTTTCCAAAAACTAGACGTAGAATATAATACTAACCTTATATTATCAAGTCGTCACATCCTCCCCACCTTGGATAAATAGTTATGTCCGCATAACTTGTTCGCTAGCTTCGATAAATAACTCTGGGTATTTTGCGTTTACATCTTCCTCCATCTCCCATGTAGCTTCTTCATAGTCGTGGTTTGACCATAAGACTTTAACCATGCGAATTGTTCGATTCCTTGTTGCTCTCTCTTTTGTATCCAGGATGCGCATCGGACGTACCTCGTATGTCAAGTCTTCGTCCAACTCAATGACTTCCGGTTGGAGAATATGAGAGGGGTCATGATGATATTTCTTCAATTGAGATATATGAAAGACATTGTGTACTCGTGTAAGCTCCACTGGTAAGGCAAGTCGGTAGGCAAGACTTCCTACTCGCTCGACAATCTCGTAAGGGCCAATATATCGTGGGCTTAACTTCCCACGCTTCCCAAAACGCATCACTCCTCGCATCGGCGATATTTTTAAGAGGACCTTATCACCAACCGCGAATTCACCCATTTGGCGTCGTTGATCGGCATAGCTCTTTTGTCGATCTTGAGCTGCTTTCATCTTCTGCTGGATGATTTTAATTGCTTCGACTGAGTCATCAATAAGTTGTGGTCCCACAACCACTTTCTCTATATTATCTCTCCAACATAATGGGCTTCGACACCTCCGTCCATATAATGCTTCAAACGGTGCCATCCCAATACTTGAGTGGTAGCTATTATTATATGAAAACTCGATTAGAGGCAATCGATCTTCCCAACTACCCTTGAATTCTAGGACGCATGCCCGTAACATGTCCTCCAGTGTTTGTATTGTCCTTTCAGTTTGACCGTCTGTCATGGGATGGAATGCAGTGCTCATCTTCAACTTAGTTCCAAAAGCTTCTTGTAACTTCGTCCAGAAATTTGAGACAAATCGGCTGTCTCGATCAGACACAATGTCTTGAGGTATTCCATGCCTCCTCACAACATTGTCAACGTATGCCTTCGCTAGTTGATCCATGGTCCATGTGTCCTTCATGGGTATAAAAATAGCTGCTTTAGTGAGTCGGTCCACAATTACCCATATTTTATTCATACCCCTCAGTGTCTTCGGCAGTCCAGATACGAAATCCATAGAGATGCTCTCCCATTTCCATGATGGAATCTCCAACGGTTGCATCAAGCCCAACGGCTTCTTACGCTCAGCTTTTACTTTCTGACATGTCAAGCACTTTGACACAAACTCACTTACTTCTTGCTTCATCCTTGGCCACCAGAACACTTCTTTCAGATCTTTGTATAATTTGCCTTCTCCTGGGTGCACTGAATATGGTGTGTTGTGCCCTTCCTCCATGATCCTTTGTTTCAACTCCACACACTTTTTCGGTACGCACCATCGTCCTTGATAACGAATACTCCCATCTTCATGAATTTTGAACTCGTCTGCCTTGCCTTGCGCTATCTTCTCTTTGATTCTTTCAAGTTTCACATCTCCAGGTTGAGCTTCACGAATCTCATCGAATAATGTTGGTTTGATGGTTAAGTTGTTCAACATAGCCAACACTGTTCCTTGATGAACAAGCTCAATATCCAACCGAACCAAATCCATATAGAGCTCAGAAGGCAGTATTCTTGTGTTTGCCAAATGTTTCGTCTTACGACTTAGTGCATCAGCCACCACATTTGCCTTCCCTTCATGGTAAGCAATGTCTAGGTCATAGTCTTTAATGAGCTCGAGCCACCGTCTTTGCCTCATATTCAGCTCTTTTTGTGTGAAGATGTATTTCAAACTCTTATGATCAGTAAATATCCTACTTGTTCGCCCATATAGGTAGTGCCGCCAGATCTTTAAGGCAAACACCACAGCTGCTAGTTCCAAGTCATGTGTAGGATAATTTTCCTCATGTGGCCTCAATTGTCGCGAGGCATAAGCTATGACCTTCCGTTGTTGCATCAGAACACAACCAAGTCCAAATTTTGATGCATCACTATATATCTCAAAGTCTTCTTTGTCGTTTGGCAAAGTGAGAATAGGTGCTGAAGTGAGCAACTTCTTAAGCTCTTGGAAGGCTTGTTCGCACTGCTCCGTCCATTGATACTTCAGCCCCTTTTTCAGCATTTGAGTCAAAGGTCGAGCAATTTTGGAGAAGTCCTTAATAAACCTTCTATAGTATCCTGCCAAACCCAGAAAACTTCGAATCTCCGATTGGCTCTTCGGTACAGGCCATTCAGCGACTGCTGCTACCTTTGTCGGATCCACTGATACTCCTTCAGCTGAAACAATGTGACATAAGAATGCCACTTTATCTAGCCAAAACTCGCATTTCGACAGTTTAGCATAGAGTTGGTGCTTCCTCAACAATTCCAACACTTGGCGTAAGTGTTGCGCATGCTCCTCTGCATTCCTTGAATATATCAAGATATCATCAATGAAGACGACTACGCATTGGTCCAACAGTTCCCGGAAGACATTATTCATCAGTCCCATGAAGGCTGCTGGTGCATTCGTCAAGCCGAAGGACATCACCGTAAATTCATAGTGTCCATACCTTGTACGAAATGCTGTCTTAGGTATGTCCTTCTCTGCCACCCTCAGCTGGTGATACCCTGATCGTAGATCAATTTTTGAAAAGACTCTTGCACCCTTTAACTGGTCGAACAAGTCATCGATCCGCGGTATGGGATACTTGTTTTTAATTGTTATTTGGTTCAGTCCTCGATAATCAATGCATAGCCTCATCCCTCCATCCTTCTTTCTGACAAAGAGCACTGGAGCTCCCCATGGTGAAGTGCTTGGTCGAATATATCCTTTACTCAGCAACTCTTCTAATTGATCCTTCAATTCTTTCATCTCAGCCGGAGCTAATCGATATGGAGCTTTTGAGATTGGCTCCGTTCCAGGCACCAAATCAATTGTGAAGTCTACATCTCGAACAGGTGGCATCCCTGGTATCTCTTCAGGAAAGATGTCCGGGTATTCCTTGATCACTGGTATCGACTCCAATCCTTCTTCCTTAGCTTGCATGTTGTGCACATGACACATGAACAGCGGGTATCCTTTGCGTAGCATTGTCCCCAGTTGTGGAGCTGTCACCCACTTGGTAGTTGGCTTACGCGGGTTCACATAGTAGGCCACCTTCTCTCCTTTCGGTCCTCGCAGGACCACCTTCTGCTTTTGACAGTCGATCCTTGCCTTGAATTGTGTTAGCCAATCCATCCCAAGGATAATGTCAAAATCCCTCAGATCAAATTCTGCCACTGATGCCAGAAAGACTACTCCTTCTATGGTGATAGGGACATCAATATATCTTTTCTTACAGGGAATTACGTCCCCTGATGGTAGAGAAATCCCTAGTGTGATAGACTCAGGTGGTGGAAGTTGTAGACTCTTAACTACTCGAGATGCCATAAACGAACAGCTTGCACCAGAATCAAATAATATATGAACAGGTACACCAAGTATTAAAAATGTACCTTGCAAGACATCGGCTTGTTGCTCCGGTAAATCCGCCTGATTAATCACATTGAGGCGTCCCTGCTGCTCGAATCGGTTTCCTCCACGGTTCTGATCATTACCACCCCGATTTCCATTTCCTTGTTGCTGCTGATATGGACGCTGATTATTTCCATTGCGGTTCCTGTTCCAGTTCCTATTTCCATTCCAATTCCCATTTCCATTCCTCTGATACTGATTATTCTGTCCTTGCTGGTATTGCTGTTGTTGCTGTCTCGGACCTCTGTTCAGATCCTCTCGTATCGTGATCCTATCAATGCGAGTGTGGCACTCCTTAGCAAAGTGTCCCTCTTTGCCGCATCGGTTACATGCTGTTGGGCTGGGGCATTCTTTCACCAAATGTCGCCGATTGCACTTCGAACAAGGGGTCAAGATTCTTCCCCTTTCTTCCCTTCTTTGTCCTCCATCTCTGTGGTCACGTTCTTGCCTTGGAGGGTTGTTATCATTCTTTCCAATCTCAATCCTTCCTCTTTTCTCTTGAGTCTGCCTCTCATTCAGTTTCCTTTTATGCTCTTGGACTCGAGCAACTGCACATGCCCGATCATAGATCTTTTGAAGACTTGAGAATTGTTTACCTCCTAATCCCTCCCGAATTGCCAAGATGAGACCCAACTCGAATTTTTGTGCCTTATCATGATCAGTTGGCACCAAAGCTGGAGCAAAATTCAGTAGTTCAGTAAACTGAACGTAGTATTCATGCACACTCATCTTTCCTTGTCGCAAGGTTATGAACTCCTCATACTTTGCATTTTTAACACTCATCGGATAGAATCTCTTCCTTAAGGCCTCCTTGAACTCATCCCATCCATATCCCGCAGTTTGATCTTGGATGTGTAGTCTCCACCACTTATCAGCTGCTTTTCTCAGAAAGTAGGTCGCTATCTCCACCCTTTGGTCATCCGGACACTTTATTGCTGTGAGTAGCTTATCCAGTGTATCAATCCATTCTTCCAGCTTTTCAGGGTCTTCCTGTCCTTCATAAGTTGGCGGCCTATGTTTGAGAACCACGTCGAGGTAGTCAATTGGTGCCGGTGTTGGTGGTACGACAGGAGCAGCATGTGTATCATCCCTTTGCCTATGAAGGTCGGCACTCAGCATAACCACCATTTGTTCAAGAACCCTTAATCGTTCCCTATCATTGTTTGGAAGAGGTGCATTGAAAGGATTAGGTTGATCTCCCACTGGGTCAACTTCGCGGTCATCTGCCTGATTGTTGGCCATTCTGCTTCACACGCACACAATACATAAGTTCTTGTTTGAGTATTCCAGAAAATGTAGCAGATATATAAAAATGGATATAGAAATAAGACAGTAGCAAAAGAGTAGTCCACTCAAAATGCCCAAAAACAATACCAACAGTAAGCAATTTCAAATGCAACATAGAATTAATCATATAGACGAAACGAAATCATAATAGTAAAAGTGATCATTCACTCCTCTTCGTACTCCTCATCGGGGTTGAGTCACTTTGATTTGCTACACATTGTTGTATGCGCGTTTTAATTTCCGCCAACCGAGCATTGGTAGCGGCCCTATCCTTCTTGGCTTCTGCAACAAAGTTGCGGGCATCCTCTATTCGTTTGTTCACACGTTCCTCCAATGTTGCCATTAAGGTTTCGTTTCTTTGCTGGAGCATTTCGTTCCGTTCATTGGATCGTTTCAGCTCCTCTTGAGTTTCGTCTAACCTCTTTACGAGGTGTGGTATCATACCCAAAAGATCATTAATGACCTTATCCCGACTATTTCCATCAGCCATCTAAATAATCCAAATCCAACATCATATCATATATCCATAATTACCAACAAGTCAGATGTGCAATATGATGCAAATGCCCACCCCAAAATTTAAAAATATTTAATGCAACAGATATATATAATTTTAATGCATACTCAAAATAATAATAAGTTAATAACCACGAGGATAATAATAACAATGATAATTACACCACTATTTACTAAAAATATGTATATGTTCGGTTAAAGTAATACTACATGCATCTTTTCATCAAATTCTTTGCTACCGATTTCCTTTCATTTTTTTTTTAAAAAAAAAAAAAAAAATATAAATATATAGACCGAGTCTCCACTCTAAGAAAAAAAACAGGGTCCGCCATAACTGCAGTATTTTTTTGAAATCATATGACCACCAATAAAATTACATACGCATTAAAGTACTAAAGTGTACTAAATTGATATGTTAAAAAAAAAATACGCAAAGCTTTAAAATACTTGTAATATGAGCTACTGTTAGTATTTTAAAAAAAATAGGTAAATAGTTTCTAAAACATTCTAGACTAATAATTAAAATATATGTTTAATATATTTAAAAATATTTGCGCTCTGATACCACTTTGTAACACCCCCATTTTAAAAACAGCGGAAGAAAGGGTGTTACCGCCACATTTTCTATTTAAGCTCACCACCAAGTTAACTTAAATAGAAAATGCTAAGGCTAAAATTTAAAATACATTTAAAACCATAGTTGCTAGTCATAAGATAATAATTTCTCAAAATCGTATTAGTACATATGCTGATAAATATAAAGTTCACGGTAAAAATGTAAGTAATTATTTAAAATACCAATTTGACCTCGCAGGGTCGAAACGAAATAGTACGACATAAAAGCTTATTTCGAGAAAATCCCCAAAATCCCAATGCAAATGCCATGCCAATCTCAGTCACCTATCCTGAAAAAGAGTGAAAGCAACAACATCAGCAATGCTGAGTAAGTCAATCCCCTATCCCACACATACTGGAGACTCAGGGTTGACCCAACGACACCAAGGAATAATTAATATAGCAACACCGATAAATTTACCGAATTTGATTTCCAAAATTAATAATGTAGGTAACACATATGTTAAATGAAACCAATCCAATGCACCATACCAATCCAATAATCACATATATCATCTCTCGCCATGCAGAGGACTCTATAACTACAACACCGGTGTCCTAGACTAGTACTCCGACTGTCTAGGGTTATAGACACATACAGGCTCTACCGATAGGAGGGACAATTACCCTCATCCAATATCCAATATCCAAATATCCATAGACCATAGAGTTCATGCATTGGTTTCATAAAGCATATATTTCACCAAAGCCAATTTGCATATTTATTGTACCACCAGATCCCAAAAATAAAAGGTCGAGTACCTTGTATTTATACCATTTACCATTAAACTTAGAGAAAACCGACACCATAAATCAAGACATCACTGAATCACAAACCCATTGCTTCGGTAATAACATAGGATTCAAGACAGACACGTCATTACCACAATCAAGGGATTAAAAGTCATGAAATTATTTCTTGCTACAGAGATCAACAACTTAAACACACCTACTGCCCAAATGTTTTAAAATGAACAAGTATAAAATTCAGGTTGCCATCAACGAATTATTGGACCATTGGGACCCGCGCAACCAATACACCCACACACTACTTGAATTCATTTTGCTTTAAAATCAATCTGTCCAAACTCGTCCACATAAAGTATTAGATACACTTATATATATGTGTATATATATGTATAACCGAATAACAGTGGAAGCTTTAACACATCTCCAATGCAAAAATCGGGACTTTGATCAACCAAGACGAAAATAAAAGAGAACGGGCGAAAGCAATAGTGGACAGAAAACAAAGACAACGACGGAGACCATGGTTTCGATTCTCTTACATAAACAGTTAGAGCAAAAATCGGGGTTTGGGCAAACTGAATAAACAGAAAGTAAACAAAAGAAACTACATACATGTACTGAAGCAATTGTAGGATTAATAGGATAGCCAAGAAGAGAGAAAGAGACAAATCAAACCGATGAGTGGAATACAGAATTAACTTACACTTTAGAATTGATGATTGGTGAAAGCAGTTGTAATTGCTGAGAGATTTACACCCAATTGCCAATACCACCACTATCTGAATGAAAGTTTTAGAGTTAATAAGAGATTCACAGTTTGAAGGGAAGAAATTGTATACGCAGAGAAGATGGAAAAGAAGTGAAGGTTAACTGGGTTTTATAAAGTAATGGTGGAAAAGTTCAACAGAGATGACGTTGGATTTGACTGAGAGTTGGTTAGTGTTCTAGATGGTTGCCAAAATTTACGGGAACTCTAAGGTGGCGGCCAGAATTGTTGGGGAGACTCATTCTAAAACCCCCAAATCAACACTTAGTCCCAATAATAGCCAACTGCATCAGATTATACCTATCATAGTTAGTAATTATAGTTATATAATATAAATAAAATACTATTAAAACAAGTATGATCCAAATCCTAACTCCTGCTACTCAATACATTTCACTTTATGTAAGCAAAAATAACTCTTCGACCAAGTTTCCTTTATTAATATGATATTATATATAAACCAATTAAATTAATCCAACTAAAATTTAAATTCTCCATTAATAGTAATAATAATAATAATAATAATAATAATAATAATAATAATAATAATAATAATAATAATAATAATAATAATTATTAAACTTGGACATCACACATTTTTTCTGAATATGTTGAGAAAATCATTGAGGTATTTATGGATGACTTTAGTGTTCATGGTAATAGTTTTGATGAATGTCTAGGAAATTTGGCTTTGATTCTAAATCGATGCATTGAAACTAATCTTGTGTTGAATTGGGAAAAATGTCAATTTATGGTTGAACAAGGCATTGTTTTAGGTCATAAAGTGTCATCACAAGGTATAGAGGTAGATAAGTCAAAAGTTGATTTAATTGATGCTCTACCTTATCCTTGTTCTGTGCGAGAACTTCGTGGATTTTTAGGCCATGCAGGTTTCTATAGGCGATTCATCAAGGACTTTTCCAAGATTGGAGCACCATTGTTTCGATTGCTGCAGAAAGATATGCCATTTGAGTTCAATGATCAATGCAAGCAAGCTTTTAACAAGTTGAAAGAACATCTCACAACCCCTCCAGTGATTCAACCACCAAATTGGGAACTACAATTTGAGTTGATGTGCGATGCAAGTGACACTGCTGTAGGGGCTGTTTTGGGACAAAGAATTGGAAGAGCATCCCATGTCATTTATTATGCTTCCCGAGCATTGAATGGGGCTCAATTAAATTATTCAACAACTGAAAAAGAAATGCTTGCTGTTGTTTTTGCTTTGGATAAATTTAGATCATATCTTTTAGGAACTAAAGTAGTTGTTTTTTCTGATCATGCAGCATTAAGATATTTGATGACAAAGAAAGAGGCCAAGCCAAGATTGATTAGATGGGTTTTACTTTTACAGGAATTTGACATTGAAATTCGTGACAAAAAGGGAACAGAGAACTTAGTTGCTGATCATTTGAGTCGTATAATCACTGAACCTAATGAGATTCCTATTCGGGAATCCTTTCCTGATGAGCAACTTCTTTCTATCTCTGTTATTTCTCCTTGGTATGCTGATATAGTCAATTTCTTGGTTACTAATGAATTTCCTACAGGTTGGCCTAAAGCAAAAAGAGACAAGCTTAAGAGTGATGCAAAATACTACATTTGGGATGATCCCTACCTTTGGAAACGTTGTGCTGATCAAGTTATTCGAAGGTGTGTTGATGAAGGTGAATTTCAATCCATTCTAGCATTTTGTCATTCCATGGCATGTGGTGGACATTTTGGACCTCAAAGAACTGCGAAGAAGGTGTTAGAAAGCGGATTCTTTTGGCCTACTCTATTCAAAGATGCATATATATTCTGTAAGTCATGTGATAGATGTCAAAGAGTAGGTAATATTTCTTCCCGTGATCAAATGCCTCAAACTCCTATGATGTTTCTTGAAATATTTGATGTTTGGGGTATAGACTTTATGGGTCCTTTCCCTAATTCACATGGTTATTTGTATATTCTATTGACTGTGGATTATGTGTCTAAATGGGTGGAAGCCAAAGCCACCCGGACTAACGATTCGAAAGTGGTTGCAGATTTCCTTAGGTCTAACATCTTTGCTAGGTTCGGGATGCCAAGAGCCATTGTGAGTGATAGAGGGACTCATTTTTGCAACAAGACCATCACAGCTCTTTTCAAGAAATATGGTGTTTTGCATAAAGTCTCAACCTCATATCATCCACAGACCAATGGACAAGCAGAAGTGTCAAACCGAGAGATCAAGTCCATTTTAGAGAAAACGGTCCAACCAAATCGAAAAGATTGGAGCTTGAGACTAGATGATGCATTATGGGCCTACCGCACAGCTTACAAGACACCAATAGGGATGTCACCCTATAGGTTGGTATTTGGGAAACCATGTCATCTACCTGTGGAGTTACAACACAAGGCATTTTGGGCGGTACAAAAGTGCAACATGAATTTTCAAGAGGCCGGGATCCAAAGGAAGTTACAAATTCAAGAACTGGAAGAAATAAGAAATGAGGCATATGACAATGCTATGCTCTACAAGGAGAAAAATAAAGTCTTCCATGATCAACAAATTTCCAGAAAAAGTTTTGAAGTTGGCCAAAAAGTTCTTTTATATCATTCGAGACTTAAACTTTTTCCTGGTAAGTTACGTTCTAGATGGATTGGACCATTTGTTGTTACTAAAGTATTTTCCTATGGTGCAGTTGAGATTCAAAGCTTGAAGACGGAGAAGAAATTTGTTGTCAATGGGCACCGTCTCAAACCATATTATGAGGGATTTCCAATTGAGCCTATAGAGTTGGTGTCCCTTGTTGATGCACAAACTGGAAGATAAATTTGGAAGAAGTCTAGCTCAAGGACTTTAAACAAAGCGCTTCTTGGGAGGCAACCCAAGCAATTTAACTATTTTAATACTATATATTTTGCTATATTGATGAATATATTTTGGTTTAAATTTGATATCTAATAGTCTTTTGTCAATGATTTTGTAGATGTGAAGATGGAATTTGGGATCAAGAAACAAGTGGTGATGTGTGAAAGGGGAATTCTCAGTGAAGAAGGCCATTGGTAGTTATGAGCATGATTAACTAGTATATTAAAAAAAATAATAATAATAAAAAAATTTAAAATTAAAAAAAAAAATTAATTAAAAAAAAATTATTAAATTAAATAATAATATATACTACCTCCGTTTCTTTTTAAGTGTTACGTTTCTCCTCTGCACATTTGCCAATGCACATTTTAAACTATTAATAAGTCAAATTCGATACAAGTACAAATTCTAAAAATTTTATATATAAAAACTATAAGATGTGACGAATCCAACAAGATCTCACTTGACTATATTTTTTCTTGTATAACTACAAGAAAAATAGAAGTCAAAGTGCTACAATGAACAGTAGAAAAAGTCAAAACGTAACACTTATTTAGAAACGGAGGGAGTATATATATTATTATTTAAGTTAAATTCAGGAAGGAACATACCTCTTAATCATGCCCATGCCCAAGATCTTGATAGAAGCTTGTGTTGAAAACCAAAATTTCAGGAAACCTCACTACCCTTAGTCATGGCCATGGATAAACTCCATTTGCCTACCTGCATTTGGTTCCTTTTTGAGCTTTAATTTTCAGGAAACTTCCCTATTGTTAGTCATGGTCATGATTAAGCCTCACTTACTCCACTGTATCAAAATGAATTGAGCTATATTTTTCTGGGCACTCCACTATCTTTATTCATGCCCATGAATAACTCACCCCCACCTTACTGAAACCCAAATTATTTCATCCTCATCCAAATCAATTGAAACCCAAAATGAATTGAGCTATACTTCTTTCTTCTTACCAAATTTTCTATCTTTCTTCTTCCCTAAGTCCGGCAGCCACCTCAGTCGCCGGAGCGCCGCCGCCGGCCTTCCCCCTGCTTAGCGAGCGCAGGTTCGACTCCGGCCACACCTCCGCCTCTCTGTCTCGGTTTCGCACCGCAGCCACTCCGCCGCCGGTTACCGCCGCCGCAGCAGCCCAGTCCTCGCCGGAGCACGCCGTCGCCCTGAGAGCCTCCTCCGCCCACCTCCAACCACCTCTCGCATCGCCGGCCACCACCTCTTTCGCGAACCAGTCGCCGTCCTCCGTAGATCCACTGCCGCCCGTCGCCGACCAGCCACCACCCGCCGCTCCTGTTCTCAGATCTACTCACCAGTCGCCGGAACCCTAGCCCTCGCCGATCACCGCCCTCTCTCGCGAACCGCAGAACGCCGCCGCCCACCGCAACCTCAGTCAACGCAGCCGCCAGATCCGTTCGCTCCTGAGTCGCAGCCTCCACCTCGCGCCACTCCAGCCACCACCGCCGCCGCACCAGCGCCTCCTCCGCCCACCTCCAGCCTCCGTCACCCCGAACCACCAGCTCCCGCCGCAGCTCCGCTTTCGCGAGCGCCGCCGTCAACCCTAGCTTCAGCCGCCTCGCTCGCCGCAGCCACCTCAGTAATCGCCGCAGCCACCTCAGTAAGCGCCGCCGCTCGCTCCGTCGTCCTAAGCTGCCGGTCCCGCCGCCCCTCTATTCAACACTGCTTCACCTCCATCCTCATTCCGATGCTCTGAAATTGGCTATCATTATCCGGGTAATCTCATTTCAATCTTTGCAAGAAGTGAAATGTGGTAAGTGTTATTTACGTGGTAATTCTTGTCTAATGAACTTGCAAGAAGAACATGCTCTAGATTTTCCGGATTTACTATGATATATTTGTGTCAATTGAATTTTGAAGTTGAATATCCACTGTGATGTCTTGAGAATTGGTACTGAAAAGGGCAAATTGACATACTTTTTGTTGTTGGATTTGACAAAATTGGTGTTTTGTGTGAGATTGGAAATTGTGAAAATTCTATTGTTTTTATGGTAAAAGGTAAAAGTGGTGGAAGTTAAAATCTGTCTCTGTCTTTGTCATTTTGTGCAATTAGTGAGAATTAATTGAAAACCTGTCTTGTGCAAATTGTTTATTGTGTGTGGAGACTACTTTGTTGTGTGGTAATTTTCTGCGTGCAGTACACATGGGTAAAGAAAAAGGAAAAGCTCAGGCCACTTCTTCAAAAAGTGGTACACAAATTGCCAAGTCCAAAGGCAACATTCAGAAAAAGAAAACCACACCCCCAAACTTGATACCCACCATCTTTGTCCAAGGGCCTTCTATTTCTACAACTGGACAACGGTCACGTGCCAAGGCTAGGCAAATGGCGGTTGAAAAAAACCATTGGAGGGTTCCTCAAATTCAAAAAGGAGAAAGATCAAGAGAGGTATATTAAGTGTCAAGAGAGTAAAAGGAACATCATCACAGGTAAAAGTCTCCATTACCCCACTCTTGAGAAATTGAAAATCACCGACCAGGTACACACATATTTATCTAACATAGGTTGGTCAAAGCTTGCTTCCATGAATGCGCCGACAATTTCTGAACTTGTGCTTGAGTTTTATTCTACTTTTGAGTTCAATTTGGCCGCTAAATTTGATCTTAACACTCCCGATGTTATACAATTTAGATTGATGAACAAAATTTTTTCTCATTCATTAACTAATTTCAATCTAGCTTTGGGAGTGATTTCTGAAGAGGAAGCAACGAGTGTGGATTACTTAGGAAGTCTGTGTGATTACCATGATAACTTTTCATATAAATTTTGGGATTTCTGGAATACCATTTCCTCAGAGCCTCTATTCCCATTCACGTACACTCATGCAAAATCTAACACTATAAAAAATGGAGCATTAAAGTTTATGTACAAATTCATTGCATTCAATCTTTTGGGCAGGAAAGAAGGCGCCAGTAATGTAGCCAAAGCAGGGCTATATGCATTGTGGGCAATGAAATATAAAGTTCGTCTCAATTTTGCCTATTGGATTGCTATGGAATTTGCTACTGTTCTCACCACGAAAGGGAGGAATCTAATTCATGGCTCTTATATCACACATTTGGCACTTAATTTAGGCTTAATTTCTGATGTTTCTGATTCCTATCTTGCTTCTCTTTCATTGCACAGGGCATGTTCTCCAGCACCTCTTGACATCGCTTGCCTGAAGACATTGCAAGTGATTAAAGCTAAAAAAGGCCAATTGTACTTCAATGACCAACCAATTCCAGGCACTAGCACAGGCACACCCTCCTCAAGCCGTGATGCACCACCACTTCTTACACTTCCAGCTCCTGAACATCCCTCTCCATCGGAGGATGACACTCCAAGCCCACCTTCCACCTACTTCCAGGCCCGATTTGATCAATTAAGTGAGGAGTTAGCACAACAGAAAGAAGAGCTAAAGGAAATGAAAGATGCCCTGAATGCTATCGTCCACCACTTCAACATCCCACCACCACCACCCCCTGCTTGCCAGTGAGCCACACCTTGGCACCCCCACCGATTCCAGGGAAGTCCTATTCTCTTTACTCTTTTTCATACATTGAGGACAATGTTGCATTTAGGTGTGGGGGAGGGAAATGGTATTGCTTGCATTTTCTGTGAGAATTTTAAAAAAAAAAAAATTTCAAGATATTTTGTGTGGATTTTTGTGCATTTGATGTGATTACATGATTGAATTGAATCTATGAGGTTTAAGTTGACAAGTCTTTTGAATATGATTGATGATGTCTGGCATTGAACATGTGAAGCCAACTATTTTGTGAACCTTTGTAAGAATCTGAGCCTCTTTCCAAAATGCTTGTTGTTTCTAAAAGACAAATACACTTATCACAAGCTTTTGGAAATTTCTTTCTTGTGTGAATTATGTGATAATCATTTTGACATTCTAGAATTTGAATGATTATACATGTTGAACTTGCATTGATTGAATCCAATATTCTGAACATGATAAGGGCATTAGGATAAACCTTTTTAGCCTTCTTGTTGGCCTTAACCCATACTTCTATCCCTAGTTTTCCACATTGAGCCTTTTATCCATTTTCTTTGTTTATATATAACCCTTAGCCTATTAAGCCTTTTCTTTTTGTCATACCATTGCTTTCGAACCCTAGTGATTGAAGTACTTTCATAAGTCATTATGGTTGAATTTTTGTGTTGGTTGCGAAAAAAAAAAAAGTAAAAAATAAAAAATAAAAAATAAATAAAAAAAAATAAAAAAAAATAAAAAAAAGAGAGCTTAGAAATTGTGTTCTTTTGGAATTCTCAAGGTATTTTGTTGGATTCTTGTAGTACTTGGTCGATTGTAAAAAATGTTTGTATATACATATTCCCCTAAAAAAAAATAATAATAAAAAAAAAATTAAAAAAAAAAAAATACAAGAGCAGTGGATGGATATAGCTTGACAAGTGTTCCTCTGACCTCAGTGTTATGAACATAGAGTTGAAGTTCCGTCTGCGCTTTTCAGATTATTGAATTCCTCTAATAAACATGTCTAAGCTATTGAAGTTCTATAAAAAAAAAATAAAAATAAAAAAATAAAAGGGGATATATGTTTGGCAAGTTTTGTTTTTTTTTTTGTTTGGTTTATTGCTTTGGAAATTTTGGGATTGTTTGAAAGTTGCATATAGGATGATCTTTTGGTTTGTTTATTTTAGAAAACCTTGGGAGGATAGAATAGAGGTAATCTTTGTTCTTTTGAACCTCTTGGTTTTGTTTTGGTTTGGCAACCATGATGTGCTATGAAATTTTCTATGATGACTCTTTGGAAGTACTTGCATTCACTTTAGCCTTTTTATTCCCTTTCTCTTCCTACCCCAACCATGGCCCCGTTATTACCCTTTGTGAAAGACCCTTTGATTCTTAATGTTGGATAATATATCTTTGCATGGGAAATGTGATTTTCATTCAAGCCTATGAGATTGTCATTTTGATTTATCACTTGAGTGCTTATTTGTTCAACCACACTTGATATTGAGAGGAGTGCATTTACTTTATCCTTGGGAGTTGTTGGCTTAATGTGTTTGATGTTGGATTAAATTGATTGTACTTGAATGGACTTGTTGATTTTAAACTCTCTATGATTTAATTTGGTTTCTTTTGACTCTATGCTTGAGGGCAAGCATACTTTAGGTGTGGGGGAATTTGATAATGTGAATTTGTGCTTGATAATGATATATATTTTGGATGATTTTATGGTGGTTTTGGTACCTCTTTACTCTTGTTGTGTTTGTTTTGTTGTTTGTAGGAAAATGGCATGGCAATGGAAAATTTTGAGCAAAGTGGAAAAGAAAGAAATAGACATGCAACCATGACTTCCCTAGTCATGGCCATGACTAGGTAGAAGACCCAAGTCCATGTGCCCAAGCCATTACATAATTGAAGATAGGGACCATGCACAAGAGTAGGAGAAGAAAAAGAAGGAAAAGAACAAAAATAATAGGAGAAGAAAAAAAGAGAAAAGAACAAAGATTGAAAGGGACATTTGAACTAAAAAGCAAGAAGAAAAAGAAGAAGAGGAGGGAGAGGACGGTAGAAAACTAACAAGAAAAGGAGAGGAGAAAAAGGAGAGAGGAAAGAAAGAAAAGAAAGAGAGGAGGAAGAAAGAAGAAGAAGAAGAAAGAAAGAGAGGAGGCCAAATCAAGTTCTCATCTTTCATATTCACAATTTGGTTGTATCTCTTCTTTACTTTTGTTTGCTCTTCTATGGATTTAGAGTAGTTTTTCATTTTCTCTAGTTTAAAGACTTGATTAAGAATGGCTTTGGAATTTGTGAGATGATGTAATTTGTGAACTATGAAACTTGATGTTTGTTGATATTTATGCAATTTCTATATCTAGGGTTGATGATTATTAATTTGGATGAATGTTTTTTGGATCCAAATGTTTGTCTAGATTAATAGTTGAATGCCAATTTAATTTGGGTATCCGTAATTGTACTTGAATTGAATAGGTGGCAACCGGGTTGATTAGTTCCTTCCCGGGGAATTGTGTAATCAAATTGGAAATTACTCCGCGTAGGTAGTAATTGGTTTGAATCGGGCTTTTCTAAATTCTAATGCAATTGAACAATATTTTCTATGGGCGTACCTAGAAATGTTGATTTGATTAGGGATAATTAACGGGCGTACCTTAATTGTCTAATCTGTAAGGAAAAGTTGGTTGTCTAAGCGGACCTGACAACTATAACCGGTTTATTAACTTGTATCATGTTTATGCATCAATGATCTATTCCAATTGCCATTCCAAATCATTATTTGAACTAGAGGCTTTTAATTCCATAAGTTAAAATCCAATATTTTTAATCTTGTGCTCTTGAACTCATCTTGGTATTTACTTGCTTGTGTATTTCTTTATTTTCTTAATTTTAATATCATAATCTTGTGACAATCCTCAAACCCCCCTTTTTAACTATTGTATATATTATGAAAATGTTGCAATCCAATCCCTGAGGACTCGACCCTTGTCACTGCTATACTATATCTATTTTGTACTTGGTGACATTGGAATCAATTTAATTTTGCAGCTACACGACAAGCTGTCATTAGTAGTATTAAATACAAGGATATATCACACAACAAGAAAAAAGCAAATCGGCGACGGAAAATTTTCTGTCGCCGAGGCCCAAAATTCCGCCGCCAGAAGGGCCGGCGACGGAATCCGCGACGGAAATCGTTCCGTTCCAAAAGTCCTCGTCGGCATTTGAATGGGGACGGAAAAAAGTGTCTGCCGCGGATATTGCGACGGAAACAACAACGGAAACAAATTCTTAATATAGTCACATCCCACAAAATTAAAATATAAACATCTCTCTTTTGGGCCATTAATATTGGCCATAAGATTGTACTATTAGATCGATGTTACATTATTGAATGTTTTCATTTCAATCTGTACCCAAACTGATTAATACTATAATCAACAATTAAACTATGCATGTATTGCTTTAAGAGATTGAAATAATTTTTAATGTCTTAAATTATTTCCAAAATCCCTAACCCACAAAACATTTAATCACTGCACATTGTGTTAATTCACTAAATAAAAAATAATCACTCCCCTTGAATTCAAATTTGTACTGCATTATTACTCCTCTTCAAAAAAAAAAATTAAAAATAAAACTATACATAGATTAAAGAATTATTTTGCACTCTCACTAGATGGTCACTAGTACTATTTTATATATTAGGCTGAAAACGGTTGCTCTGAACAGATTCAAATAGACAAACAAAGCCTTACTATTTCCATCCATATTTTCTGCCTCCACTTAAAACTTAGATATTTACTGCTTTAAACATCACAAATGACAAAACCCCTCCAAATATAACTGATTTTCTAATAGGTATGGCCGTAGTAGAGCAATATCGGGATTTTGCAATCTGTTGTCGTTTCTGTTTCAAAGCTGCGGTTGAGCTACTAGGCTAGTCTTCTCCGTTTCTTGCGTCTCTTCCTTCCAGAGTTTCGATTTGCGGAGACTATCATCGTCGCTCTACATTGCTACAACAGGTTTCTCATCGTCCCTGCCTGTAGCAACTTTTTAAACGTTCAATTGTTTCTTAGTTTGGATTTAGGGTTTGTTAATCAATTAACGTGGTTTGTGCAAATTTCTTTTATGGTTTGCCTGAGTTTTTTTTCTTCTTCTTCTTTTATCATTCATATAATGGTTAAGGTATGGGGAACGAGTTTTGGGGCATCACAGTTAGATTAATCTTTTGGAACTGTTGTTAGGGTTTGGTTTGGTGAATACTTGTGCTTCTCCCGAGTTACAATAATTGGGCCATTGGTTGTTCGGATTTGATAATGAATTGTGTCTTGTGATGTTATCATGGTTTTCTTCATTTGCATAAGGCCTTCTCCAACGGTGTGCTATTTACTGACATGACAAAACTTAAAAACCTCATCCTGGGTTTTTATCCATTGGGGAGCTGCTTTTGGATGAGGGGTAGCAAATTTGCTACCCCGGTATTTGCACTGCTTTTGAGGCATGCCATCATTTTTTTTAATGTATTGCTATTACAATTTAGATTTTTTTATCTCTGCCCCCATACAATATTATTTTTTATTTACAGTTTTTCTTTTTTTTTTTAGTAATTTCTTTTTCTAATCTTGGAGCCGGTAATTAGCTATTTAGTTAGCACTTTGCAATTCAATGTTTTCCTCTTATATGTGCATTAAATTTATAGTTTTACGTTTTTATGTACTCCTATTTAAAAATATTTTTTTACTTTTAATTCAAACCATTTTAAACTATGTAATCCAAAAAAAATTCAAAATATTTTAAAATATCAAATAATTAAAATAATTGAACATATTAATTATTTATTATTTATTCAAAATGTTAATAAATAAATAGTAGGTGGGTCCCCTAAATACCTACTTTTTGGGTATTATTGTTGGGGAGAGAGTTTTATTTTAAGATAGAGGTATTTAACTTTTGAGGTGGCGCTGATGTGGCACCTAAATACCTGGAATGGGGAAGTTATCATTGGAGAAGGCCTAATGCTAGTATGTTTCTTCATGGTCATGAATGTGAAGCCCTGAAGTTATCTTGAACTTGCTGTAAAATCATGCTTTGTTGTTTACAGTGCTAGATTCAAAATTCCAAGTTCAAATATGGTCCGGTCTCTTGAGACGATGGTTGATTCCACAGGAGCCACGCCGACACCCGAGCCCCGTCCCCGTTCCCGTCCCCCTCCACTTCCACCTCCCCCTTCTGGTTTCAATCCCATTCATCATGCTCCTGTGCACCATCCTCAGCAGAATCCTGCCACGCCGACACCCGAGCCCCGTCCCCCTCCCCCTCCACTTCCACCTCCCCCTTCCCCAGTTTCGATCTATGGTTTCAATCCCATTCATCATGCTCCTGTGCACCATCCTCAGCACAGTCTTGCCACGCCGACGCCCGGGCACCCTCCCCCTCCCCCTTCACGTTCCCCTCCCCCTCCCGCTGCCCCTACTACTGATGCTCAAGAAGCTGTTGCCCGTTCTGCGGGCCCTCCTGCTGCCCCTCCTGCTGAAGAAGGAAATGAAAACCTATGGCTGTAGTATGTTTTTGTTTTCTTTTTATTTATTTATATGTTTATATTTTTATGTTGCGTTGCTAATTATTTTATTTTTCCTTTCTAGTGAACGCTCACAAGCCATGATCCAGGGACTCATGTCAGGAATGAAAACAATTCTTTCCTTCCCCGCGGCGCTTATATTAGCTATTATTGCAAACCGGATAGACTCAATCCTGTTGGGAAGAAGTCGTATTAGCAGCGGAACTCTTTCCCAAGTGTGTGTGCAAGTGTTGGATATCTTCACTATAATAGTGCCACTCTCTCTCAAGGATGAGTAAAACTCTCAAAGATGAAGATAACTCTTCAAAAGAATAAAGAACTTTTATTGATCACTCTTCAATATTTACAACTCTTACAACTCTTGGTGTTGTGGTTGTGATTGTGTGCTTGTGATTGTGTTTTTGGTTTGTTGTTGTGCAAATGACCACACCACCTCTATTTATACTATCCTATACAACATTCTAGAACTATACATTACAAGTTCTAAAATCCTAAAGAATATGGAATGCTTTAGACTAATCTAGAAGCCTAAGGATTTAGGAAGATAATACAAGATGGTTCATGGATGTTGTAGATAATTCTAGAAGCTTTAGGAGGGATCTCAACAAATCCTAAATGAACGAAGGGCCGAAATAGGTCTTTTGTCTTAGGATATATTTTTTATTCGTTGCTAGCTGTAAATCTCCAGCACCATAACATCGAATTGCTAAGGGGGCGCCATTCGTTTGAGGCCCGACGTGTCTTAGCTATTAAATGGCACGTACTGGTGGTTTTGGCTCTCATAGTATTGAGTTCTATGTTTACCATATTGATCTCGTATCAGACGGGAATGCAAAAAGGCTCCCACACTGTTTTTAAAAGGGTATTAAAAACTTTAGGAGTTACAGTGGGGATACACTTTGTCAATATCCCCTATGTCTATAGATTGTGTTGTTATAGTTTGAAATCATTACGTGGGGGCCAGACTAGAGCACGTGCTGATGCTGGAGGTGCTGCTGCCACTGGAGATGCTGATGTTGCTGGAGGTGTTGCTGCCACTGGAGATGCTGATGCCATTGGAGGTGTTGCTGCCACTGGAGATGTTGATGTTGCTGGAGGTGCTACTGCCACTGGAGGTGCTGCTGCCACTGGAGATGCTGATGTTGCTGGAGGTGCTGCTGCCACTGGAGATTAGGGATGGCAAAAAAGCCCATACCCAATGGGGAAAACCAAAAACCGAATTTTCGGTACGGTTTTGGGGGAGAATTATCGGGGGTGGGCCGGGGATTGGGGATTTTTTTGGGGATTCTTTTGGGGACGGGATGGGGATGGGGGAAGTAGTCCCCGCCCCGGCCCATCCCCGATATATTTAATATAGTATTTATTATATATTTTATATATATTATAGTTAATATTTATACATTATATTTTATAAATTTCCTATCCAATCCAAAATAATTACAAATTTGATGAGAACTTGACATATATCCTCTGTAATTTGTATAACATGGACTCTCACCACAATTTATTTGGCCTTTTTTGCTTCGCAAAATAAAAAATAATTACTAAAACTCATTTATTTATGGGTTGATTATATATTAGAAACAAATATGAAATTTTAATATGGATTATGGTTTATTGTTAAACAATACATTTGTGTGTTTTAATATTATAATTTATGAAATTGAAAATTGGCTCGAATAATATGGATTTGATCAGCCCAATTACCGAAAAAATAAAAATTGACTTGTAAGTAACTCCCCGATAAGATCCCCGATGGGGATCGCGGTTATGATACCCGTTGGGGATCCCCGATATGATCCCCGACGGGGAACGAGCCGGTTTTGGGGATTAAAAATGCTAACGGTTTTGGGGATGGGGACGCTACTCCCCGCCCCAAAACCGGCCTATTGCCATTCCTACTGGAGATGCTGCTGCCACTGGAGATGCTGATGTTGCTGGAGGTGGCATGGTTTGGGAACTTGATGTGTTTTTTTGGTCGGAACATTTTAATTGTTTTTGTGAATTTTGTTTTGTTGTTACTGTTGGATGTTGTTTTGGTGAAACGTTTTAATTTTGGATGTTGGTGACTTTGCCGTTGTGCTAGGAACTTGAATTGAAATTGCTGCAGAAACTTCTCTTGAATGTTTTGTTTGGCTCTACTCCAACTAATTAATGTTCCCTGGGGAACTTCTCATTTTGAAAATATGGACCTTATACATATAATTCTCCATCGTTGGTCTGACTAATCTCAAAACAGATTGTCATGAATTGATATATCAATACACAAAGTGATCAAAATTGAAAATATGCCTAGTTGTGTTGTTTACTTGTGTGTTGTATTGTTTACTAAAAACAGTACAAATATTGTCTACACTACTGAAGTTTCTTTCCACCTACCCATGTGTCTTGATAATAATGGAAAAATATAAGATATGCATTTTTTTCACTTCCATCACCTCATGTGTACATTAATCCCTATGGTTCTTAGTGAAAACACAACATATATATCTATATATATATATACAAAGGGCCACTTACTGAAAAATACCCATGAGAAAAAGAAATTGTGCCACTATCACTAACATCTTTTTGTTCACTCAATTTTAATACTTTATTTGATGACTACAATCTTACTCAACTTTCATTCTAATTTTCTAATGCCCTAATTCACATTAACATATTTTAGTTTTTTATTTTAATAACTCATTCCCTTATTACAGCCTATTTATAATCATTTTATATATAAGGGGAGTGGACGAGTGGCTCACGTGGCAAAGAAAATATAAATAAATAATAAATTCCGCCAAATGTTGATTGCTAATTCATTCGGTTAATAATTAATGCAATAGTTTTTGGAAATTATTTATTGGTACCATTTTGGAGGTTTTAATTTGTTAAGTAGTACCAAGTTAAAAAAATTTATTATTTAGTACCATTAGGTAAAAAATTCTATTTTTAGTATATTTATATGAATTTTACCATTTTTGTACCACTATCAATTATACTTACATTTTATTCACCAATTTTTTTTATATTTATATATTAATTTTTAAAATTTTAAGTTTTTTGTAATATTTTTAATTTTTTTCCTTTAATATTTTTTGTCTTTTTTTTATTTTTTTCTTTTGAAATTCTTGTATCAATTATATTTTCATCATCGGATTTGAGTTTTTGTGTATGTAGAATTATGCTTTGAAAGAGACAATCTTTTAATGCCCAATAGATACTCGAATGATTAATCTTAGCCGAATATGGCCTGAGAATACCCGCGAATAAATTAAAACTAGTTTTTGACCGGTGATGCCAAAAAATTATATTTTTTTTGTCATCGAAAAATATTTATATTTTTCATCCTAACAGATTTTATAAATAAGATAAATAATTTTTTATTTAAACTAGATTTTATTTTGTATCAATTAAAAACTATATTTTTTGTTTTTATCCCAAAAGATTTTTTAAGTAAGATAAATAAAAGAATAAAATAAAATAGATTTTTTCATCCTAAAAAAGATAAATAAAAAATTGATAATGGTTTATTTAACGAATAAATTTTTTTTTCAACAAAAAAAATTTTAATATTCAAATACGTAAATACTTGAATGATATGAGAATTTTCAAAAAAGAAAGAAAAAATAAAAAAATTAAAGTACTGTTATGCACTTATTAAGAGTACTATTATGTAATTATATAGAGTACTATTATGCAAGTATTTAAAGTACTGTTATACACTTGTTAAGAGTACCGTTATGTACTTAGTATAGTACTGTTATTTAGTTATTTAAAAGTACTATTATGTACTTATTAAGAGTATCATTATGTTCTTAGTAGAGTTTATTTAATTATTTATAATACTGCTATGTACTTATTAAGAGTACTATTGTGTGATTATGTAGAGTACTGTTATAAAAGTATTTAAAGTATTGTTATGCGCTTATTAAGAGTATCATTATGTGCTTAGTAGAGTACTGTTATGAAAGTATTTAAATTACTGTTATGTACTTATTAAGAGTATTATTATGTGACTATGTAGAGTAATTTAATAAGTGCATAACAGTACTCTACATAATCACATAATAGTACTATTAATAAGTACATAACAGTACTTTAAATAACTAAATAACAGTACTGTACTAAGCACATCATGGTACTCTTAATAAGTGCATAACAGTACTTTAAATACTTTGATAATAGTACTACTACTCTACATAATCTCATAATAGTACTCTTAATAAGTTCATAACATCACTTTAAAGTTTAAACACTTTCATTACAGTATTGTAAATAACTAAAAAATTACATAATTTTCATTACACTTTCATTATAGTACTTTAAAATTTTCCTTAATTTTTAATTTTTCTTTCTTTTTTGAAAATTCTCATATCATTCAAATACTTACCTTTTTAAATATTACATAATTTTTTAAAATAAAAGTATTTAAAAATTAAATTTTATTCGCTAAATAACACATTATTAATTCTTTTATTTATATTTTTTAGTATGTAAAAAATCTATTTTGTTTTATTCTTTTATTTATCTTACTTAAAAAATCTCTTGGGATGAAAACAAAAAATATAGTTTTTAATTGATACAAAATAAAATCTAGTTTAAATAAAAAAAATTATTTATCTTACTAAATAAAATTTCTTAGGATGAAAAATATAATTTTTTTCGGTGACAAAAAATATAATTTTTTTAGCATACACCGGGTATTCTCAGGCCACATTGGGCTAAGATTAATCCCTCGAATATCTGGTAGGCATTGAATAGTTTCCTCTTCCAAAGCATAATTCTACATACACAAATACTCGAATCCGATGACGAAAAATATATTTTTTTTTTCTGTGTACCGGGTATCCCAGATCATATTGGATCCAAAACTAATCATTCGAGAATCTGGTGGGCATTGAAGGTTTACATCTCCCAAAGCAGAATTCTGCATACACAAAGGCTCAAACTCGATGATGAAAATATAATTGATACAAGAAGTTCAAAAGAAAAAAAAGATTAAAGGAAAAAAATAAAAATGTTAAGAAAAACTTAAAAATTTTAAAAATTTCAAGATATAAATAAAATGTTAAGCAAAAATATTATTTTCTGGCTTCGACTTTTCCAAAAAAAATAAAAAGTTCAAGATATAAATAAAAAAAATTTCCGTGAATAAGATATAAGTATAATTGATCCAACGGTAAAAAATGGTAAAATTCATATAAATTTACTAAAAATAGATTTTTTTTAATCTAATGGTACTAGATACAAAAATTTTTTAACTTGGTACTACTTAACAAATTACAACCTTCAAAATGGTACTAATAAATAATTTCCCCATAATTTTTTCAATGTTTATAGTGATTATTAACTACCATCTTTAATTTCAACTTAACTTCTACTCCCTCCTTTTTTTTTTCTAAGGATTACATTGACTTTTTTTTACTATTCATTGTAACACTTTTATTTCTATTTTTGTTATAGTTATAGAATACAAAATATAGCCAAGTGAGATCTTATTGGATTCGTCTCATCTTGTAGTTTTTAAATATCAAATTTTTAGAATTTTTACATGTACCGAATTTGAGTTATTAAACGTTGAAAATGTGCAATGGCATACGTGCAAACGAGAAGTATAATCTTTAAAAAAAAAAAAAAATCTGAGAAAGTATTACATTTGCGACACCAGTGAAAAAGGTTTTTGAATCCATCGCTGTTTAGTATATATTAACATGACAAACATATACTGGCCATGTATATCAATCAACCTGTTTCATTTATAAAAAATAATAATTCACCATAATCTGATTTTTTTTTCTTTAAAAAAAAATGAATTTATGTTTAACCTCGCAGTTTTTTTCCCCCCCTTTTATTCTCTTAAGTATATATCCATTTTAGTATTAAATATAAATCCATTTTAGTACTTATTAAACAATTTCATTCTATAAGCAGTTGCTTAAAGAAGTTATGAAGTTTAGCTGCTTAAACAAATTCCAGATTGGAAGTTAGATTTATGAATAGTTTATCTGAGGCTTATTCAGTAATAAAGACAATAATCTAGCTAGAATGTAAAATGCATTTACATAAAAATAATATAACACCCTTTTCAGAGACAGAAATTTCACATTACCGATGCAAAAGTATACTACTCCCATTCCAGAGAAGCCAAACGGACCTTCATAGCCACATACACACACTTGAAATTCAGTTTCAAAATATCCTCCACACATGCCAAGATTAATTAATTTATTGGGGTTCCAACTCGGCTTGGATTTTTAATCAGTTTATACCAATGGTTGCAGACTTGCAATGAATACTAATGTTTTACTCTCACTGTCTCACACAATAATATCACTTCTTGTTAGGTTTCCTCATTCAGCTCAACTGTGTGCCAAGTGTCACAACACAATTACTAACTACTTTGCTCTTCTACAAATGGAATGTAATATTATTGTACCACAACTTTTAGTGAAACCACGGTTAAAAGAAAAACAAAGAAACATATGCTCCGATCCTGTAATGACCCGATTTAATTAAACTGGACTGTTTAAATTATTTAGTATTGGGTTTATTGCACTCAAGCCCGAATGGGGTTAATTTCAATATTTGAGGGTGAGTAGGGGGTGTTTTATAATTATAAACTCTTGGAAGTAATAAGGGGGTCTTTTTGTAGTTTTTATTAAGTTAGAAAGAAACGGGTGAAGAGGGAGAGGGAGACCGAGAGAAGAGAAAGAAAAGGGGAGAAGAAGAATTTCGTTCGATTCACCGCAATCCCTTGGAGATCGATTGAGAAATCGTTGGTAAGTGTTTTCCCTCATCATCTTCTTCGATTTGAGTGTAGTTTTGTTCATATTGGTGTTGATTTGAAGATGATCCTTCAATGTTAGGTTTTGGTTGTTTTTGTTCGATTGAAGCTTGTAATCGACGAATCGGAGGCCGATTTTTGTTAGAAGACATCAGGCAAGGGATTATATTGCTTAAATTACGTGTTTGGGGGGTATTTGGGGGTCGGATTCCGGCGAAATCGCCGGAAAACCGATTGGAAAATCGGAGAAGACGATGAACAGTAACTGCTACAGTAACTGCTACAGTACTGCTACAGTAACTGTACAGTAGTTATCGCGGTAACTCGCGTAGTTACCGCAGTAATTCGCCACAGTAATTACCACGGTAATTTGAACAGTAATTACCACGGTAATTTGAACAGTAATTACCACAGTAACTTGTACAGTAGTTACCACAGTAACTCGCTACAGTAGTTACCGCAGTAACTCGCTACAGTAGTTACCGCAGTAACTTGCTACAGTAATTGCTACAGTAATCGCTACAGTACTGGGCTGCGTATATCACGCGTTTTACGCGCGCGGGTGCGCCGTGAGCGCATGAAGGCCCTGTTTGGCCCCTTTTTGTGCGATTTTGATTATATAATGATGTTTTCTCTTCTCCAATTATTGTTATGGCCTCCCCAAATATTATTGGTAAACCGTGGATTAATCAATTGGCCCGTGTGGTTGTTGAATTGCTTAGGGGAAACTGTTGAATTATGATATCATTATGTATATGTGGATTATTGATTGTTATTCCTGTTGGCCCTTTTGGGGCTGGTTATTATAATGCATGGTATTGCATTATGGATGGATGGACATATTGGAAATGTCTGATCGGGCAGCCTTTACCGGTGTTGTTGAGTCCCGATGGCCCTGCGGGGTGATTATTAGGCTGTGATGCCTGTGATTTGGCTGCGATGCCTGTGATTTGGCTGTTATGCCTGTGATTGGGCTGTGATGCCTGTGGTCCCTGCGGGGATGGTGTATGTTACCCTGTAACGGGTTGGAGTTGATGATATCCTCACCCGTGGGTTCATACCGCCCGGGTTTAGGTTGCCGGCTAGGCATATTCATTGCACTTGCATGTAGGGTAGATAGGTGTATGTTAGGCCATGCATCACTTGCATAAATTGTATGATTGTGGTTGAAGCACCGGTATGGGACGGTGTGATGTTTTATCTGCTTTATCTATATTATGCTCTGTTAATTATATTATTATTATTATTATTTATTATTATCATGAGATATGATGATGTTTTCCCTTACTCCCCGGCACGTAGCCTTGCTCAGTACGTTGTACTGACCCCCTTTGCTTTTGTCTGTTTTATAGATCCTGCTGGAGGCGCTGGAGCATGACTGGGTTTGGGGTTATGAGAGATCACATAGGACATTTCTGTTATTATTAATTATATGTCATTATGTGATACTCTGTTGACTGCTTTTGCTTGATATATACTTGACTAGTTGAGGCCTGTGAAGCTAGGATTTATTTCATATCGGCCTGTGGCCTTGTTTGAGTATGTGATTTACTGCTTTGGGCCGGTAGCTCCCTTTGATGTATTGACAGGTTGCCTGATCATGATCTGAGAGGCTTGTAGCCTGTTACTCTGACAGAGTTTGCTTTATGCAGTTGTTCTGTGGTAATTGTTTATGTGCCTATGTGTTTTATTTGTTTTAGCTTCCGCATTAAACCGGATTAATCAGATGATCACTTTAGGTTTACCCAGTGTTGTACTAGCTATTTTAAATTAGCTGGCCACTAGTTTAGGATAGTTAGTACAGCGGTAACGCTTGCGAAAATCAGGTTTGAATTTTCGGGGCGTTACAGATCCAAGCTACATGTATTATTTACCTACTAATATAATGTTTTAGTTTTTCCAATGAAGATCTTTTGTTTTGTTTTTTAAGAGTTTCAAATTAATTAATATAACTAAACTTAGTTATATTTAAAACAAATCAATAGAACAACAACAAATTAAAAACAACAATAACAATAATAACGAAAACTCATTATTATTGATGTTGTTCAACCAGCTATTTTTTTACAAAATAGGTGTCGTTTGATTGAAATGTTAGTTATAACATTGCATTAAATTAAGACTACTATCTATCTATTACGTTCCAAATTTTAAATTAAGCAATTATTTAATTGTTCAATTGGCTAAATTAACATTTTAGTCAGGTAAGTTTTAAAAGTTAGCAAAATAATCATCTTCCTTTCAATTGGAAAAGTTTGTCCCATAGGTTTAATTTTTTTCTCCAATTTAATCCTTTGAACGTAATAAATCTAATTAGCATCTAACCAAAAAAGATGAAGCAATGTACGTTCCACAAATTTTAACTAAATGGGTCAACCACATATATGACATAGTTTTGACCCTTAATTATGCTCCATAGAAATAATTTCTTTATGAATTTATATCCCAATTTTGTTTTTCCTAACTTATTCAAAAACATCAAACTTATGGATACTAGCTACTCCCTCCGTTCCATTTGAAATGTCATATTTCTTTTGGGCACGGTATTTTAGGTGGAATGGGTTATTGTATTAAATTGGAGTAAATAGTTGATGTGATGTTTGTTTGAAGGAGTAAAAATTTTCTAAAAATAAGAAAATGTGACAATTGAAGTGGGACGGACCAAAATAGAAAATGAGATTTGAAATGGGACAGAGGGAGTATTAGTTACCGTAAATGACTAATCCTAGTTAAATGACAACTCTTTTCACTTTGATTGCCAAAGTTTCAGAAGGGGAGAGTATGATGTGGATGTCTTTATGGGTATATTACTCTTCCAAAAAAGAAATTAATAATAATTTATGGGGTATCACTAGTTGGTTTGAGTGGATTGGGGCTCTAGTCGCTTAAGCAATGTCTCGGGTTCGAGCCTTGTGTATGCAGAAAATTGTTTTGAGATAGGCGCCTTTAATTGCCATGCAGAACCTCGAGGGATTAATATTGGGTCCAATGTGGCATGGGATACCCGATTATTCATTAAAAAAATCGTCTTTTTTGGTATATTACTACTTTTGAGTTTCGTCCTATTCTATAGGAGCTATACCCAGCAGCAGCTCCATGTCTGATGAATATTGAATACTACTGGTCTACTTCACTGCTTCTGAGTAATTTTTTGATGAGCCTTACTCTGATCAGTAATTTGTTAGAGGCTTTTAGTTTCCATAATACTCCTATTTTTTTTTTTTTTGTTGATGAGTGAGTGTTGTATTGCTCCGTCTGCTGACTGCTGCTGGTTTATAATTGAACTTGATTGACGCAACATCACATTTTGTGGCAAATTAAAGTTACATTAAAATAATGGGAATCATTGTCCAACTATCAGACAAATAAATGATTTCTAATCCACCACAACTAACCAGCAATTAACAACTTGGAGGGCCCGGCACACTACATATAGGATGTTGTTAGTGTTTAATTACAAATTGGTGAAATTAGGAAACTTGTGGATGTTTGGTACAAAGAATTGGGTTTAGGGAAATATAATTGAGCTCAAATGGGTTTATTATTATTATTGTTATTATTATTATTATTATTATTAAGAGGTACTATAACTTTTGTGATGGTAAATGTGAAAAAGTAATGTTTCAAACGAGTTTTGTAATGTCTATGACGGTAATGTCATAATATGATTTTGTGATGATATTTTCAAGTTTCAACCCATTACATAATCTCACATTCACATTGTATAATTCTACTATGCCACCATTCATTTTGTATATGTAGAATTTTACCATTATCTATCGAATTGGTATGTATGTATTTAAGACATTTAATTATTTTGTTTGATTCTTACCCATCCAGCAAATTAATTAGAGAATACTAATTTGTGTCAGTTGAGAAAGAAAATTAAGATGCATATGATGAAAACCAAATCCCGATTGCTTATACGTATATTCTAACGTTTCTTCTAAAGCAAATTTATATATTCAAATTATGTACTAGAGTATATATTTCCTATCAAAGCAAAATCTCGTGATTGTATTGTATATCTTCGTCTTTTAAAATTCAAGACCCTTCACTTACGGAGCTTGCTACAATAAAAGTTTCAAACTAATTATCTAGCCCGGTTCTATGTTGACTGACAACTTTGACCTTCAAATTGATTTTAAACATTACTTTTCTTTTAAAACCACGTACTATTCATTTTGATGGTAATAAATACATCATCTATTGTCAAAAAAAGAAAAAAAAAGAACCAACATGTCCAAATAGGAATTTGTTGGGAATAATAAATATATAGGATTTTTGAAGTTTAAAAATAAGTTAGATTTGAATGAGTGAAGATTCAAATAGTTGGTTAGTTACTTGTTAGAGATTTTATGTACGAATTTTTTTTTTTTTATGGTTATATTTATTTTGTATAACTATAAAATCGGCATTTTTTTATGTAAATTGTAGAAGACAATTTTATTAGGGTGACTAAAGGTATTGTGAGTATCTCAATTGTTTTCCCAATACCCAATTCTATTTTTATTTTCCGACAAAGTAGAGCCGATTTGGAATGGCTTTTTTCCAAGTGTTTTTGGCTTTTGCTTCTGTCAACTTTTCAAGAAAAAAGAGTATTTGTTTTGGCTTTTTAGAAAAAGCAAAAGCACCTCGAAAAACTGCAAAAGTGCTTCTGGGAGAAGCAGTCTAAGAGGGTGTTTGTTTGTGCGTTTTGGACAGATTATCTGATTATTGCGTTTGCAAAACGCAAATAATCAGTTAATCCTGTTTGTGTACTAACTTCTAATAATCTATTATTTGCATTTTGAGGGAATGAAAACGCTATTTTCTTGCAGCTACGATTTGGTGCTGCAAGAAAATTGCGTTTAGCTAAAAATAGATTTTACTATATTGTTACCTTTTGAGGTAATAAAAAACGCAAATCCAAACACTTTTTAATGATTATCTGATTATTGCGATTTGAAACAGCATAAACTCATCCAAACACTTAATTTTCTACAGCACGTTTTGTTACAACAATTATCTGATTATCCGTTTTCTAAACGCTGCAGTACTTTTTAAAACGCACATCCAAACACCCTCTAAGTGGTGCTTCTCCGAAAGGCAGAAGCCAAAAGCATATAGTAATAAGTACAGAGTCATAAATGCCCCTATTAATTTATTTAAATTACACTATGAGTATGTTTGAAAGTAAGCATATTTGTTAGCATATAGCATATCCTCTCACATTTCTCTCTCCGAATCTGCTTTTTGCTAGCAGATCTGCTAATTACCAAAAATTCCATATAAATATATACTATCCTATATAAGTAGCATATGATTTTTTAATTTACACATTTCAAAAGCACTTTTCACTTTTAAACATCCAAAACTTTTGAAAAAAAATTATTTTTCAAACATTCCATCCAAACACAAAAGTTACCTGCTTTTGCTTTTGGCTTTCACTTTTGCTTCTGCTTATGTTTCTTCTTTTTTTTTAAGAGCCAATCCAAACAAACCCGTAGTCTTGGACATGAACTCGGCACTTTAGAAAAGAAGGTTGGTTCAACTCGGAAATCTCGATATAAACTTTAGAATTGAATATAAATGTTGAACAATTCAAAAGCATCCTATTCTGTACAATACGAAGGCTGCGTTTAAGAATGAACGCTAACGATTATCGTTTAGCTTTTAAAATACTTACATAATAAAAATAGGCTAAAATCCTATATACTAATCTCTAAACTCTGAACGCCCTTCTCTCCCAACTTTTAGCTTTCCAAACTCCAGACTCTAAACTCTAATTTAAAATTGCATTACCAAACACCAGTATTCGAATTTAAAACTATTTTTCACTATTAATTTTTAAACTCCAAACTCCAGGCACTAAACTATAATTATTTCCCAAACAGAGCCCAAACGGGCTTTAGTATAATACCCCCAATTATTTGATGAATATCTAAAGGAAAAGCACTTTCAAAAAAAATAAAACTATGAAGAAGAAAAAGAATTGACATAGCCAGCAATGTGAAGGAATTGTGTTTTTATCCGTGAGTTTCAAACAGAAAACTCCAAACTTCCAAAATCCACTTAAATATCGAAGTTACTCATTGCCAATTACTAAACATAATTGACTTGTATTATCGCTTGTGCACAACATCCGTTCAATTCTTGAGACCAAAAAGGGCATGTAATATTTTTACTTAGAATTTTTTTTAATTATTATTATTTTATTTTTTGCGCTACAAAATTCAAAATGTTGTTAGAATTGTGATTACTATAAGTATTTTAAGTAAATCTAAGTATTAATTTGCCTAATTAATTACATACAAGTGTATCTCATTTCCATCATAAAATGATCAATAGTTATGGATACTAAAATTTTAAAATTCAACCCGAAAATCAACCATTGAAATATACCGCATCCTAACTTCCTACATGAAGGAAATTTGGCCGCCGACTCCCTATATAGCTAAGCTAGTTGATTCGGAGTGGGCGATAAGGTCTGAATTTTACCCCACCTTGACCGACCTTTATTTTTGGAATACTACACTAACCGCGCATTTCTACTTTTTCATTTTTGCATGTACAGACGCTTCGTACAAAAAAAAAAATAATAATAATAGTAATTAAAAATTTAAAAATTAAGGATTAATTTTATTTAAAAGAAAAGTGAAAAATATCAACTCCCGACCCACTGCAAGTCTGCAATAAATTTAGACTACTACGTACAATAACCGCGCAACGCAGTCCACATGGACAATTCTAGATCACATGTAGTAATATATCGTAAATATGTCTGTGTCACACTTGAATAAATAGAAGTACTCCGTTTTCTTTTGTTTGCGCCATTCGGGTTTTCGTCACCGTTCATATATACACTTTAACTTAAAATTTTATTATAATTATACAAATTAAAATATAGTCACACTTGAATAAACCCTTCACACATACACTTTAACTTAAATTTTTTTATTATAGTTATACAAGTCAAAATATAGTCAAGCATGATCTTGTTAGATTCGTCTCGTTGTGTAGTTTTCAAATATCAAACTGTTAGAATTTTTATTTGTATCGAACTTAAGTTATTAGTGGTTTAAAATATGTATTGAAATGCGTGATGATGAGTACGTAGCAAGAGTATATAAAAACAGAGGAAGTAATAGTTATTTCAATAATACTACCAAGTCAAACTAATAGTTATATTTTTTAAGAGAATCCATTAAAATCTATAAAGATTTAAAATCCATGGACTGTTGAATACACCTAGATTTTTAAAGACTTTTTAAAATCTGTATTGAATACACCTAGATTTTTAAAGACTTTTTAAAATCTAAATTGAATACACCCCAACTTTAAAAGTCCAAAAAAATCCTACAGACTCTACATTGAATACACCCCCCTAAGATTAATATTCTAACATCCATGAATAGATAGATAGATAGAACCTTCACTAGCTAGACCACTTTATTTTTCATTGATACTCATATACTCCCTCCGTTTAGAAAAGATAGCTACATTGGTAAAATTGACACTATTCACCTAAACACTTTAATTTGAAGTTTCATCATAGATATACAAGTTAAAATATAGCCAAGTGAGATCTTGTTAGATTCGTCTCATCTTGTAGTTTTTAAATACCGAAGTTTTAGAATTTTTACTCCTACCGAAGTTGAGTTATTAATGGTTTAAATTATGCATTGGACTGCGTGATGGGTTGGTCAGTAGCTATCTTTAAAAAACGGAGGAAGTATTACTATAAACATTTTTTTTTCTCTTCCCTCTCTAAATCATACCTTGAGGAGTCTAGACTGGGAACATCTCTACTCGTTCAATTCTCCTACCATGTTTCTCAGCCTTTCTTACTTTATACTCCCTCCGTCCCACTACACTTGTCCTGTTTGACTTTTTTACACTGTTCATTGTTCAGCTTTGACTCGACTTTATTTCAAGTATATATATAGAGAAAAATAGTCAAGTTGGGTCTTGTTAGAATCGTATGATCATGTAGTTCTATAATATATATTTTGCATAATTTTTCATTGAACATGTTTTGAGATATTAACAGTTGAAAAAGTGCATTGGATTGTGTGCAAAAGTGAAGCAAGACAAGTTAAATGGGACGGAGGGAGTATTCTAACTCCAATTTTTCATGTTCTCAATTTTCACACCTTAAAGTTTCTCATAACATGGCGGCCGGAGAAGGCGGTGGAGGGGGCGATGGTGGCGGCACCACCACAATCCGATCGCTGCTGGAGACCCCGACGTGGGCTGTGGCCGCCGTTTGTTTTGTTTTCATATCTCTCGGAATTTTTATCGAGTATCTGATACATGTTGCAGCACATGTAAGTATATGATTAATTTATTAATTCATGTTAAATATTTAGTGATCGGTTGGAATAGTATAATTATATTTGGCGTACCGGTATCCTTAAGGAATAGTATAATTATTGTTACAAAATTTTGAGTTATTTTTGTTATTCAGTGGCTGAAAAAGCACAAAAAGGCAGCTCTGTATGAAGCAATAGAGAAGCTCAAGACAGGTAATTAATTAATCTTCCCCTGTCCAATTTTTCTGTTGCGGAAGTGTACCCAAATTAGCCAAATGCACCAAAATAAATAGACACAGAATATTTACGTGGTTCGGTCAAATCGACCTACATCCACAGGCAAATGGAGAAACAAATTTTACTATGAGGGGAAAATATTACAAAAGGGTTTGGACAATAATTCCCGGACCCACAAAACCCACTCAACAAATGTAGACTCCTCGTGAAAGAAAAAGCCTACCAAAACACACTCACTCTCTGGGCTAAAACTGCCCACTAAATTGAAGAAGCAGAGAAAGCTTTGAGCTGTGAGCTCCTTTGCTGCTGCTTACTTCGTTTGTGTTGGTGTGATTTCCTTCAGAAGTAATGCCTGTATTTATAGGCAGAAAGGGCATGGGCTGGCATTTATGAGGGAGCTGCCCAACCCTCAACCCCCAACCACCATCCAACACCTCTTAAAAGCACCACCTAACAAATCTCCACCTTGATGCGACTTAAGCATAGTCGAATGATGAGCAAACTCCACCTTGATCTCAAACTCTCCCCGAAAACAAATGTACCCAAGCCATGCACACAAATGTGCCAAACAGTACTCCAACTCTTCTTTTGCCTCCAAATTTCCCACCATGGGAAAACAAAATGCCTCGAAGAGGCAATCAGCAGCTCAAAACATTTAGCAAGTCCAAGCAATGTCGAAACTTGCTATGAGGTACTGGCTTAGTGAACATATCTGCAGGATTATCTGCCGTAGCAATCTTCTGTACTTTGATCCTCGATTCCGATCTCAGAAAATGATATCTCACGTCAATGTGTTTGGTTCTCTCATGATGAACATGATCCTTAGCCAAACATATTGCACTGAGGTTATCACAAAACACAACTGCTTGATCTTGATGTAGACCAAGATCGCCAACCAGTCCTTTTAACCAAATTCCCTCTTTGGCAGCCTCTGCCAACGCCATGTATTCTGCCTCCGTGGTAGACAGTGTTACTGTAGCCTGCAAAGTTGCTTTCCAACTAACGACAGAGCCTCCAAGAGTGAAAACATAACCAGTCATTGATCTCCTGCTATCCACATCTCCACCATAATCAGAATCAGAATACCCAACCACCGAACACTGCAAGTCGCCTCCATAAATGAGACCAACATCAGATGTACCTCTCAAGTAGCGAAAAATTCGCTTAACAGCAAGCCAATGCTCTTTTCCCGGGTTCGCCATGAATCGGCTAACCACGCTGACTGCCTGTTCCAAATCAGGTCTAGTGCACACCATGGCATACATCAAACTGCCCACTGCACTAGAATATGGAACCTTTGCCATATACTCCTTCTCAGCTTCAGATTTAGGTGCAAAGGTAGCTGAGAGTTGTGTATTAGTGGCACATGGAGTATTCAAAGGTTTCGCCGAAGACATTCCAAACTTTGACAGAACTTTCTGGATGTAGCTTTTCTGTGACAAGAAAAGCTTCTTCTGATCTCTATCTCGATAGATCTCCATCCCCAGAATTTTCTGCGCTACACCCAAATCCTTCATGTCGAACTCTGCACTCAGTAGACCCTTCAATTTCTGAATATCGACCTTGTTCCGTGCAGCAATGAGCATGTCATCTACATACAGAAGCAAATAGATGATCGAACCATCTTCCAACTTCTTGTGATAAACACAACAATCATATGGACTTCTGTTGTAGCCAAGCTCAACCATATAGCTATCAAATCTTTTATACCACTGTCTCGGAGATTGCTTCAGACCATATAATGGTCTCTTCAATTTGCAAACATGGTTTTCTTTTCCTGGTACAAGAAAACCTTCAGGCTGAGACATATAGATCTCCTCCTCCAATTCCCCATGAAGAAAGGCTATCTTCACATCTAGTTGTTCGAGCTCCAGATCCTGATGCGCTACCATAGCCAACAGGACACGAATGGAAGTGTGTCTGACCACAGGTGAGAAAATCTCGTTGTAATCAACTCCTTCCCTCTAGGTAAATCCTCTAGCAACTAGTCTAGCTTTGTATCGTATGCCCTCAGCTGGTGAAACACCTTCCTTTCTTTTGAAGATCCATTTGCAAGTAACAATCTTCCTTTCAGGTGGTTGTTTGACTAGCTCCCAAGTGTCGTTCTTATGTAACGACTCCATTTCATCTCCCATTGCAGCAAGCCACTGTACAGACTCACCACATGATACGGCTTCTTTGTAAGTGGAGGGCTCATAATAATTCAAATCTTCAGCTATTTGTAAAGCATAGCAGACAAAATCTTGATATCTGCTAGGAGGTTGGACTCCCTCCCTTCTAGCACGATCATAAGCAATTCCTTGCTTCGGCACATCAGCTGAACTCGATGGTAGGTTGGTTTCAGGTGGTTCAACTTCGGTTGATTGATTGGAATCCAAGTGCACTTCCTGCTCTTGCTCAACCTCTCGTTGTTCATCTGAATCATCAGGTGAAAGTTGAAGCTCCACCTTACTGTCAGCACCCGAATTTTCTGAGACATTCACCACCTTCGTAGGCATACTGAGGATAGAATTCTCGTCAAACACTACACTTCTGCTCAAGACAACTCTTTTCTCAGAAGGTGACCAAATTCTGAATCCTTTGACTCCATCTCCATACCCTACGAAAACGCCCTTCTTTGCTCTGGGCTCCAATTTTCCCTCGCTTACGTGATAATAAGCCGCACATCCAAAAGACTTCAAATTCGAGTAATCATAGGAATTACCCGACCAAACCTCATAAGGAATCCGACAATCAATTCTAGTATGAGGTCCCCGATTGATCAGAAAGCAAGCAGTGTTAACTGCTTCTGCCCAAAAGCTCCTTGGCAATCCAGAATTTGAGAGCATGCAGCGTGCCCTCTCCAAAAGCGTCTGATTCATACGCTCCGCCACTCCATTTTGTTGTGAAGTGTTCCTGACTGTGTGATGCCGTGCAATTCCATTGTTCTTGCAGAACTCATTGAATTCCCTTGAACAGAATTCCAAACCATTATCAGTTCGAAGCCTTTTAATCTTCTTGTTGGTCTGGTTCTCTACCAATGCCTTCCACTGCTTGAATTTCAAGAAAGCTTCGCCCTTTTCCTTCATCATGATTACCCAAGTCATCCTTGAATAATCATCGATAATGGACAAAAAGTATCTGCTGCCCCCAAGCGACTCAACTCGTGAAGGACCCCAACAGTCAGAATGAATGTAATCCAACGTCGACTTTGTTCTGTGAGTTGCCTTTCCAAATTTGGTACGATGTAATTTACCAAATGTGCAGTGCTCACAGAACCCGAACTCAGCTAACTTGTGACCTTCAAGAAGACCACGACTTGACAGGATCTGCATTCCCCTCTGACTCATATGCCCAAGTCTAATATGCCATAACTTGGACATATCAGAAGTATCAGCAACAGCAGCTACAGAATCTACTACAGTAGATCCCTGCACAACATATAGAGATCCATGCAAGACTCCTTTCAAAACCACGGACGATCCCTTCATGATGTAGAGTTCTCCATGCTCCCCTTCGTATCTGAAACCTTTATTGTCAAGGACTCTTAAGGATATCAGATTCTTCTTCAGCTTTGGAACATGTCTGACATCGTGCAAAGTTGCAATTTCACCCGCATGTGTTCTAAGCTTGATAGAACCAATCCCAGCTGTCTTACAGACAGAATCATTTGCCATAAAAACATTTCCTCCATCGACTGGTTCGTAGCTCGAAAACCACTCTTTGTTAGGACACATGTGGTATGATGCTCCAGAATCAAGAACCCATACATCATCTTGTGATGGTTGCACGCTTGTGACCAAAGCCAAATGATCCTCTGGATCTGTATCGTCGTTGACCGCAACAGAGACAGACTCTTGTTGCGCTCCATGTTGTTGCTTCTTCATCATCTTTGGACACTGGGTCTTCCAATGTCCTTTCTCTTTACAATAATTGCATACATCACCTGGCTTGGGACCTTTAACAAAAGACTTTTTCTTCTTTTGTTTTACAAATTTTCCATGGCCCTTGCCACTGCTAACAACGAGCCCAGCAGCCTGATCATCTACATTACTCGAAGATGCCTTATGGCGCAATTCCCTACTATGCAGAGCAGCACATACATCTTCTAAACTGACAGTATCTTTACCAACTATAAATGATTGTACAAAATTTTAAAATGATAGTGGTAAAGATACTAATAATATCAATGCAGCATCTTCATCTTCGATAACCACATCAATATTACGCAACTCCAGCAAGATAGTATTCAATCTAGATGGTCTCGAAGAGATGTATCTTCCTGCATCCGTAGGCTGAACAAACATTGCTTTAGTAGCAACTTATTGGTTAAAGACTTCGTCATGTATAGACTTTCGAGTTTTAACCATAGACCAGACGCCTTTGTTTCCGCCGCAACTTCGGTAATAACATCATCTGCTAGGCACAATAAGATGGTTGAATGAGCCTTCTCCTCTAGGCTCACCATCTCAGCATTATCTGGATCTACCTTTTCCTTCAGTGGAGCCCACAGGCCTTGTTGCTTTAACAAAGCCCGCATTTTAATTTGCCAAAGACTAAAACTATTCCTCCCCGTGAACTTGTCAACCTTAATATTTATGGCCGACTTTTGCTAACAAGAGGCACAAACAAATCTCACAAAAGGGTAGCTTAACCGAGATGCGTTTCTGATGTGGAAGATCAGGTTAACTGCGACCACAGAGCATACTACGCAATCAGGGCTCTGATACCAGTTTGTTGCGGAAGTGTACCAAAATTAGCCAAATGCAGCAAAATAAATAGACACAGAATATTTACGTGGTTCGGTCAAATCGACCTACATCCACAGGCAAAAGGAGAAACAAATTTTACTATGAGGGGAAAATATTACAAAAGGGTTTGGACAATAATTCCCGGACCCACAAAACCCACTCAACAAATGTAGACTCCTCGTGAAAGAAAAAGCCTACCAAAACGCACTCACTCTCTGGGCTAAAACTGCCCACTAAATTGAAGAAGCGGAGAAAGCTTTGAGCTGTGAGCTCCTTTGCTGCTGCTTACTTCCTTTGTGTTGGTGTGATTTCCTTCAGAAATAATGCCTGTATTTATAGGCAGAAAGGACATGGGCTGGCATTTATGAGGGAGCTGCCCAACCCTCAACCCCCAACCACCATCCAACACCTCTTAAAAGCACCACCTAACATTTTCTTCCCAAACAGAAATGAATTTCCTCGTGTATTTGTGTAAAATATTGTGAAAGGTTTTGCTGGAGGGTTTTTTTTCCTATAATTCTCCCTTTATTAAATTGTGTGCTACTATTATTGTACATACAGTGTTGATGCAGTTGGGATTCATGTCACTAATCCTGACAGTGACGCAAAAGTCAATATCCAAAATATGCATACCAAACAAGGTAGCGGACTCCATGCTGCCGTGCCGGCGCCTGCCGGAGACCATCACCGGCAAGGTCATAGGGCGTCTGCTGATTTCCACCGGCGGCGGCGACATGACCGCGCACGGAAGAGCTCTGGCAGCTGCTGCATCTGCCACACCTGATCATTGTGCCTCCAAGGTTCGTCTATTTATTTCTAATTAAGTCTACCTCTCGATATATGAACCGGAACTAAATTCGTTGATCAACAAAATATGAATAATTTAGACTTGAGAAGTCATCCTGCTCACTACTTATTTCTTACTCCTACAAAGTTTCTGACACTGATGTGATGCATATGTGTTTCTTCTACTATATGACAGTAAAATCATAATTTTTTTGGGGGTGAAAGTTGACTGTGGCCTGTCAGACCTTGCCAGTTACTTTTCTACCCGCCGCTTTACGGCCCTTAGTTTTTTACCCGAAAAGACTGAAAACCCTTTGGCCCGGATGCTTGGCCCGGCCCGGGCCAAGCAGATAGAACCGGGCCAAGAGTAATCCAGGCTTATCCAAAATTGTTCTTGATTAGAGGTGCTTGACCCGGAACGATTAAGCTTGGCCCGTCGGGCCAAGTTGTTGAGTGTCCCGGCCAAGACCTTGGCCAGTGCCTATTTGCTTGGCCGGTGTCATTTTGCTTGGCCCGTGACATAATGTGTCCGGGCCAAGCGCTTGGCCAGTGCCTGTTTGCTTGGCTGGTGGCCTTGTCTCTTGGCCCGCGCCTAAATCGTTCCGGGCCAAGCCTCGGGAAGGCCGAAAGCTAGTCAATTGTCATTACGTGCAGCATTTATTCCCGTCCTGTGAGTGCATGGAATATATTCTTCTCCATAACCTCCCCCTCCACGCACATTCATTGTTCAACTTCCTCTCCACCATTTTCGTTCAAATTTTTTGGACAGATCTAGATATTTTCAAAACACTGCCACCAAGGAGATACCCCGACGGTGATATACCACCATTCGCACTGCCACCATTTTCGCCGTCCGACGTGCATGCTCCTCCGGTTGAGCTCGGGTTCGTTGAAAAATTTTTCTCGTTCGTATTATTTTGGTTGCACTATAATTTTTTTGTCGCACATTTGCTTTCTATTGATTAATCTTTTGTTATTATTTCAGATCCGACGTGTAGGGCTAGCGAAAGTTTGAGTTTGGGCGAAGATCCGAACGACTAAATATCTATTGTAAGTTTTTTTTTTTTCTGATTAATTGTTTAAATGAATATGTTTCATTTTCCGTGTTCATCAAAGAGATAACCTAAAAGATTTTACGTGTGAAGTCATGAATTTCTGTCTAAACTACTATAACAATAATTAACTCGAGGGTTGTATGCTATAATATCGAGAAATGTTAGTGTTTTATGCGATTTTGTTCATGCAACGCCCGTGGGCCAAGCACTGTCGAGCAACCAGTGTTTGGTTCTGCATCCTGGTGCTTGGCCCGGACTCCCACCTTGGCCTGGCCAAGTAGCCGGGCCAAGCGGGAAGTGTGCTGTAGGGCTCAGGGTTCAGGGTTGTAAGTTGTTGCTCTGGATTCATGCAAATTGAGTGGACCAGGCACTGTCGAGCAACCAGTGTTTGGTTCTGCAGACTGGTGCTTGGCCCGGATTCCCATCATGGCCGGGCCAAGTTCCCTGGCCAAGCTGATTTTTTTTTTTTTTTTTTTTTTTGTTATTTTGGGTGAAATGTTTAATTTTTTTTTGGAACTGTGTTTGGTGCAGTTGCACTATTGCGCGAAAGTAATGTCCTCTTGGCTGTTTGGTTCGGGAGGGCTGTTTGGAGGGGACGGGAACACCGGAAATGACATTGAGCACAATGATAATCGTAAGTATTTATACGTGCTGTATATACCTACAAATATATATTCAAAATATTTTTTTTAGCTGCATAATGTTTTCAATTAAGCGAAATTTCAATCCTTGGATGCATGTTAGTTAGATATGTTAGACTTAATTCTTTAAGTTGTTATGCACATGGTTAATTTGTTAATTTTGTGGGGAGTTTGGCTATCCATTCTTATGGTGTTGTTGACTATGTGTAAGAGATTTAATAAGGCTTCATTACTTGTATTATTATTATTATTATTATTAGTATTATTATTATTATTATTATTATTATTATTATTATATAAGTATAAAATACAAAAAATTTTGTGGAAATATTTAAAAATTAAAGTAATATATAACAAATTATAATAAGGATTTTACATCGTTATTTATATTATAGAGATAAGATTAAGCGATGAAATGTTGGACTTTATCTGAAAAATAGAATATAAGACTGTACGAAAAAATGAGATTACAAGAAAATTGTGTTTACATTTACATTATTTTTATGTAGTATTATTATTTTATTACATTTTTCTTAGAGCAGAATAGTTGAAGAAATTGTATTATGAATTTAATAAATAAATTTTAAATAAAATAATGCAAATATGAAAATAATAAAAAAATTATTAATTAAAATAATGCAAATATAAAAATACTTAAAAAGCAACGAAGAGAATATTATTATTTTAATAATTGAAATAATGCAAATATAAAAATAAAAAATATAAAAATAATGCAAATTTAAAAATAATAAAAAAAATATTATTATTATAATAATTAAAATAATGCAAATATAAAAATAATTAAAAAAATATTATTAATTAAAAGAATAATTGGTCTATTTTTGTATTACTATTCATTTTAATTATAATTATTTTGTAAGTATAAATGAAAAGAAATAGTTTAACAATGTTTTTTAAAAAAAAGATCAAGATTGTAAATTGAAAATTGTATTTTCATAGATCCGTGTGTACTATAATTATAATTATATAATTAAATTTTATACAATTTAAAAATAATGTATTTTATTAATTAAATTTTTCTTTTTAACTTGAATAGAATAAAAGTATAATTAACTAGTAAAGTTAAATTAAACAATTAAATGAAATAAAATAACATAAAATTGAATGAGAAATCAAATTCTATTTATTTTATTTTCGTTTACTTTAACAATTAATTTAAAAATTATTTTATATCATATTTACTTTATTATTTTATTTTATGTGACAATTTTTACTTCATTATTTCTAATTAATTATATTAATTATTTTATTTAAATTTATTCATTTTCGTTTGTATTTGTAAGACTATTTTATTTTTCTTAGTTTTATCTTATTTAAAAATTGCTCAGACAAAGATTATAGTTATCCAACTAGAAAAAATAGTTTATACTTGCAAAAAACATATATGACCACAATGCCATACCACCACAAAATTTTATCATGAAATCTGACTATTTGTAGAGAAAGAAATGATCAAGAGATAGATGCTTATTAGAGATCATATTTAATGTATGGTTGTGTTCCCCGAAAAAGGAATGCATGAACCAGCAAATTATACTAGCGCAGCCCCGTATCCGGATGGTGGTGTTCGGGCAGGGAATTGGACAGAACGCATATTCGGTTTCCCATCGTCGCACAATCCATTTTTGTCCTCGAATGCAGATGCTACTAGCAGTGGCTATGCACCAGAACATCAGAATTACTACGGAAGGAGCACCCCCGGACAGTATCCGGGATTCCCGGACGGCGTGCCAGAGCAGGAGCTGGAGCAGGATCGCGAGCCCCATGCAATCATTGCGTTCGAGGAAGGGGAGGTGGGCGGGCAGGATAACAATGTGGAGGAGGACCCGAGTGATGAGAGTGAGGAAGAAGAATGGCAGGATGAATGGGGGGAGTCAGACGCGGACGTAGACTACGAAGAGTTGGTGGCGCATCGACTCATTCTCTCTTCTTTCAAGGTCTTTTGGAGAATTGTACGAAGCGGAGGTTCTATCGAGGGGTTAGAGCCTGGCGACGATCCGGATATTGGGGCGCCGCCAGTAGGGTTCACTGTACCTGAGATGAGCCAGGGGAATTGGAATTTGCCCCGCCCGGACTTTGGCCTACCTGAGGAGTTCGTGGACCCGTACGTGGACGAAACAGTGGATAGAGAACTGGCGCCCGGATCCGTTTTCGCGACGAAGAGGCGGTTGCAAGAGAAACTAGTGGAGTACTTGGTTGGAGAGAGGTGCGGGTATGTGACGTGCAAGTCTGACAAGAAGCGGTACTGGGTACGATGTTCCGTCGCGGAATGCGAATTCCGGATGCGTGCCCGAGGCACCGCATCGATATGGACTGTCTATAGATTGATACCTCACAGTTGCGTGATGGACCCGGACAACATTCCTGATACGAGACTTCCGTCGAGGCATTTGGGGGCATATTATGCCAATGAGGTTGCGATTGGGGCGGAAACGTTGGGCCCCGAAGCGCTGCAGGCCCGGTTGCTAAGGGACGGCGTTAGAATCTCTGTGGAAATGGCGAGGAAGATTCGGAACCATGCCATTTCACATATATTCGGCGGGCAGGACGTCTCGTTCAAGATGATTCCGTCATACCTATATATGCTGCGGCAGCAAAATCCTGGGTCCGTGACCGAGTATGTAGTCGATTCTGACAACAAATTCTTGTATTGTTTCTTCGCGCTAAGTGCCTCTATCTCTGGGTGGAAAGAGATGCGGCCCTTCATTGTCATTGACGGCACGCACCTCAAGGGTAAGTACAAGGGGATACTTTTTGCGGCGGTGACAAAGGATGGGAATAATCAGATATTCCCGTTGTGTTTCGGTGTTGGACCGAAGGAGTCGACACGGGCGTGGAGATGGTTTCTGATGCAAATGAGGGGTGCGTTGCTTCCACACAATAAGGTGTTGATAATCTCGGACGGTTCTCCCGCAATAAGAGCTGCAGTTGAACAAGCACTCCCCTCTTTTCCACATGTTTTGTGTTGCGTGCACTTGGGCAAGAATCTGGCCAAGTACGGGGGAAAGGGAGCCGTGGACGCGTTCATGGGAGCGGCATACGCGTACAAGAGGTCCGTCTATGAGCGGCATATGGCTACCCTCAGGGACATGTATCCGAATGCGTACAAGCATTTGGTGGAGGAAATAGGGCCCGAACGGTTTTCTCGAGTCCACTGTCCTGTGCGTCGGTACGACATGATGACGACGAACATCGTCGAAAGCATGAACCATGTCTTGCTGTGGGCACGCAGGTTACCCGTGTGCTCCATGTTGGAGGTGCTTCGTGCGACAATCGGTGATTGGTTCCGAAAAAGGCATCAAGCTGCATCTGCTAGCACAGAACGTTTAACTGACTGGGCAGTACGAGAGGTTTTTGATCGCAAAGCGTTGGGTCAGAAGATGAAGATAGAACAAACGCAGGCTGAGAATGTGTACCAAGTGAGACACAACAGTAAGTCGTACACAGTCAGCCTGACGGATGACCGAAAGTGTACTTGCCAGCGATTCCAGAATGACTTGATCCCGTGCGCCCACGCCATCCCCGTGATAAAGTATGTATATGATAAAATTGTTTAATTATATCAGTAACGTGCCCCTTTAGTTCCGTGACAGAGCACTCATAAATTATTTAATATGTGCAGTCTTCTGAGGCACGAAATAAGTCACTATGTTGGAGCGTGCTATTGGCGGTCTGGTTTGGTTGATGCATGGAGCGGGCCGGTGTATCCAATGGCACACCCGAATGATTGGATGATACCGGCTGAAATTGCGGACGCCCCATGCGAGACCCCTGAATGCCCCCGTCAAGGTGGAAGACCTAGAATGACCAGGCTTCAATCGGCAGTCGAACGAGCATCTCGTGCGGGGCGGCCCCAAAGATGTCGCAGGTGCGGACAAACCGGACACAACCGGAAGAACTGCAACGCCCCTGTCGACGATGTTCCCGAGACGTCTGGAAGGCGGGCCCGTGGTCCGAGAAAATGTTTATCGTGCGGGCGGGAGGGTCACACGGCACAAGGGTGCCCGGCGAACATGCCTCGTACAGTCCCTGATTTGAACCGGCCCGTACCACACGTGTGGGAGACGTGGCCCAACTGAGTAACGTATGGTAGTGGTAGCGTACGTTATGCATTTATTCGGCTGTATGAAATAATGGTGGGGCACGAATTTGCGATTTTAAGTGTAATCGGAGTTAATGAAAAATACTAATCGGTAGTGGATTGTTATCCTTCTCTTCTATATTCTGATTCATGTATTTTGCTCCTGTCTACCTCTAAAACAAACTGTAGCTGATTTCGAAACTGTTACTCTCTGTATTCCATGAGTATAATTTTACCATTCGAATCGTGCCCTTGTTCCCTTGTATGCCCCCAGTTATAAGTTAATGATCCAGGCTGTTCTCCTTGCCTGACAGTTCCATACTTTTGAGGTTATGGAAAGAGAAGTTAACTTTACATCTTCTGAACTCTTCTTCCCAAGTGAGAGGCATGGTGGCCGGGGCTATAATTGCAGGCCGACAGTTTGGAAACTTTTTTAAGTAGGTTTCAATGAATACAATGGTCAAACGGGTTTCCCCCTATTCTCTCTTATTTCCAACAGTAATTGAAACTCGTTTAAGCATTGTATTCATTGAAACCTACTGAAAAAAGTTTCCAAACTGTCGGCCTGCAACTATAGCCCCGACCAACATGCCTCTCGCTTGGGAAGAAGAGTTCAGAAGATGGAAAGTTAATTTCTGGTTCCATAACCTAAAAAGTTTGGAACTGTCAGTCAAGGAGAACAGCCTGGATCACTAACTTATAACTGGGGGCGGACAAGGGAAAAAGGGCACGATTCGAATGGTGAAATTATACTCATGGAACACAGAGCGTAGCAGTTTTGTAATCATCTACAGCTTGTTTGAGAAGTATTCAAGGAGCTGAATCCATCAATGAGAATATAGAGGTTATATGCATGCCGTAAGAAACGTTGGAGTGGCAAGCGTGACTCGGCACGCCCTTTTTACGCGACTGGCGTGCAGCTTCGACATTTTCTATACTCACATAATGATCAGACTCTTATCCCGCGACAGTATACTGTGACTGTGGGCGTTTTATTTCACTTGGTTGGAATGATAAGATCCGGCATGCTTTGCCTGAAGGAATTATGAAGTGCATGGTCGGAGATTGTCGAGAATGTTCAACCCGATTTCTGTCGTGGTATGTGTGCCCACAATGCCTGACGCACGAACATGGTGGACTTTTCTACCACTGTTTGGCAAGTAGGGCATGAGTTCTTATTCTTTATCTAACACAGCGATGGCGCCTTACATGGTATTGGAGAAAGACATCCAGAATGACCAGCTCGCTGGACCTCTAATTACTCTAAGGATGCGTAAATGTGGGTCTCCTGCCAGTTGATGACCACTGGGCATTAACACAATCTTTGTAGGCATTTTAGAAGCAGATTATCGGAAGCATGGCACCAGTATTGGTTTATTGTAGTCGTGCTTCTAATAATCTGCTTTTAAAATTCCTACAAAGCTTGTTTTAATGCCCATTGGTCAACGAATGGGAGGATACACACCTTTACGCACATTAGGGTCATTCGAGGTGTTGCGAGATCGTCATTCTGGATGCTTTTCTCCACTACCATGTAAGGCTCGATCGATGTATTAGATAAAAAAATATGAACCCTAAACCTCTTGCCATGCAGTGGGAGAATTTCCATCATGTTCGTGCGAAAGGCATTGTGGGCACACATGCCACGGCAGAAGCCGGGGTGAATATTCTCAACAATCTCCGACCATGCACTTCTTAATTTCTTCTGACAATAAATGTCGGATCAAATCATTCCCACTAGGTATAAACTAAAATGCACACGGGCACAATATCTTACCGCGGGCCAGGAGCGTTGATCATTATGCGTGGCAAGAATATGCCGTAGCAGCCCGCCAGCCAGCTTTGCACGAGGAGTTCCTGCATTTAGTAGATGCAGCATCATTTGAAGCAGCATCATTTGATGCAGTTTTCACGGGCATCCGTCATTTGCGGCGCGAGATCAATTGGCACGAGACCAAATAAACGGAAATATCTTCAGTCATTTTAGGCCTACCGGACTGGCGCGTTGCAACGATCGGCCGGCGAGTCGGATGAGGTTGCGGTGCGGGGTGAAATGCTTTGGCGTTCGGACGAGGGGACAAGAATAAGGATGTACTCCACTGATGGACAGTTAGTCCTGGGCTATTCGAAACATCTTCAGCATTCTTATGACGCGAATGCTCAAACTCTTTCCCAACTTCAGGTATGCAGGCGACAATGATCTTCGGCGAGGTTTTGGGTAACTGCTGCGCCCGCACGCTACTGGGCATGTTTTCTCGCGTCGACGTCCGTATGGAGGAATATTGCAGCCGTTCGTCCTTAGCCCACTTTTCCATTAATCTGCATGGCCCGGAAGTTCTGGATTGCCCGATATGTTTTGATGAAATCTAGACATACCAGCAACATAGATAGCACCATTAAGTTCGGTTGCATATGGTGCAGTCGGCTGAGAGAGGTTGAACATAGGGAGAAAAAATACTAGGGGTCGACATAATCGAGCTTGTAGCAGTCATCCCTTGTCTACCTCTTGGTATTTTTTCTCCCTATGTTCAACCTCTCTCAGCCGACTGCACCATATGCAACCGAACTTAATGGTGCTATCTATGTTGCTGGTATGTCTAGATTTCATCGAAACATATTGGGCAATCCAGAACTTCCGGGCCATGCAGATTAATGGAAAAGTGGGCTAAGGACGAGGGGGTGAAAAATTCCTCCATACGGACCTCGACGCGAGAAAACATGCCAAGTAGGGAACGGGCGCAGCAATTACCCAAAACCTCGCCGAATAGCATGGTCGCATGCATACCTGCAGTTGGCAGAGTTTGAGCATTTTCGACATCACAAATGCTGAAGGTTGTTCGGAAAGTCGAGGAGTAATTGTACATCAGTGGACGTCCCAATTCTCCATGCCCCTTAGTCGGAACGCCGAAGGACGTCGTCCCACACCGCATCCTCATCTTCCTCGGTGTCCGATTGTTAGCGGATTGCCTGAAGGCATCCTTGGTGGACGGAAAGTCGGGATTGCTGGTTGTGATGTTGCGGCATCTCTAGATGCTGGAGGCTATGTTCGAAGCAGGCAACGTCGGCACATGCCTGTGCTGAGGCACAACATATAAACGGGCACCATCGGCATGTGGAAGCATGCTAGGTCGATGCTGATGCAATTGTTAATCGGGTTTACCCCGCACCGGGGGTATGGGTAATGATGCAGAGGGCGGACCAAAGGATTCAGGAACGAACACGGTGGACATTTCTACCACTACAGGGCAGGGCACGAGTGGGTTGATATATTTTGTACAGTGGTGCGACGGATCCTGCACGGTTGTGCATTAGTCGAATACATGATGGGGCAGAGCAAACTATCTCAATCAGCATGCATCATCTAGAAGTTCTGCAAGAAAAGATCGCTTAAACGAAATGATTGCTTTTCCAAAAGCTACACTCTGCCAAACCAGATGCAGGTGGATTTTTATGAAGGTAACTACGACGCTGAGTTGAAGTTGCGATCAATCCGCTGCAATTCCTTTCCTCTGCCACCTCCCATTGTCCACTGAAAGGCGTCACGTAACAGAACCACTCTGCGGGTGTCTTCCTGCTGACGATTCTGCTGCTCCATTGCATCAACTCTCTTCATTTGCTATCATTGCACCCACTCACGATCGAATAGAAGACTTCAGTTTACCATAAGTCAAACCTTGAAGTCGGACTTGGTTCATAATTGAATCATCCATATATTCCATGCTTCAATCCAGTAATGCTGGCTTAAAATCGTGGCAATCTTCCATGGGACGAATTTATGCTATCATTACTGGTTATGGAATTAGAAATTATATTTCTATTTATCTTAACTCAACGAATACCAAGTGAGGGGCGTGCTGTCTTGCACTCTAATTGCAGGCCGACAGTTTGATAATACATTTTCAGTAGGGATAATGCTGATGCAATGGTTAAACGGGTTTACCCCGCGCGCGGGGGTATGTGTAGTAATGCAGAGGGCGGCCCGAAGGATGTAGGCACGAACACGGTGGACATTTCTACCACTACAGGGCAGGTCACGGGTGGGTGGCTATATTTTGTAAAGTGCAGCGACGGATCCGTACACGGTAGTGCATGAGTGGAATTCATGATGGGCAGTGCGAACTATGCCAATCAGCATGTATCATCTAGAAGTTCTGCAAGACAAGATATCCTAAACGAAATGATAGCGTTTCCAAAAGCGACACTCTGCCAAACCAGATGCAGGCGAATCTTTATGAAGGTAACTACGACGCTGAGTTGATATTGCGATCAATCCGCTGCAATTCTTTTCCTCTGCCACCTCCCATTGGCCACTGAAAGGCGTCACGTAACAGCACCACTCTGCGGGTAACTTCCTGCTGGCGATGCTGCTGTTCAATTGCATCCACTCTCTTCATTTGCCATCATTGCAGCCACTCACGATCGGATAGAAGACTTCAGTTTACCATAAGTCAAACCTTGAAGGTGGACTTGGTTCATAACCGAATCATCCCTATCTCCCATGCTTCAGTCCAGTAATGATGGCATAAATTCGTCCCATGGAAGATGGGCACGAATTTAAGCCATCATTATTGGACTGAAGCATGGAATTTAGGGATGATTCGGTTATGAACCAAGTCCACCTTCATTTTTTGACTTATGGTAAACTGAAGTCTTCTATCCGATCGTGAGTGGGTGCAATGATGGCAAATGGGAGTGTGGATGCAATTGAGCAGCAGCATCGTCATCAGTAAATTACCTGAAGGTTGGTGCTGTTACGTGACGCCTTTCAGTGGCCAATGGGATGTGGTAGAGATAAAGAATTGCAGTGGATTGATCGCAATATCAACTCAGCGCCGTAGTTACCTTCATAAAGATCCGCCTGCATCTGGTTTGGCAGAGTGTCTCTTTTTGGAAAAGCAATCATTTCGTTTAGGACATCTTGTCTTGCAGAAATTTTAGATGCTACATGCTGATTGGCATAGTTCTTCATTTGCCCATCATGTATTCCACTCATGCACTACCGTGTAAGGCTCCATCGCTGCACTATACAAAATATATCCACCCACCCGTGCCCTGCCCTGTAGTGGTAGAAATGTCCGCCATGTTCGTGCCTACATCCTTTGGGCCGACCTCTGCATTACTACACATACCCCCGCGCGCGGGGTAAACCCGTTTAACCATTGCATCAGCATGATCCCTACTGAAAAGTTATTATCAAACTGTCGGCCTGCAATAAAAGTGCAAGACAGCACGCCCCTCACTTGGTATTCGTTGAGTTATGATAAATCGAAATATAATTTCTAATTCCATAACAAGTAATGATGGCATAAATTCGTCCCATGGAAGATGGCCACGATTTTAAGCCAGCATCATTGGACATGAAGGACGGAAGATATGCCTGATTCGGTTATGAACCAAGTCCACCTTCAAGGTTTGACTTATGGTAAACTGAAGTCTTCTATTCGATCGTGAGTGGGTGCAATGATGGCAAATGAAGAGAGTGGATGCAATTGAGCAGCAGCAGTGTCGCTTTTGGAAACGCTATCATTTCGTTTAGGAGATCTTTTCTTGCAGAACTTTTAGATGATACATGCTGATTGGCATAGTTCGCACTGCCCATCATGAATTCCACTCATGCACTTTACAAAATATATCCACCCACCCGTGACCTGCCCTGTAGTGGTAGAAATGTCCACCGTTTTCGTGCCTAAACCCTTTCGGCCGCCCTCTGCATTACTACACATACCCCCGCGTGCGGGGTAAACCCGTTTAACCATTGCATCAGCATGAACCCTTCTGAAAATGTATTATCAAACTGTCGGCCTGCAATTAGAGTGCAAGACAGCACGCCTCTCACGTGGTATTCGTTGGGTTAAGATAAACCGAAATATAATTTCTAATTCCATAACCAGTAATGATGGCATAAATTCTACCTCTGAAAGACGAAAGTTTTAATATAATTAATCAATTTAATTATACATATAATATTTATAACAGTAGGGGTGGTAATTAATATGGACTAATTTTTCTATTTACATAAAAAATTGAATGATACTTTGGTATATGTATTATGAAAAAAATTAAAAATTTATTTCGTATATCATTTTGAAAAAAAATAATAGAAATTATATTTTACTAAAAATATTTATTTTCATAAATATATTATAATAAAGGGGAACTATCATTTTAAAATAATCGAGTTTTTAATCTAGTTTTTAATAAATTTAATAATTTTATATTTACTAAGCAATAGTGTTTATTAATTTATTTATTAAATTATAAAATAATTTTAATGTTTATTATAATTATAATTATATTAGCATAAATTAAAATACTCAACGTAAACAAAGAATTGAGAGAACAAAAAATAAATTGTTTACTCAGCAATTATACAATGTGGATATGTACAATCATGGCGAGCCCAAATCGGGGAACTTGACTACTTCGAACACTATAGGGGGGGGCGGATCCGGCAATCGGAACAAGCCGGGCTCACGTACGTCCGCGCTGAAACGCCATACCTGATATGCTTGCAATTCTCGCACCCGTCTTGCGTTAAAGCGGAATCTTTGAATATCGGGGAATTTGTCCTCCACAACCCACTTGGCGTTCAACAGTGCAAGCGGTCCACACGAGGAGCCGTCGCTCTGCGGCATGACGGTACCTTCTTCCGGAAGGGAGATGTCCCAGGTCGCGCGGTGTGGAAGATCGGGCCGCAGCTGGTAGTAGCCGGTATGCTGGAGCAGCGATGGAATGATGGTGCACAATGGCCCGAGGTCTTCGAACCGGGCTATCAACAACTCCGACTTCTCGGGTCGCCTAGCATCACTTGGCGTGCATATGCTGTCATGGAAGAATATCGTCCGGCTGTCCAATCGGATCCTGACTATGGCCCAGTGCTGCCTGATGCACCATGGGCATATGACCTGTTACGAACCCACTGTAACGGTAAGTATTGCACGGGACCATTCTGTTTCGCAATGAACAAAAAGTGTTTTTCACTAACCTCATCCAACTCCGCCCAGTGTGCGGTCGAACCCCACTGTGGTCTTCCCCCAACTATATACTGCGCCATCTCCTTCAATTTTAACTGATCAAAATGGGGCTTCTTGGTGGTCGCGTCCCAACAATCACGCAACAGCCCCGACTGCGTAAAAGCAAAAATCGAAATATAATAATAGATCGGAAAGGGCCTACCATTTTTTCCAACATTTGAGTAAATTCAACATGTTGAGATCAAATTTGAACAATACACACTTACCAGGAATGCGCAATCCATCAAGGCATACTTAGCCCCCGTCCGTCGCGGAATGCAGTTGATGAAGCGTGGCTTGTACTGCATAATACCTAGGTACGCGTCCATGTGCTGCAAATTATAGAGATCATTAATTTATTTTAAATGCACAATTAATATTAGTCCGGATATATTAAGATAATTTCCTACGTAGTACTTGATAATTTATTATATTATATTAAAGGGGAACTCACGGTGTCATCCAGAAAAAATGTATCGGTGCACCAATTCTGAAACCACCGATGGTCTGCGGCCTCGGCAGTACCGACGTCGCAGCTGGCATAAATCATACGACGAAGCGTTAATGGTGAGTCATATGGAATCACTACCTTTACGAATGGAAAATTGCGTAAGCATACCTATACTTGCCATCCAAGCAATATAACTTGAATTCGTCGGTTCGCCTATTACGCCGTGGCCTGGTGAGACGCATGAATGGGCTGCGCAGACGATGGGCGAGCACGCCATTCCGCTTTGTCCGATAGGGAACCGGTGTTGGATCCTGGGCGCTCCTAACAAACTGCACAGGATCATCGTTGTCGGAATCGCCGCCTCCGTTCCCGGCATCCCGAGCTACGACCAAGCAGGGAAATAAATGGAACATATTTACAATCGATCATGACTTAATAACAACACGTGCAGGTTAAGTACATAAATTTCAACATACGCTGGACTGGTGTGCGCGCATCATCTGAATGCACTGTGTCCTCTGCTCGGGTGACTCCGTCGTCTGCATGTGCCGTCCCAGGAACCGGGTCAGATGGCTGGCCCACCGCATCCGTCGAGGTCACTAGAAAATAACGTGAATTATTAGAAATTACTGCCAATACAAGAAAACGTCTAATACAAGAAATGGTACGGCTCACACCAACAAAAGAGCATTATTTGCCTTACCCGTCTCAACACGTGTAGCCTCTGAATCGACTGCGCCCACTACCCCATGTGCGGTGTCCGCGCGGACCATCTCCGTGCCTATCACGACAACAATCCAAGTACAGGTGTTACTGACGATATAATAATGGACGAAATAAAATGCTGGTTTATAAAATTCTTACCTGTGTCTGCGCCCGTACCATCGGGAGGCACTGCGGTAGAGTATGGGGACATGCTGTCCGCGCGCGAACTATGTGCGTGTGGCTCTGGAATATTCGGGGAGAATTTAAGAAAACAATTGAATCATCCAATTTACAATAAACAACTCTAGGTAAAAGCTAACAATACCTCCCATAGTCTGCGGAAGCTGCGATCCATGACTGCCCGATGGCCCCTCGCTGTGTATGTCCTGCGAGTCCGAATCCGTATGCGCTACGTGGGCGTGGGTGGTGGCATACCGTGCCATGGACGCCAGCCGCTCATCCCGCTCTGCAGAGCAGCCCATCGCCGGAGCAGGCTGTACGCCCGGGATCGCACCGGCAGGTGGGTGCGACACGGTGCGCGGACTACGTGCCTGTGGCTCTGGAATATTCGGGGACAATTTAAGAAAACAACCGAATAATCCAATTTACCATACGCAACTCTAAGTAAACGGCAACAATACCTCCCATGGTCTGCGGAAGCTGGGATCCATGACTGTCCAGTGGCGCAGAGGGCTCCCGAACATGTGTCACTGGCCCCTCGCTGTGTATGTCATGCGACTCAGAATCCGTCTGCGCTACGTGGGCGTGGGTGGTGGCAAACCGTGCCATGGACGCCCTCCGCTCCACCTCCTCTGCAGAGCAGCCCGTCGCCGGAGCAGGCTGTACGACCGGGCTCGCACCGGCAGGTGGGTGCGCCACGTAGCGCAGAATGGCCCTAATCTCGGACGCCAGCACGTCGCGCACCATACCAGTCTGGCGCTCAATGTCTCTCCGCAACTGAAGCTGTGTCTGCGCCAAAATTTCCGCGAATGCAATCACGACGCGCTGCTCGACGGCCGCTGCGACCCTTTGCACCAGCTCCTCCATGTCCGGCATCGGATGCTGCGTCTGCTGGGGCGGCATAGTATCCGCAGTAGGCTGGGACGCGCTGGCTGGCGGGGCTGGTGGCGGCGGTGTGTCAGGGAGAGGCACCTGCTCATCTCCGTCTCCATGTACCGGGGCCGCCGGCTGCCTAGAAGTCCGCATGCGTCGGCTCGGCGGAGCATCACTATCTCTCCCCGGCCTATCTGACTGTGGCTCGGTGCCTGGAGCACCGCCCACCCCGTCCTCCGGCTGCTCCGTGGATTTACGCTTCCGTCTTTTAGCCCGATGGTCAACAGGGGCCCGCACCCATCGCAGCCCAGTCGGCGTCGTCACATCTACCCCCATCATGTATGGCTCCAGCAGTTCATCGTCCGTGGGGGTTAGTCTGTCATGACACTGGCGCTGCAATACAGAAGACAAACGTATAGGCTACTATCCGATAAGAACGTGTGCATTCAAATTAAAAGGTATTACCGAACTAACCTCGATGGTATAGAATGTCGTCCATCCCAGACCAGACGTCCGCTTTCTATAAGAATACCGCAACATCCTCGGGCGCTGGAAATCGGGATGCTCAGAAGTGGACTGGGTATAGAAAGCCCCGACCTCCGGAATGGCCTCGCACATCCACACCTGTATGAGTACGAGCATAGAGAGATGGTTATGCAGTGCAGCAATTTATAGTACAACAGAGAATGCGTTTATGAAATCATAGATGTTATGCAAAGTACCTGCAATGAGAGGGAGTGGCCGTATAGGTGGACCCCTTTCCGGTCGCTCTTGCCGTCTACCGGGAAGTCCCTGATGTACTGTCTCAACACCTGCCAGCTCATCAAGCCCCAAGGAAATGCATTCCATGCAGCTCTATCCTCGACCAAGCGCCACATCCATGTCTCAGGAGTCCGACTGTGGCCGTCGTGCCCTAGTACCAGGTAAAAAGCTGTCATCACCATAGCGACCTTCAGTGTGTCCTCGGGTGATTGCCGGAAAGCCCCATTCATATAAGCATCTCGGATCTTGTCCATAGATCCGCTCCCAAGGACCCCAACGTTTCTAGCATAAACGCCTCCAGCTGGGGGCTCCTCATCAGCATACAGCTGGAAGTCAGAAGGTCCATAACGGAGCCCCGTCACGAGCGCGTGCTCCTCCCGTCCAAACCGAATAAAATGGCCGCACACGTGAAACCATACGGCATCGTCCTCGCCCCACGGCTCGTCCGTCCCGTAGTGGCGGAATGCCACCTCGTAGGACAACAATGCCGCCATGGCCTGTGCAGATAAGGTACTCTCTGACCATCTGGGCCGCCTGTCGCCCTCAGCGCCTCTGAATATATAACCGAGGCATGAATCCCTCAGCTCTGCAATCATACCGGGCGCATCCTGCTCTAACCGCGCCAAAATGTATCCGATAGTTTTATTGTATCGTAAGTAAAAGTTCAGCTTCGGGCTCTTGCCCTGGGCTGATGGTCTTCTATAGTAGTAGTCCCCCTGCGATTCACGCACAAATGTGTTCTAGTCATACTATTGGATTATTCACGGAGAAATAATAATTAACAATATTTTAGTATATTTATGAAGATAATATTTTTATTAAATTCTAAAATTAATAAACTCTCGCTCAATTAATTTATTTGAAATGATAAATGCTATTATTTTAGTAGAGCAATGAAATTAATATTTTCATAAATATATATTATAATTATAATTAATAGTTAAAATATTATTCACTTGGATAATTAATAATTAAGTAGATTTTTCACTTTCGCTCCGCGCACGGGTATTATCTTTTTTTAAGTGACATAATTCATAAATTATTGTTTTCATAATATATATACCAAAGTATAATTCAATTTTATATGCAAATAAAATATGAATAGAAAAATTAAACTATGATTATTATCCCTACTAGTACACTACCAAACACTGTATTGTATTGTTTAAATGCAGGTGTTCAGTATTATGTCGTTTTATATTACTACTGTATTAAATTAATGATATACAATATTTGGTAGTGTACTGTATTATAATTATACAATATTTTTGTATTGATATTGTATGGATTTTAATTTATTACATTTCTATTAAATTAATTTCTATTAGAAATAATTTCTTAAATTTAATATTTTAAATATAATAAATATATAAATAATATATGTCGATGTAGTATTGTGTGATTTATTATGTGATCTATTAAAGTGTCGATGTAGTACTGTGTGATTTATTATTTTAAATATACTAAATATTTTAATATTATAATAATTAATATATAAAAAACTAAAAAAATAAGTATATTTTAATATTATCATATTTATTATTATAATGCTATAATATTTATAATAAATTATTTTATCTATTATAATAATCATGACAAAATAAATATTAAATAAAATTATAAACAACAAAACTAACCCCTTATTAAAATAAACCCAACTCTCCACCATGTATTAAGTTATACACACAATCCCTCATTAAAATAATATTTTTATAAATATATTATAATTATAATTAATAGTTAATATATAATTATCTTAGATAATTAATAATTAATTAATAATAAATAGTTTTATTATAATTATCTCCCTCCCAGTATACTATTATTTTTCCATAATAATTAAATTATTATAATTTCTGTTCAAGTTATTATTTTTTCTTCGTTAGTATTATTATATTATTATTATTATTATTATCGTTTTATTATATTATTATTATGAAAATAATATTTTTAATAAAATCAAATTTGTAATATATTTTTTTAAGTGCCATAATATCGTAATGCCCATCATGTATTTTTCAGAATTCATATAATAAAGTATAATTCAACGATAACTGGAAAAATAACTCGTCCAGTAACCAATTCTACAATTTAAATCCTAGAACTTCAACAATGTATCATATGTACCATATACGATTTAACATGAACACTACTACAAATTCAACAGCTTGCAATTAAAAAATCGGAAAATTCAATCAAATGAGCGACCTAAGTCAGACATCAACATAATTTCAAAATTCAACAATCTCGCATAAAGAATCCAACAAGCACCACTATATAGATCATGCAAACCAATAATTATTAAATTATTCAATTCATATATTCCACAAACCGGAAATAATTCAACAACGTAAACTCGAAAATCCAACAAAAACTTCAACAGCACAAACTTCACAGACATTTAAAAATTCATGCGAGTAATCAACCAATACGTAATTTCCATAAACTTAATTAATTCTAACAAAAGTCATAGTTTGAATAACCGTAAAATTCGAAAAATGGAAGAATTACCCGGACTGGGTCATGGCCGGCCGGGGGCGGAACTTCCGGCGGCGGAGGCGACGGCGCTGGCGGAATGCTCATCTCCGGCAACCCTTCGAACAACGCATCATAAGTCACCATCTCCATTCCCGCGATTCCGGAATCCACATTCGCATCCTCCATTTTCAAAACTCCAAAATTCAAATTATTGTCGAACAAGGGAGACAAGGAAATAGTGGGAAGATGAAAGAGACGTCGGCGCCGGAAACTGAACTGCTTGGCCCGAGTATGGAAAGCTTGGCCCGGAGCTACGCTGCAATCGCCTGAGGAAGATGGGGGAAGAAGAAACGGGAACAGGGAAAGGGAAAGTGGAGAAGGGGGGGATCCGTACAGATCTTATCTGTCCGCTTGGCCCGGAATAACTTCGCTTGGCCAGGGCTTAAACCCCCTTGGCCAGTGTACATTAGTGTCCGGGCCAAGCGTTTCCCGCCCTTCGGCTTTGGACGCTTCGCTTGGCCCGGCTTTAAACCCCTTGGCCAGGGTATATTTGTTCCCGGGCCAAGCGTTTCCCGCGCTTCCTGATATGACGCAACGCTTGGCCAGGGCTTAAACCCCTTGGCCAGGGTTTATTCCGGGTAGGACGCAACGTTTGGCGTTCCCGAAGCCCTAATTAATACTCCAATTATTATTAATAAATCATTATTAATTTAATAATAATTATAATTAATTATTAATACTTAATAATTATATTTAATTATTAATAGTTATCATATATTTTAATTAATATATAATAACTATAATTATAATTAAATAATTAATAATAAATAATTTTTATTAATAATTATAATTATAATTAATAATTTTTATTATAAATATTTTTAATAATTTTTAGTATTATTAATAATTTTTACTATAATAATTAATAATTTTAATTAATAATTATTATTTACTCCCATTATTATTAATCAATCATTATTAATTAATAATAATTATAATGAATTGTTAATAATTATTAATTATATTTAATTGTTAGTATTTAATAATAGATTAATAGTTATAATTAATAGTTATAATATATTTTACTTAATATATAATAACTATAATTATACATAATTAATTCATAATAAATAATTTTTATTATTAATTTTGGAGTTAATATATTTATAATTAATAATTTTTCTTATTAATAATTATAATTAATAATTACAATTATATTTAATAATTTTTATTATAAATATTTTTAATAATTTTTATTATTATTAATAATTTTAACTATAATAATTATTAATTATAATTAATAATTATTATTATTGTTATATTATTATTATGCGCACTTATCCTTATACTAATAATATTATATAAATTATTATAAGTATCACACTTACTATTAATATTAATAATATTTGTATTATTATAAATGTAACTGTAATGCAACTACAATTACTAATATTACTTTTATAATTAATGTTCCCCCCTACAGGGTTACGAAAGTAATTATACTGGCGAGGAATGAAAGGAATCGGCAATTACCATATCTCTGCTCCACCACTAATCCCAGCAAGTTGCGCGACGTCGGGAGCATTTTGGCATCGGTCGGCCCTCGCGAAGCTTGAAAGGGGGGATATTAAGAAATATTACCCCCAAAAAAGGAATCACTCAGCTCTAATTCGGCAAATATCACCGCGTACAGCTAGTGCGGTAACGGAATCTAATACTCACTGTCGGGCAATTTTCCCACTATATTCGACCAATCTCTCCTGCACAAGACATGGAGGGAAGATTGCAGGCGGCAGGTAGTTTCTTAACTGCGGCTTATTATTATTATTATTATTATTATTATTATTATTATTATTATTATTATTATTATTATTATTATTATTATTATTATGCACACTTATCCTTTTAATATATACTTAATACAACTGCAATTACTAATATTACTTGTAAAATTATTTTGTGCAGTATAGGCTTACAACAGTAATTATACTGGTGATGAATGAGAGGACTCGGCAATTACCTTATATCTGTTCCACCACACTGACGCCCAAGTTTTCAATCTCAGCGGCATTTGGCATCGGCCAATTGGCAATGACAACATTGGCCTTGGCGGCATTCGTCGAAACGACAGTTCGAACCACCTCCCCTATCATAAGGGTCAAAATGGGAGCGGGTGCACCAGGACCGTAGAACGTTCGGCATGCATGAAGGCTTTCAGGGCTGTGAAGCCTATGCTGAAATGGAGAAGTGGCTCGGTGGAAAAACAGATCAATATATAGATACATATGTGGATAGGACTTCACTGAAAACGGGAATCCCCTACATAAACCATATCGTGAGTTGGTGCAATGATGGCAAATGAAGAAAGTTGGTGCAACATCGACGGCAGGAAGTTACTGTAGTGGATAGCACCCAATACCTTCGTGGATCTGACTTGTATGTTTTGAACCTAGCCTTCACATCTATCAAGTATTCAACCAATCTCTCCTGCATTTCTGATTTATTGTAGAAGACTGCTCCGATCGCCAGCCTGCAGAATGGTAAATTATGAGTATTAATTTACCATTATCAATAATGGTAATAAGTTACCATTACTGATAATAATGGTTAATTTTTTTTAATAATTATTGATAATTATTGATAATATTGATAATAATATTATCAATAATTTATTGTGACTGATTTCGTATTATTACTATTCATATTATTAGCATTAATATTAATTAAATTTTTTAGATCGCCATTATTAATAATATTTTGTAATGTTTACCTGTAGGTATTGTCCAAATACAACAATTGGACATGAGCGGCATTCGAAAAGACAACATTGGCCTGGGCGGCATTGGTAATAGCTACACTTCGTCTCACACGCGTCACACTTGGTCTGGGCGGCATTGGTAATGTCCGTTCAGAAAGTTATTGTATTGGTAGATTTGGCAACACGGTACCGGGAACCGTAGAAACACATGAAACCGTTGGGAATAGGGAGATGGAGGAAAGAGAGCAGTCGGCTGAGAGAGGTTGAGCAGAGGGAGAAGAAACACTACGAGCCGACATAATAAAGGGGCATCGGGAGAAGAAACATTACGAGCCGACATAATAAAGGGGCATCGGGAGAAGAAACACTATGAGTCGACATTCCAAATATTACTCCTTTCGTGTAGGGAGGTTGAGAGAGGTTGAACATAGGGAGCAGAAATGCAATGGGTACAACAGTAATTACTATTCTAATAGTAATTACTCCTTTCGTGTCGTAGTTACCTTCATAAAGATCCACCTGCATCTGGGGGCAAATCATCTGGAAACGGAATGATAAACAAAGACGAGGTTGTCGTGACAGGGGATGGTGATAGTTAATCTGATGATGAATCATAAGAGAGCCTAGTTCAATTACGTATTGTCTTTATATTATTATTATTGTTATTATTATTATTATTATTATTATTATTATTATTATTATTATTGTTATTATTATTATTATTATTATTAATATAAAAAAATAAGATTAAGAAGAGACAAAAAAAAAGAACTTAAAAATTTAAGAAATAAAATACAATATAAAATTAGAAAAATGAAACAAACAAAATGAGAACAATAAGAAATTAACCAAAAATAAATATGAGAAAAAATAAGGGAAAAAAGAGAAAAAATTAAAAAGAGAAAGAAAAAATGAAACAAAGCAAAAAAAATAAGACAAATTGAGAAAAAAGCGAGAAAAAATAGAAAATGACCAAAAATGAGAAAGAAGAAGAAAAAATAAGAAAAAAGAGAGAAAGAAAAGGAAAAAATAATAAAAAAGAGAGAAAAAAAGAGAAAAAAATAAGAGAAAAGAGAAAGAAAAGGAAAAAATAAGAAAAAAAGAGAAAGAAAAGAAAAATGAGAAAAAATAAAAGAAAAACAAGAAAAAAAGAGGAAAAAAAATAGAAAATAACCAAAAATGAGAAAGAAGAAGAAAAAAGAAAGAAAAAAAGAGAGAAAGAAAAGGAAAAAATAAGAAAAAAGAGAGAAAGAAAGGGAAAAAATAAGAGAAAAGAGAGAAAAGGAAAAAATAAGGAAAAAGGGAAAGGAAAAAAATGAGAAAAAATAAAAGAAAAACAAGAAAAAAAAGAGGGAAAAAAAATAGAGCAAGAAAATAAGAAAAAAAAATTGAAAAAATTGTGGGTAAAAAAAAGAGAAATAATTTTATAAAATTACTACTATTTATAATAAAAATTATTTTATTTATAAAATCTTTATAGAAAATAATATTTTTAAAGAATAAAAAAATTAAAATTATACTAATTGTAATAATAATAATAATAATAATAATAATAATAATAATAATAATAACAGAAACAATTAATATATATTTATGTGTATTGAATAACCCTAACTTGGCCCGGAAAACCCTAAAACCTAGCTTGGCCCGAGCATGTTTATGCTCCGGGCCAAGTGGATAGGGCCGGGCCAAGTGCATGCTAATTACGTTTTATTAATTAAAGCTTTGGCCAGGGCATTACATTTGGCCCGGTCCGGGCCAAGTGTCCGGGCCAAAGGCTTTTCAGTCTTTTCGGGTAAAAAACTAACCTGCGTAAGGCGGCGGGTAATAAAGTTACTGGCGAATTCTGACAGGTCAACAGAGACCATTATCTGTTTTTTTGGACAGGGAATGACGTCATTAATGTCACAAGAGGGCATCAATCAGCTCAAACATTTTCATATTTGTGCTAGCAGCAATGCAGATATAATTTGCAGTGTGGCCACCATGGGCCTTGGAAGGGCTAAGGTAGCAATATTCTTTTAATTTGCTTAAGTATACATGGTTTTGGTTGAATTCTTCATGTAAATATAAATACTTTCAATTACTTATTATTATTTCGATTCATACCAATCTACTCTAGCTAGGTTTGTCCCAAAATCATAAAAGTGATACAATAAAATGTAAGCTTAATTCCAATATATACGCTCACGTTATTGAAGTGAGAATATTTTAGGAATGAAAGATACGGGGCCTTAAAATTAAGTGAATTTATTTCTTCACTTTGACTCGGTCACTTAAAATTAAGTGAATTCATTTTCCTTTTTGTTCCAGCTTGACTTGAAGCATTCTTCTTTCTCTTTTTTTTTTTTTTTTTTTTTTTGTGGTTTCATTTTGTTTTATCTTTTTTCTAGAAAGCCATAAAGCACTTGATTTATTTATTACATATATTTTCAGTGCTACTTTATGTTTCACGTCAATTTTGTTTCCGTAATAGAATAGTGTTTTCAGTTTACAAAATTTGTGTCATTTTACTTGTAATTTACCTGTTACTAACCCACACAAAAATTCTTGTACTATATATAAAAACGGTTATGCATCAAATCAATCATATGTATGATGAAAGCGTAGAACAAAATATGTGAGCAAAATTATTCGTCTGAAACGACATTAGAAATGGGCGGAAGGAGGAGAAATATTTCTGACATAAAAAAATAATAATAATTAAATATTTCTATGTCCATAAAAAGATTTTTTTAAAAAATAAAAAAAATATAATAATAATAATAATAATAATAATAATAATAATAATAATAATAATAATAATAATAATAATAATAATAATAATAATAATAATGCTCTTACTACAAAAGAAGTTGTTATTTATTAAGATAAAGTCCAACTGCCCAAGAGAGTTACTTCCTCCATTCTCATATGTTTTTTACATTTGAAAAAAGATTACTATTCACACACAGACTTTTACTTAAAGTTTTATCATAGTTATACAAGTTAAAATATAGTCAAGTGAGATCTTGTTAGATTCGTCTCGTCGTGTATTTTTTAAATATTGAACTTCTAAAATTTTTACTTGTACCGAACTTGAGTTATTAACAGTTTAAAATGTGCATTGGACTGCGTGAAAAGTTGGTTTGTAATAAACATTTGAGAACGGAGGAAGTATTTGAGAGAGTAAAAGACTAGAAGCCCGCTTCTAGTGGGCCTGAATGGGCTAGGATTTAGGGCCTTTATTTGTCCAATTTTGGGCTCAGAAGTGTAATGGCTATATCATGGGATCTTCAAAATTATTTCCAACAAAATTATTTCTACAAATTAAACTAAAAAGCGAGTATTGAATTTGGAGATGTACAATTAGATGTGACATTTTCGGATGATATTGTTATAAACTTTACGGGTGATCCTATAGCGGTAATTTTTTAAAGTACATATACAAATATAAACTGCACTACTTTAAATTCAGATATTTTAAAAGATAGTGTTATACTAGCCCCTATCAATGAGATTTTCACCAATGAAATTTTCAGCAAATTGTTAGGAAAATTTTCATATTATGCTTCATACTTATTTTTAAATTTTATTTTATGTTAATTTAAATTTCAAATCAAATAAAAATATTATTTCAATATTTATTTTTATTGATCTGTGAGGTTTGTAAATATTATTGTATACAGCCTCTTTTGAATATATAAAAAATCATTATACATTTTTCATTACTCAAAATATAATTTATTATTACTTTATATAATATAAATATATGTATTATATAAAATATAAAATTATGCCCGTCGAATCTCGACGGATTATTTACTAGTTAAACTAAAAATAATTTCGGCGAGACGACGCTGCTTCTTGTTTCCTTATGTTACATATAATAACAAATGAACCATTAAATTTAAGCATTTACACGTCAGTTATTAAACAGGATGGATCTAATTAATTAGAATTGGTCTAATTTATTTATTTATTTTATATGCCAAAATTGTCAATCTTCGTTAGTTAAACTATGCTTCTCAATTTTGATATTCGTCACCTTGGGGGTGTTGTACTTTACAGATGAAGACATGGAAAACATGGGAAAGTGAAACTCAGAGTGTAGAATACATGGCAGCAAATGGTACCTTAAATAATACTAATGCCGAATAATTTCTATAATTCTAATTATATACTCATATAATACCTGTTTTCTCAACTGAAATGAAAATATTGTCCACTATTTTAGATCCTCAAAGATTTAGATTGGCGAGGCAAACGACGTTTGGGCGACGACATGTGAACAGTTGTGCAACAAATTCAACCCAATTATGGATTGTATGCAGTCTCTCTATTTTTTTTATTTTTTTTATTTTTGTTATACTATATGATTAAATTTTATTGCATGGCTTAATTAAGATTTGTGTTTATGTTTGAATCGCTGTGTAAATGATGATGTATGAATATAATTTTTGTGCAGAGATGTTTTTTTCCGACAATTCTTCCACTCAGTCGCCAAAATCGACTATTTCACTCTGCGCCACGGGTTTATTTGTGGCTTATATTTTTACTTTGTTATGCTTAGCATTCTTTAAGTAGCTTAAATTTTTTTTGATGGTTGCATTTAGGCACATTTACCAGCGAATGGTTCCTTCAATTTCCAAAAGTATATACAACGATCTTTGGAAGACGACTTCAAAGCTGTTGTCGGCATAAGGTATATATAGTGTCAGAGAAAACATTAATATTGTTTGATTTGCTTTAATATATGCTTTTATTACCACAAATTGAAGTACAAATGTGAACAAAGGGAGGAGAAATGAGGAAATCATTCTGAACTTCATGAGAGATTGGAAAGTCACAACTCAGAAGATTTGTCAATTTAAAACCTCAATCTCACAAGAGTTTAACCTAATTTTTTCCTATATTGATTGTAACAATTATAGGCTTTTGTTCCCTAACATTATTAAATTTTGTTTGATTCCATGTACAGCCCTATAATGTGGCTTGTGGTCGTGCTATTCTTGCTAGTTGATGTACATGGTAAGACAATGGCATATTATCATTTTATGTGGAGTAATTTTTAATGTTAATACCAATGCTAGGGAATTTGTGGGACAAAATCCCTTTTAATAGTTTAGTGCGAAGGTGGTCTCTATTCCATCACTCATCATGCCCAAGCTTAAAAGGAAGGCCGACGTCACAATTGATCGTTACAAAGCGCGGTTAGTGGCCAAGGGCTTTAAACAACGATATGGCCTTGATTACAAAGATACGTTTAGTCCAGTTGTGAAGCCGGCTACTATTCGCCTCATTCTCTCTATAGCCGTGTCAAGAAACTGGAGCTTGAGGCAATTAGATGTGACAAATGCATTTTTACATGGGTTCCTTGAAGAAGATGTATTTATGGACAACCCCTAAGATATGAGAATTCCACATACCCGAGCTATGTCTGCAAGCTTAATAAGGCACTATATGGGCTCAAACAAGCTCCTCGTGCATGGTACTTTAGGCTTAAGCTAAAACTTCAGGAGTTGGGTTTTGTTCCGGCCAAATCTGATACCTCGTTGTTTATATATAGGAAAGAGGAACTCATCATGTATATTCTCATTTATGTGGATGATATAATTGTTCCCAGTTCGTCTAGTACTACTACTGATCACCTCCTTGAGAAGCTCCAACAGGACTTTCCAGTGAAGAATCTTGGAGACTTACACTATTTTCTGGGCATTGAAGCCAAGAGAGGACCGAACAACATTGTTCTTACTCAACAGAAGTATGTTTTAAACCTGCTTCGTCGTCCTAACATGGAGAATTGCAAACCAGTTAATACATCAATGAGTACTTATGCTCACCTCTCCACGATGCTTGGGGAGCCACTAAATACATCCGAAGCATCTAAATATAGACTCATAGTTGGTGCATTGCAATATTTAACCATCACCAGACCTGATATTTCATATTCAGTTAATAAGCTTTGTAAATTTTTGCACTCACCAACTGATTGCCACTGGACAGCAGTTAAGAGGATTTTACGGTATCTCAAGTACACTACTACAATGGGATTGCAATTTCGGAAGGCATCATCGACTCTTCTAAGTGCATTCTCTGATGCCGATTGGGCAGGTTGTCTTGACGATCGTCGATCAACAGGAGGGCATGCAATTTTCTTTGGTACAAATTTGATCTCATGGAGCTAAAAAAAGCAAGCTACTGTGTCAAGATCGAGTACCGAGTCCGAATACAAGTCTTTAGCAAATGCTACCGCAGAAGTTGTATGGCTTCAGTAATTGCTTCGTGAACTTGGAATTTTTCAGTCCAGAACACCATGCCTTTGGTGTGATAATGTTGGAGCTACATATCTCTCAGCTAATCATATTTTCCATGCGTGTACCAAACATATTGAAGTGGATTTCCATTTTGTCCGTGAACGAGTTGCTTAAAAGATGCTTGATGTTAGGTTTATTTGTTCTGAAGATCAAGGTGCTGATATTCTAACAAAAGATTTGGCAGCCAGGCATTTTTTGTTTCTAACACGCAATCTTAATCTTGCCGCAACTAGCTAAGATTGAGAGAGGCTGTTGAAATAGTCAATAGCCCATATTTTCGTTGATTCTGTTGTAACTGGGCTCTCCTAATATCTTGGCATATTGTTGTAACTGTAATAGCTATATAAATGTGATCGCCACTCTATGTTTGAGTGTGTGCGTCCTCAGCATTCAATTCTCTTATTCTTATACCCCTAAATTGCCCAATGTAGAAATATCATCAACAACGATATTGTACATAATCATATCAGGTGGGAACCCCTCTTCTTGCATCTCTTCTTGCAGTTTAAAGGCATCAAATATATCACTAAGCGAATTCACTGCAATATGGTATAGAACATGATAGGGCACCACACATTTCTTCATAAAACCATTGAGCTCTAAAATTAGAATTAGGTTACAGTTACCTTCAACAAAATCCTTCATTTTGGATATAACAGTGATATTGATTATAAAACAACTACATATGCAACATTTAGAATAGGTTTTTACTATAATAAAGTGAGGTTTATTCATTAATAAAACACAATTTTTCATTTAATTGGGATTATGAATAAATCAACATAATTTTTCCTTTACTCGAGATTTTTGGCTTTCTTATCCAAATCAATTTATAACACAGCGATGTGATACATTACACACGGAAAAAAGGCCAATATAGTCCATTTTTTTTACAAAAAAATCAAATCAGTTATTTTTTAATTTTTTTGCCCAATTGGTCCGCTACATATACTAATTACATCCCAATCGGTTATAAACCCAGTAATTATGCCCTAATTATATATTTTTGGCCAAATCAGTCCTTTTTTTTCTTTTCAAAAATCTAAATTGGTCCGTTATTAATTTTTGTCTCATTTCATGCAGTCCAATGCAAATTTCAAGTCACTAATAACTCAAATTGGATATAAGTAAAAATTCTAAAATTTCAATATTTATAAACTACACGACGAGACAAATCTAACAAGATCCTACTTGGCTCATTTTAATTTGTATATATATGTCTAAACTTTAAGTCAAAACAGGTATGTGAGTAGTAGAAAATTAGACAATATAGTTATTAAAAAATGGAGGGAGTATATCGCAATTGGTCTTCATTTTATGGAGAAACACCAAAAATCACCGAACTCTAAAAGAAGATCTACCCCGGTAGCTGATGACTAGAACTCCGATGGCATTCAGCGAAGGTACTGCCCAATTCGATGCGAGAACGGGCTTCCAACAGATGAAGGAGTCGCTTGACCTACGTTTTCCAATAACATCATTTTGTGCGACTCCCTCCTATATGCGATGCCCATTCTCGCATCGGATTGGACAGTACATTCGCTGGATGCCATCAGAGTTCTAGTCAGCAGGTAACGCGGTAGATCTTCTTTTAGAGTTAGGTGTTTTTTGGTTTTCTCTATGAAGACCAATTGCGATATACTCCCTCAATTTTTTTAATAATTACATTATCTAATTTGCTACTATTCACACACCTGTTTAGACTTAAAATTTAAACATAGATATAAAGTTAAAATGAGCCAAGTAGGATCTTGTTAGATTCGTCTTGTCGTGTAGTTTATAAATATCGAAATTTTAGAATATTTACTTATATCGAATTTGAGTTATTAGTGGTTGGAAATGTGCATTGGACTGCATGAAAGTGGGCGAAAATTAATAACAAATCAATTTAGATTTTTGGGAAAAATGACTGATTTTGGCCAAAAATATATAAATAGGACATAATTAGTGGGTGGGGGATATCAGAATGTCTAAATAATTCTTTTACGCTAATATTACCAGATTGTGTCAATTGGAACATTAGTTTTGTGTTACAACAACATTCAATTCTTCAGAGGGGTGGTGAGCATGCCAAGTGGTAAGCTGATCACTCATTATGATTTTGATTGGTACTCTATAGCTTAAGCACAGTAGTTCTATGGATCGTTTGGGTTTGCATGCTAGATTACAGCTTGAACTTTATTCTATGTTGTATTTATCCTAATAATGGATATTTCCTAATTACTTGTGTTTCTTTGACACTAGGCCTTGCTGCAAAACTCATTGTTTAATAGAAGTGCATGGGTGTGGATCTAAAGTTTAAACCAAACCGTAATTTTACGGTTTTGAAATTTTTCAAACCAAACCATTTTTGAAATTATTTCAAACCGGACCAAATCTACTTACTTGGAGAATTGTTTAATAGAGGGAGTAAATGTGGTGTATTCTGTTTTGAAGGGATTTTTCTTACATTTCCTGTAGAAATTTTGGAAATTGGTAATAAATGATATTAATTATTTTTTTTGGATAACAGTAATAGATGATATTGTTTTTTTGGATAACAGTAATAGGAGTAAATGAAACCCTATGACCTTGTGGGTCAGTGGGTGAAACGAAAACAATGGACTTAAAAGGGCGTTCCTGACTTATTTGACTGAAATATAAAAAAAGCTTGCACCAATTTTTCTCTTGAAAAGCAAAAGAGCCTTTTATGGGAAAAAAAAAAAAAAAAAAAAAAAAAAACTCCAACAAACACCCTAAACTCTACTCATCAGTAGTGTAGATGTTATAATATCCTTAGCAACAGCCGTACATCCCTATATAAGTATGCTAGTACAGAAACCGGATTGGTAATACTAGTAATGATGAAGTAACCGCTAATACTCAAGTGAGCTACTAGTAGTACTCCCCGCCAGGTGGCTTTCGGTACCCGCAGAGTGGTACTCGGAGCACGCCGAGTGGAACTCGGTAACCGCCGAGTGGAAATTGGAACGAGTGGCAATTGGAACGAATTTCTACTTACTTCACTTGGTCCCCGCCGAGTGTCTCGGTACCCGACGAGCGGCAATCGATGCCAGTCGAGTGGCACTCGATAATTTTTTTTTTTACATAATTATGATAAAATTTTGAATCAAAGTTAAACAGTGAGTAGTGATAAAAAACTATCCGTAACAAAAACACCGAGACGGAGGAAGTATATCAATTTAAATATATTAAACCCATTTTAAAATTTATATAAAATAGAAATAAATAAAAAAAATATTTTTAAAATTTTTTATTTTTTATTCTTTATAAGTAAGCTAAAATATTTTTGACCCAAACTCCGACCCGCAGATCGAGCACTCGTGGATTTTGGTTCTATTCTGGTCGGGTTGGGGGATCATTCTCCTATGCAGAATTGGAGGGACGGCGTCGATCACTTTTGCAGTGAATTGCGCTTCTTCTTCTTCTTGTTCTTCTGGAGGTTGCGCCGTCGTCGACTCCACCAGAGAAATTTTCGGATCGGCGGTATAATTACTATTACTACTATTATTATTATTCTTGGGCTTCTTGTGGCTGGCACGGTGGCCGCCCAACGCTTGGAAGGAGGGGAAGCTCTTGCAGCAAGTCTTACAGTCGTAGCCGCTGGAGGAGGCGGTGGGAGGTGGCGGAGAGTGACGGCCACGCGCGGGGAGGATCAAGCAATTGGCCATGTCCTCGTCTTCGATCGAAATCGCGCTGGATGTGGTTGGGGAATAGGAGTTGGTGAAGGAGTCGGTGGCGGCGTTGGAGGAGGCGGAGGTGGACAAGGGCAGCGGAGGAGGGCATAGGTGTGGATCTAAAGTTTAAACTAAACCGTAATTTTAATAGAAGTGCATAGGTGTGGATCTAAAGTTTAAACCAAACCGTAATTTTATGGTTTTGAAATTTTTCAAACCAAACCGTATTTTTAATTATTTCAAACCGGACCAAATCTACTTACTTGGGGGATTGTTTAATAGAAGTGCATGGGTCTGGATCTAAAGTTTAACATCTCTTCCAAGTAGAAACAACTGATGATTATGATGAATATTGTCAAATTGTGGGTGGACTTTCTGGGCTAGGGTTGTCAAAGATGTTTCATGCTTCTGGAAAACAAGATTTGCCTTCAGATCAGATCTCCAACTCAATGGGTTTATTTCTTCTGGTATTGATTGTGTGTTATATTTTAAAATTCTCTGACTAAACTCTTCCCAAATATATAACTCACAAAATTGTCTTATCTTTCTAATCAACCAACAGAAACAGGCATCATCAGAGATTATCTCAAGAATATTAATGAGATACCGAGGTCACGCATGTTCTGGCCCCGTAAAATTTGGAGTAAATACGTTGATAACCTGGAGGTAACTCTTCTCCTCATGTTCAATGCATCTTTTCATCATTAACAGTGATTTTGTGTTAATTTAAGATGAGTGAAATGTCTTATACTGGTACTGATATCTTGTGTTGTTTAGTGTTGTTAGAACTTAAAAGCAGAGGAAAACTCAGTTAAGGGAGTGCAGTGCCTGAATGATATGGTCACAAATGCTTTAGTAAATGTGGAAGATTATCTAAAGTACATGTCGGGTCTGAGAAATATTGCCATCTTCTGTTTTTGCGCAATTGTTCAGGTAGATACGATTTTTCGTATATCTTATCATTTTGATACGAAAAAGACTTTTTAAATGATGCTGAACTCCTGCAAGTGGAAGTACCCTAATGATGCTAGTGATTGCAACATCTGAGATAAAACTAATGCGATCCCAATATTTCTCGTTCTCGAAAGTTGTTTCATGCTTCTGGAAAGCAAGATTTGGATTCAGATGAGATCCAAAACTATATCGGTTTATTTCTTCAAGTATTGATTTTGTTCTATATGACTAAACTCTTCCAAAATTAATAACTCACAAAATTATCTTATCATCTAATCAATCAACAGAAAACAAACATCATCAGAGATTATCTCAAGAATATTAATAAGATACCGAGGTCACGAATGTTCTGGCCCCGTGAAATTTGGAGTAAATACGTTGATAACCTGGAGATAATTCTTCTCCCGATGTGTTGTCTTTTTACAAACAATGATCTCTCTATCATTTTTTTCATAATTTTTGCAGTTGTGCATTTTCTACTAGGTCCTTCGAGCTGGACACTGTTGGTAAGCTATCTTATGTAGAGTAATATATATTTAAAAATATTAAATATTACTCCCTCAGTCCCACCTTACTTGTCTTGTTTGACTTTTTGGCACTATTCATTGTTTAACTTTGACTCAATATCATAGCAAGTACTCCCTCCGTCCCAGGTATGTTGTCCTGTTTGACTTTTTGATACTGTTCATTGTTTCATTTTGACTCGATTTTATTGCATGTATGTATTTGAAAAAAAATAGTCGAGTTAGGTCTTGTTAGAATCGCATAATCATGTAGTTTTAGAATATATATTATATAATTTTTTGTTGTATATATTTTGAGATATTAACGATTTAAAAAGTGCATTGGATTATGTGCAGAAATCAAACAAGACAAGTTAAATGGGACGGATGGAGTATATATAAATATGTACGGTTTTTTAAACCGCAAAAAAAATTTTGAAACCATACGATTAATAGTTTATAAAACATTAAACCAAACCAAACCAAAATACGGTTTGGTTTGAGGTTCAGACCGGATTGTGCTCACCCCTAAATTCTTAGGAGTGAATATTTATATGTTAGAACCTCAACAGATTATTTGATGAATCTAGGCGAACATCTGTTTTCATTCAAGATGAATTTGAATGGCGTTTGAAAAGTAAATGCTACTTCACTGATAACAGTTCAACAATCTAAGGAGGTGTATTCAATTCAGTTTTGTATGGATTTTAAAAAGTTTGTGGATTTAGAAAGTTCGTAGACTCCATGTAGAGTTTTCAAAGTTGATTGATTTTGTATAGACTCCATGTAGAGTTTGGCTGACTTTTACAAATCTTATATTTTTTTAGAGAGATTTTGTTTAGTTGTATTTTTAAGAGATTCCACTAAAATCTATAAAGATTTAAAATCCATAGACCGTTGATACCTCAAAATTTTTGAAGATTATTTAAAATTGTATTGATAACACCTAAATTTTTAAAGACTTTTTAAAATCTGTATTGAATATACCTAGATTTTTAAAGACTTTTTAAAATCTAAATTGAATACACCCTAACTTTAAAAGTCCAAAAAAATCCTACAGAGTCTGAATTAAATACACCATCCTAAGTGTCCATCATTAATTTCTTTTTTTGGTAATTGCAGAAGATGATACAAGGATGGCAACAGAGGTTAAAGTTCACATTCTAAAAGCTTTTCATCACCTGCAGCTTGTGTACATGGCAGACTTAATGAATTGCTCTTCAGTCCCCTCAATGATTTGTTCTTGAATTTTCCTTTTCTTTTTTTCCTCAAATGTATGAGTGGGTAAAATTTAGAAACATGGTTTCTTAAGCATGATAATTGTTCGGTGTTTCTTGTTTTATTCTTCCTGAATACCAGTATTTCTTTTTCTTCCTTTGAGGATTCATCTTTGTTCGTTGCTGTTGGGATGACCACGACACACAGACACACCCTCTATGGAGGATCTACGACAATGTATACTCACACAACACCAACTCTTTGATGTTGGTTAGCGTTAAGTAACAAATTCTTAGTGCACAAGGATACTTAGGTGGCAGTGCCAACCACATATCATTCAGGCGGTATAACCGACCATATATTAGTTAGACGGCAGGGCAAAAAACGTAACTAAAACAAGTGCACCAAAAACTTAATAATATAAGGGTTAACCGAGATACTTAAGCAAAAAGAATGCTTTTATAAATACACAACACAATTACAAAAGAACTCCTAAGTAAGACACTTAGCTCACCAATCACTTCTTATCACTCGTCAACTCTCAACAACACTTCTCAACTCAACACTCAACTCAACTCACACCACCACAAATGAAAGGGCTCACTCCTTATTTATATGGTAGCCAATTAATTATCTAGAATATTCTAAAAATACAATTAATAAATCTAGTTATTTTTATAAATATTCTAGTGTAATTTTATATCTTTCTAGAATATTCTATTTAGTTTACATTGATTTCCAATATATTTATTGCTCTTATGTAATTTTCCTACCTTTAATTTGCTCTTTGTTTCCTTTTTTATTCTTGCATTTGCATTTTCTTCTCCTAATGTCTCTATTATATATCAGTGCTAGATCTTCTTCTGCGTAAACATTTTCTTGGCTCTTCATCTTGTGCAAGGGACTCTTTAGAGGAAATCTACCAAATCAAGCAAACCGAAAGATGGCAATTGCTAGGACAAGGGTCTTTTTTTATGATTATTTGGAGTGTGAGTTGTTTGCTTTAGTTTCTCTTCTACGAACTATGCAAAAGCTAAATAAAGTGTCTTCCCTAATTCAATTTCTTCATTGAAAAAATTATTGATTGCAAAAGACTCGAGCTAGCACATTGCCTGCGGGGAGCTTCAAAGGCTTCGGAACACCATTAGAGAACTGGATGAGCGTGCACAAGGTTCCCTTCTTCTCCAATTTCCTTCTTCTTTTTGGAAATTTGGGATGGTGTTATATACCTTGTCAAACATTCTGCAATTATGACAAACAGTGTATGGTATGGTGCAGACGTTTTGTCCGTACGGACGTCGTCCGCAACGTTGATCATTTTCATCATCCAACGGTTGATATAATTTGTAGGGTTACTATATCAAGTCGCTAAATTGTGTTGGCATGTCGCTGAATAGCATAGGCCATGTCACTGAATTGTGTAGGGGTCGTCGCTGCGATGCGTTCAAATGCATAGAACCATATCGCTGAAATATAAAATTGTATCACTGAAATGAATATAATAATGTCGCTGAGTTGCATAGCCCATGTCGCTGAATTACATAGACCATGTTGCTGAATTGTGAAGGCTCTGTCGCTGAGATGCGTTTAAAATCACAATGACGTTCAAATGTTGCTAAAATTAATACAATAATGTCCCTGAATTGTTAGGCCGCGTTGCTGAATTAGGTTGGCTCTGTCGCTGAGTTGTATATGTCATGTCGTTGAATTGTGAATTCAAACGTCCGCACAGACATGTGTCTGCACAGTAACCATTCCCATGACAAACTACGGAGTGTGTACATTATAGAATCTTAGATGTTGACCTATATAGAATCTCTCTAATAATACGGAGTGTGTATATTATAGTGGTTATATTATTATATTGTGAGAACTACGGAGTATATTTTATTATTCTTTAATCTTGCTCCAGTGTTGTTTGGTATGCTTAAATTAATTAATTGCTATATATAATGAAATTAACTCACCAAAACACAAAATGACAAGTGATTGTTCCCCACTCAAAAGAATTTTTAAAAAAAATAGAAGTATTAAAATTCTCAAGTACGTGCACTCATGATTTTCTTGCGAAATTTGGTAGATTTGGTTTGGTTGTTGAATCAGCTCTTGGTGCAGTATTGAAGAAATGTTTTGTATGTGCTGAGTATTTTTATACAGGCCAAACACTATTAGATGTGCGCGGGCTAGCGGCTTACCTTAGGCAGATTGAGGAGTTTAAATCGAAGTCTCATGACTATCATTTTGCGCACATTATACGAGAGGGGAACAAAGTGGCCGATTGCTTGGTTAAGATGGGGGCAGCGAACAAATTGTCTATATTATTTGGCCATTTCGTCCAAATCATGTGAAGTCTCTTCAAACAGCGGATGTGGCAGGCATATGATTCCCTCGTCGCTGGTTTCCTTTGTTTTCATCGTTTTCCATTTTTGTTTTGAATTTGCCCTTTGGCCTCTTCACTAGCCTTCATTGCTTCTAATGCAAAAGAAAACAAAAGAAAAAAGAAAAAAAAAGAAAATAATGGAAATAAAAGAAGAAAAAAGATAGTGTATATATATAATAATATTATTTAATTAAAAAAGAGAGAGTATATATATATGTATGGTAAGCAGATTAGATGCATGTGGTTGCATATGCAGTTATCATTTGTATAATATAAGAGTTGTGTTTTGTTATGGATAAAATTGTATATTTTGTGTGATGAGAGAGATTTTATGTAATAGGAGAAATGCTTTGTGTGATATGAGATAAGCTATGTCAGTACATAAATATACTTTTAAAGGATATAATATACTTTTGCGTGAATGAAATGCGGTGGCAGGCTCGTTGGCCAAGCGTGGAGCACCCTCAGTTGAGTTCTTTACGACGTGGGTCTGTCCCCCGGATGAGGTGCTGCCACTCCTCACTGCGGATCAAATGGGCGTTAGGTTTCTCTGTGATTGATTTTCTTTATTTGTTTTTGTAGTTTTTTTTTAGTTTTCCCCTTTGCCGATGTTTTTCGCAACGTCCTTGTTACCCAAAAAAAAAAAAAAAGGTGTACCATAACTGAATGAATATGTATGAATATTTGAGACATTGAATTATTTTTGTTTTATTCTTACAACATGAAGCAAATTAATTAGAAAAGAATAAATCGTGTCAGTTCATGAGAAAGAAAATTAAGATGGATACGATATGAAAACCAAATCCCGATTGCTTATACGTATGTTCTAACATTTCTTTTTTGAAGCAAATTTATATATTCAAATTATATACTATATATTTCCTATCAAAGCAAAATCTCGTGATTGTATATATATATCATAATTTCTAATACTACTAATATTTCTTCGTGTTTTAAAATTCAAGACCCTTCACTTACGGAGCTTACTAAAGTAAAAGTTTCAAACTAATTATCTAGCCCGGTTCTATGTTGACTGACAACTTTGACCTTCAAATGGATTCTAAACATTACTTTTCTCTTAAAACCACGTATTCATTTTGATGGTAATAAATATGAAGTAGGAATTTGTTGGGAATAAATATATAGGATTTTTAAAGTTTAAAAATAAGTGAGATTTGAATGAGTGAAGATTCAAATAGTTGTTGGTTATTTGTTGATTTTAAGTAGAAATTTATTTGATGGTTATTATAATTGTTTTGTATACCTATAAAATAGGTATTTTCTATGTAAATTGTATAAGACAATTTTATTAGGGTGACTAAAGGTATTGTGAGCATCTCAATGTTGTTTTCCCAATTCTATTTGTATTTTCCTACAAAGTAGTAGTGTAGGACATGAACTCGGGACTTCAGAAAGGAAGGTTGGATCAACTCGGGAATCTCACTAGCTATAGACTTATGAATTGAATATAAAATGTTGAACAATTCAAAAGCATCCTATTCTGTACAATACCAAATGGACTTTAGTATAATACGCCCAATTATTTGGTGAAAAATCTAAAGGAAAAGCACTTTATAAAATATAAATAAAAAAAAAAAAAAAAAAAAAAAAAGAATCGACGTAGCCAGCGATGCGAAAGAATTGTTTCTTTTTCGTGAGTTTCTTCAAAAAGAAAACTTCAAACTTCAAAACCCATATTTAAATATCGAAGTTACACATCATGGCCAAGTTCTATATATAACCTGAATAATGAATATCAATACTGATGACGGAATTCATTTAGAAAACCTTCTTTTAAATTATTCATTCAAATTTTGGTCAATTTGAGTGATGATATATTGCATGTAGTCAGTCATATAGTACTAATTACTACCATGCTCAATACTAGTAGTAATATTTAAGAGGAGCTGCCTGCCTACGAGTTTTTATTCTCTTCATTAATTCAATTATGACTTGTATTATTATCGCTTGTGCACAACACAATATTCGTTCAATTCTAAATGAATGAAATTTGGCCGCTGACTCCCTAAGCTAGTTGGTTCGGATCGGGAGGGGGGGGGGGGCGATAAGGTCTGACTTTTACCCCACCTTGACCGACCTTAGCTTATTCATTTTTGGAATACTACAGTCTACACTAACCGTGGATCTCTACTTTTACAATTTTTTTTTCATTTACAAACGCTTCGTACGAAATTTAGAAACTGAAGGATTAATTAATTTTATTTAAAAGAAAAGTGAAAAATATTAGTAACTTCCAACCGACTGCAATAAATTTGGACTACTACTACGTACACTAACCGCAGTCCACATGTACAATTCTAGATCACATGTAGTAATATGATCGTAAATATGTCAATGTCACACTTGAATACAAAATTATTGTGAATACAATAATAGTAGTAATTATTTCAATACTACCAAGTCAAACTAAAATTAAAATTCTAAGATCCATGAATAGATAGATAGATAGAACCTTCACTAGCTAGACCACATTACTATTATTTATTGATATTCATATATATACTAGTATAAACTTTTTTTTTTTTGTCTTTCTTCCCTCTCTAAATCATACCTTGAGGAGTCTAGACTGGGAACATCTCTATTCATTCAATTATATTCTCACACCGTACCACACCATGTTTCTCATCCTTTCTAATTACTTTATATTCTAACTCCAATTTTCCATGTTCTCAATTTTCACGTACACCTAAAAATCATAACATGGCTGCCGGAGAAGTTGGTGGAGATGGCGGCGGCGGCACCACCACAACCCGATCGCTGCTGGAAACCCCGACGTGGGCTGTGGCCGCCGTTTGTTTTGTTTTCATATCTCTCGGAATTTTTATCGAGTATCTGATACATGTTGCAGCCCATGTGAGTATATGATTAATTAATTAATTCATGTTAAATATTTAGTGAGTTGGAATTATTGTTACAATATTTTGAATTATTGTTGTTATTCAGTGGCTGAAAAAGCACAAAAAAGCAGCTCTCTATGAAGCAATAGAGAAGCTCAAGACAGGTACTACTTACTATTTAGTTGATCTTCCCTGTCCAATTTTTCTTCCCAAAGAGAAATGAATTTCCTCGTGTATTTGTGTAAAATATTGTGAAAGGTTTTGCTGGAGGGTTTTTGCCTATAATTCTCCTTTTATTAAATTGTGTGCTACTATTATTGTACATACAGTGTTGATGCAGTTGGGATTCATGTCACTAATCCTGACAGTGACGCAAAAGTCAATATCCAAAATATGCATACCAAACAAGGTAGCGGACTCCATGCTGCCGTGCCGGCGCCTGCCGGAGACCATCACCAGAAAGGTCATAGGGCGTCTGCTGATTTCCACCGGCGGAGGCATGACCCCGCATGGAAGAGCTCTGGCAGCTGCTGCATCTGCCGCACCTGATCATTGTGCCTCCAAGGTTCGTCTATTTATTTCTAATCAAGTCTACCTACCTCTCGATATATGAATGAAATTCGTTGATTTGATCAAACAAAATATGAATAATTTAGAATTGAGAATTCATCCTGCTCACTATTTATTTCTTACAAAGTTTCTGATTCTTTACACTGATGTGATGCATATGTGTTTCTATATGACAGTAAAATCACAATTGTTCGAGGAAGTTGTATTACTATTACACTATTATTGCATTTAATTATCGAGGAAATTATTGATTGATTCCATTTTGGATATTTGAATAGGGAATGACGTCATTAATGTCACAAGAGGGCATCAATCAGCTCAACATTTTCATATTTGTGCTAGCAGCAATGCAGATTATTTGCAGTGTGGCCACCATGGGCCTTGGCAGGGCCAAGGTAGCAATATTCTTTTAATTTGCTTAAGTATACATGATTTTGGTTGAATTCTTCATTTAAATAAAATACTTTCAATTACTTATTATTTCGATTCATGCCAATCTACTCTAGCTAGGTTTGTCCCAAAATCTTAAAGTGATTCAATAAAATGTAAGCTTAATTCCAATATGTGTTCACATTATATTATTGAAGTGAGAAAATTTTGGGAATGAAAGATACGGGGCCTTAAAATTAGGTGAATTTAGTTCTTCACTTTGACTCGGTCACTTAGTAGTTTGAATAAATAGTACTACTAGCATCTACTTCATTCATTTTCCTTTTTCGTTCCAGCTTGACTTGAAGCATTCTTCTTTTTTTGTGGTTTCATTTTGTTTTATCTATTTTTCTAGAAAGCTATAAAGCACTTGAGATATTTATTCCAATATATATTTTCAGTGCTACTTTATGTTTCACGTCAATTTTGTTTCCGTAATAGAATAGTGTTTTCAGTTTATAAAGAATGTGTCGTTTTACTTGTAAATTACCTGTTACTAGCTAACCCACACAAAAATTCTTGTACTATATATAAAAACGGTTATGCATCAAATCAATCATATGTATGGTGAAAGCGTAAAACAAAATATGTGAGCAAAATTATTCGTCTGAAACGACATTAGAAATGGGCGGAAGGAGGAGAAATATTTCTGACATAAAAAAGAAATTAATACTTCTATGTCCATAAAAAGATACTCCCTACCTCCCATTAAAAGTGGCCACTTTCTTTTGGGCACAGGAATTTAAGTTGTAGTGTTTATTAGTTAAGGTAGTGTGAGTAAATTTGACTAATCCTTCCATCTAATTTATAATGGTTACATTTGACTTTTAACCATATTTATTATTTAACTTCGACTTAATGTTATCGTAATGATGTAGAAAGAAAAAAAATAGTCAAGTGTGATCTTGTTGGAATCGTCTAATCGTATAGTTTTAGAATATATATTTTATATAATTTTTATTTATACCCATTTTGAGATATTAATTGTTAAACATATATAGGGACTTTGTGCAGAAAGTACAATTGTCATTATTGTGGGGTTTTTAATCATGCTTATGTTAATCTAATTTGCTTAAAAGGGAAAGTGGCCAACCTTATTAGGACACCCTAAAAAGTAATAGTGGCAACTTTTAATGGAATGGAGGGAGTAATTTTTTTAAAAAAAATAATAATAATAATTCTCTTACTACAAGAGAAGTTGTTACTATAATACTTCTATTTAATACTTCCTCCGTTCCTTTTTAATTGCTACGGACCCACATTTCACGCAATCCAATACATATTTTTAATTCGTAATAACTCAAATTCCATGCAAGTAAAAATTATGAAAATTTGATATTTTAAATCTATGCGATTAGACGAATCCAACAAGATCCCACTTGACTATATTTATCTTATATAATTGTATTAAAAAGTCGAGTCAAAGTTACTCAATTAACAGTGACAAAAGTCAATATGTGCCAATTAATAAGGAACGGAGGAAGTATTTATTAAGATAAAGCCCAACTGCCCAAGAGAGTTATATTAGAGAGCAAAAGACAAGAAGCCCGCCTCTAGTGGGCCTAATGGGCTGGATTTAGGGCCTTTATTTGTCCATTTTTGGGCTCAGAAGTGTAATGGCTATATCATGGGATGATGGGATGTTCAAAATTATTTCACACTAAATCGCTACATTTCTACAAATTAAGAGGGTGTTTGGATGTGGGTTTTAAAAAGTGCTGTAGCGTTTAGAAAAATGAATAATCAGATAATTGTTGTAACAAAACATGCTGTAGAAAATTAAATGTTTGAATGAGCTTATGTTATTTCAAATCGCAATAATCAGATAATAATTAAAAAATGTTTGGATTTGTGTTTTTCATTACCTCAAAAGGCAACAATATGGTAAAATCTATTTTTGGCTAAACGCGATTTTCTTGCAGCACCAAAATGTAGCTGCAAGAAAATAGCGTTTTCATTCCCTCAAAACGCAAATAATATATTATTGGAAGTTAGTAGACAAACAGGATTAACTCATTATTTGGGTTTTGCAAACGCAATAATCAGATAATCTGTCCCAAAATGCACAAACAAACACCCTCTAAAGTAAAAATAATTTCGGCGACCACGCTGCTTATTGTTTCCATATGTTACATATAATAACATATGAACCATTAAATGTAAGCATTTACACGTCAGTTACTAAACAGGATGGATCTAATTAATTAGTATTGGTCTAATTTATTTATTATTTTTTTATGCCTAGATTGTTGCACTTCGTTAGTTAAAGTTAAACTATGCTTCTCAATTTTGATATTCGTCACCTTGGGGGGTTGTACTTTACAGATGAAGACATGGAAAACATGGGAAAGTGAAACTCAGAGCGTAGAATACATGGCAGCAAATGGTACCTTAAATAATACTAATGCCGAATAATTTCTATAATTCTAATTGTAATATTATATACATATTACTGTTTTCTCAACTGATATGAAAATGTTGTCGACCATTTTAGATCCTCAAAGATTTAGATTGGCGAGGCAAACGACGTTTGGGCGACGACATGTGAACAGTTGTGCAACAAATTCAACCCAATTATGGATTGTATGCAGTCTCTCTATTTATTTATTTTTTTATTCTTCTTATTTTTGTTATACTATATGAGTAAATTTTATTGCATGGCTTAATTAAGATTTGTGTTTATGTTTGAATCGCTGTGTAAATGATGTTGTATGAATATAATTTTTGTGCAGATATGTTTTTTCCGACAATTCTTCCACTCGGTCGCCAAAATCGACTATTTCACTCTGCGCCACGGGTTTATTTCAGTCAGTATATACACTTATATTTGTGGCTTACTGGCTTATATTTATACTACTTTGTTATGCTTCATTAATAGCTCAAATTTATTTGATGGTGCAATTAATGCTTTTGATCGCTTGCATTTAGGCACATTTACCAGCGAATGGTTCCTTCAATTTTCAAAAGTATATACAACGATCTTTGGAAGACGACACCCCGCATGGAAGAGCTCTGGCAGCTGCTGCATCTGCCGCACCTGATCATTGTGCTTCCAAGGTTCGTCTATTTATTTCTAATCAAGTCTACCTATTTATTTCTATATGAATTAAATTCATTGATTTGATCAACAAAATATGAAGAATTTAGAATTGAGAATTCATCATGCTCACTATTTATTTCTTACAAAGTTTCTGATTCTGAATCACTGATGTGATGCATATGTGTTTCTATATGAAAGTGAAATCACAATTGTTCGAGGAAGTATATTACACTATTTATTATTGCATTTAATTGTCGAGGAAATTATTGATCGATTCCATTTTGGACATTTGAATAGGGAATGACGTCATTAATGTCACAAGAGGGCATCAATCAGCTCAACATTTTCATATTTGTTGTTGGGTAACTCCGGTACCCTGTTTTAACCTATTCTATTACAACCCAAAAGGCCTACACTATGAGATTTACAAGGCTTTAGCTCACCAATACAAGTTCACTCTTAAACTGAAAATAAAGAAGAGAACAGAAAACAGAAAATCCACCAAGAGGATGCTGCCAAGCCTCGGCCTTGACGACAGCGTACGGCTCCTCCGTTTTCTTGCTCCTTTCAGTTTCTTCTCCACTTACCGGATCTACAACACAAAGTTAGTAGAACAAGAAATATAACAACTAATGTTATAGAAAAGAAAGATACCAAATAGATCTATAGAGATCTATTAATCGTTAGGCTCGGAGCACCCAAATGAGACACAACTCCAACATAGAACACCAAGCTTCACCGGAAACCACCACCACAGGCGCCGGAAACCAGCAGCCCGTTGCCGGACCACCGCCGGCCACCACAGGCCGCTGCCGGACCACCGCCGGCCACCACAGCCCTTCCGCGGACCACCACCGCACGACACACGGCCACTGTCACGCCTTCCCGACACCCGCTGCCGTTCAACCCTTCGCCGGAAAACCAATTTCCGGCGAGCCTAGCCACCGAGGCTCTAAAACGAAGAGACACACAGCCCCTTCGCCGGACCCAACTCCGGCGAACCAAACCCCATGAACCCTCTTACACCTGTCGGCCCTTTTACTCTCTCAAACACAAAAGGAAGAACAAATCTAACCTAATAATATTGAAGAAACACAAAGAAAAAGAATGGGAAATACTGAGAAGGGAAGGGGGCGCCGCACAGGAGAGGGAATGGAGAAAATGAGGGTTGGGATTTTTGGGTGAACGGTGGAGGGAGTATTAATACTTAGGACATTGGGCCTCAGTCATACTTCATGGGCCTGGGCTTAGAAAATGGGCCACTAATACTAACAATCTCCACCTTGGCCCAATTTCTGTCTAAAACGAGTGTGCTCAATTTGGGGCATTTTCGTCATCGCCTTTGGTACCTTCACTTCCCTGTCACATATCAACAGTATACACAAAGTATGAAAGCAGTAGATCATGCATCAGAACAGAATAATTCAACCAAAGTCAAAGTGAAGGATTTTCATGCATGATAACATCTTCTCAGCAGGCAAACACTTAGTTCCCATATCAGCAGGATTAAACTCAGAAGCAATTTTATCCAGTTTCAGTTTTTCACATTCAACATTGTCCCTAATGAAGTGGTACTTAACATCAATATGTTTAGACCTATCATGAAAAACAGGATGTTTGCTTAACTGAATCGCAGATTGGCTATCAGAAAAAATGGTAATCTCATTTTTCAATCCTAGTTCATGCATCAGACCACTAAACCATATTCCCTCTTTAAAAGCTTCAGTTATGGCAATGAATTCAGACTCAGTAGTGGATAAAGCAACAACAGATTGCAATTGAGATTTCCAACTCACACAAGAACCACCTACAGTAAACACATAGGATGTAGTAGACTTCCTACTATCCTTATCATTAGCAAAGTTAGAGTCTACATAACCAGTCACAAACATATCATCATGCCATTTAGAAAAACACAGAGAATAATGCATAGACTTGATTAAGTATCTCAAAAGCCATTTCAAAGCTTCCCAATGTGGTCTACCAGGATTAGCCATAAATCTGCTCAAACAACTTATAGGATAAGCTAAATCAGGTCTAGTAGAAATCATCAAATACATAACAGAACCAATGGCATGAGCATAAGGGACAGATTCCATATCTTTCATTTCAGATTCATTTTTAGGGCACTGTTCTTTAGTCAACACGAAATGAGAAGCAAGAGGACAACCAACAGGTTTAGCATTTGACATCTTGAATCTAGAGAGAATTTTCTTCACATATTCAGCCTGGTTAAGGATTAGGGTTGAATTAGCCCTATCCCTAACTATATGCATTCCAAGAATGCATTTGGCTTCTCCTAGATTCTTCATGTCAAAACTCTTGTTCAAACAATTTTGAACCTCAACAATGCTTTTCATGCAAGGACTAACAAGCAACATATCATCAACATAAAGCAATAAGAACATAGGCACAGATTTCACATCTTTCAGATATAAGCAATGATCAAATTTAGATCTGGTGAATCCTATGTCTTTCATGCATTTATCAAACTTAATGTTCCACTGTCTAGGTGCTTGTTTTAGTCCATACAGAGCTTTTTTCAACAGGCATACATGATTGGGTTTGGTTTTATCCACAAAACCTTCTATGTTGCTTCATACAAATTTTCTTATCTATGTCACCATGCAAGAAAGCAGTTTTAACATCCATTTGTATAAGCTCCCAATCAAAATGAGCAACTAAGGCAAGCATTACTCTAATAGTAGTGAACTTAGCAACAGGTGCAAATATTTCAGAATAATCAACACCCTCTTTCTGAGTAAAGCCCTTAGCTACAAGCCTAGCCTTAAACCTCTCACCATGAGTTTCCTGTTTGATTTTAAAAATCCATTTACAATCAATCACAGAGATATTATCAGCCCTAGGAATCAATAGCCATGTCTCATTTTTATGTAAAGATTGAATTTCCTCATTCATAACACTAAGCCACTTATTAGCCTGTTTAGACTTAACAGCTTCAGAATATGATTTAGGCTCTAGATTATCAAGTTCTTCACACACAGTCATAGCATAAGCAGTAAGAACACAATCAGATAATCTAGCAGGAGTTTTACCTACTCTTCTAGCTCTATCCCTAGCTAGCACATAATCACTCAAATCATGTTCATCAATAACATCATCATTCTGAGCTCCACCTTCATCAATATCATGGGTATCAGTTATGGGTTCCTCATTCACATGCAAATTGGGATCAGCAATTTCAGCATTTTCAATCACATTAGGCACAGCAATGGGAGCAGGCAAATTCACAGAATGTTCCACAGAAGAAGACTCCACCTCAACAGAAGTACTATCATTCTCAAAAACTTTCATAGGAAATTCAGATTCATTAAAAATCACATCCCTACTAACAATGATTTTAAAACCACCCCCTGATCTATCAAACAACCTGTAACCCTTAGTTCCCTCAGGATAACCTAAGAAAATACATTTCTTGGTTCTAGGGTCCAATTTATCATTACTAGTATGCACAAAAGCTGAACATCCAAACACTCTAAGATGTTCATAATTAACAGGTTTACCAAAAAAGACAGAATCAGGAGATTTACCATTTAAAGGGGCATTGGGTGATTTATTAACTAAGTAAGCAGCTGTCATCAGTGCTTCACCCCAGAACTTCTTAGAAAGGCCAGTAGGTGCCATCAAGCACCTAACCTTTTCTAATAAAGTTCTGTTCATTCTTTCAATTACCCCATTCTGTTGAGGTGAGTAAGGAACAGATTTATGCTTTCTAATACCAGATTCAGCACACAAAGCATCCATTTGGTGATTACAAAATTCAAGCCCATTATCTGTCCTAAGTGTACCAATCTTTAAACCAGTTTGATTCTCAATCAAAGTTTTCCAGTGTTTAAAGTTCCCAAAAACATCAGATTTGTTTTGCATGAGAAATACCCAAACTTTTCTAGAAAAATCATCCATGATAGATAAAAAATATCTTCTACCACCATGTGTGGGTGTCGAAGATGGACCCCACACATCAGCATGAATGTACTCCAGTACACGGGTGGATTTTATCCCAACGGGATATGAAGAGTTAAAAGACACTCTATGTTGTTTACCAGCTAAGCATGACTCACAAAGATCAACTTCACATAAATCAGATTTTAAACAACCAGCATCTTTCAGAAATTTCATGCCTTTATCACTCATATGCCCTAGTCTAGCATGCCACAAAAGCGTATTCTGTTTAACCTTATCAGAACTAGAACTAGAATTAGCAGCAAAAGCATAATTAACCACATTAGAGACCACAAAAAGATTATTCTTGATAATGGCCTTAAACAGCATCAAATTCCCTTTGAACATCTTAATCATGTCATTACCAATTCTCCCTTCTAAACCTTTCTTCTGCAAGGTTGCAAGAGAAATCAAATTATAAGACAAATCAGGCACATGCTTCACACCATCAAGACAGAATCTTGTCCCATTCTCAAATTGTAAGACAATTTTTCCTATGCCTAAGACAGGACATCTATTGTCATTACCCATGAACACAAAGTCATTTTCAACAGGTTGATAGGAATCAAATAATTCAACATGAGGAGACATATGGGAGGTACACCCTGAGTCTAACAACCAAACAGATTTAGAAGCATCTTTAGCCATATTACCATCAGAAAAACAATTCAAATCATGAACCATCAAAAGCTCATCATGCTTAACTGCTACATCAGTCACGGCATTAACCTCATTGTTCTGATTATCAATTTGATTTTTCTCTTTCTTAGGGAGTCTACAATCTTTAATGAAATGGCCCTTTCTACCACAGTTGTAACATTTCTTATCATGTTTACCTCTTGACTGAGATCTATGTGATTTAGACTGACCCCTAGCATTGCTTCTGCCCCTATCATTATGCTGTTGGTGATTACCCTTTTTCCAAGACCTACCCCTAGTCATAAACACCTTATCAGAATGCTTAGAGGAATTCTTCATTTCAAGTTCTTTGTTCTTTAGACTCTTAATCACATGATCTAAAGTCAAATCATCTCTAGCATATTGGATAGCAGATTTCACATCAGAATAACTATCAGGGATGGCATTCAACAACACTATAGGCACATAATCATCTATATGCTTATCACCAGTTGCTTTAATGTCTTGAACCAGTTTAGTAAAATTATCTAAACCCTCATCTAAGTCTCTAGATATATCCAATTTAAATTTAAAAAAATTTACCAAGCAGGAATATTCTAGAAGACAAAGATGACTCAGCATACAGTTCAGACAGCCTCTCCCAAAGGTCCTTGGCTGTTTTGCAATCACTAACTTTTCTAAGAACAGCATCAGATAAACTTAAGATTATGGCAGATTTAGCAAGTTCATCTACTTCAGTCTTTTTAGCTTCAGTCACATCTTTATCAAAGAGTTGGTCAATTGCATTATAAACTCTTTGTTGGACAAGAACACAACGCATCTTAACTTGCCAGATGCTGAAGTCGTTCTTTCCATTAAAAGGAACTATGCTATTCGAGGTGGAAGTCATTATTGTGTTTGACCGTTTAACGGAATGAGCAAACAAGTGCTCAAACACTTGGCCAACTAATCACAACTAATTCCACACTATAGCATATAACATCCTTTTAATTTTTGAAGCAAACCCAAATTAATTTTGGATGCCCAAAAAATTTTCAGAATTGACCCAACTGTTGGGCAGGCCCAAAATCAATTTTGGGAGGCCCAATAGTCCCAACGGTCACTTTTCAAAATTTGGATTGATTTTCACAGATTCCCAAAAAATCACAACTTTCAAGATTTTCAGGAATCTGCTTTTTCAGGAAATAAGAAATCAAATTTTCTATTCCCAAAAATTTCAAATCCACAATTTTTGCACACAAAGCACAATAACACAGAAAATGCACAATTCACTAATAACACCACACAAAGCAGTTTATGCACAACAAAATGCAGAGAACAAAAAACACAGTTTAAGCATAATATTTCCAGATTTTAAAGCACAAAGCTCCAAGCATGAAAAATCACATATTTCGAGCAACAATCCAGAACAAGAATATTATCTTAAAACTGTAAAAAAGATGGATCAAGCTATTTTACCTTGCAGGGGTGCCTTGACCAACCCCCGTCCCAAAGTGGCCTATGGCTCTGATACCACTGTTGGGTAACTCCGGTACCCTGTTTTAACCTATTCTATTACAACCCAAAAGGCCTACACTATGAGATTTACAAGGCTTTAGCTCACCAATACAAGTTCACTCTTAAACTGAAAATAAAGAAGAGAACAGAAAACAGAAAATCCTCCAAGAGGATGATGCCAAGCCTCGGCCTTGACGACAGCGTACGGCTCCTCCGTTTTCTTGCTCCTTTCAGTTTCTTCTCCACTTACCGGATCTACAACACAAAGTTAGTAGAACAAGAAATATAACAACTAATGTTATAGAAAAGAAAGATACCAAATAGATCTATAGAGATCTATTAATCGTTAGGCTCGGAGCACCCAAATGAGACACAACTCCAACATAGAACACCAAGCTTCACCGGAAACCACCACCACAGGCGCCGGAAACCAGCAGCCCGTTGCTGGACCACCGCCGGCCACCACAGGCCGCTGCCGGACCACCTCCGGCCACCACAGCCCTTCCGCGGACCACCACCGCACGACACACGGCCACTGTCACGCCTTCCCGACACCCGCTGCCGTTCAACCCTTCGCCGGAAAACCAATTTCCGGCGAGCCTAGCCACCGAGGCTCTAAAACGAAGAGACACACAGCCCCTTCGCCGGACCCAACTCCGGCGAACCAAACCCCATGAACCCTCTTACACCTCTCGGCCCTTTTACTCTCTCAAACACAAAAGGAAGAACAAATCTAACCTAATAATATTGAAGAAACACAAAGAAAAAGAATGGGAAATACTGAGAAGGGAAGGGGGCGCCGCACAGGAGAGGGAATGGAGAAAATGAGGGTTGGGATTTTTGGGTGAACGGTGGAGGGAGTATTAATACTTAGGACATTGGGCCTCAGTCATACTTCATGGGCCTGGGCTTAGAAAATGGGCCACTAATACTAACATTTGTGTTAGCAGCAATGCAAATAATTTGCAGTGTGGCCACCATGGGCCTTGGAAGGGCTAAGGTAGCAATATTCTTTTAATTTGCTTAAGTATATATACATAATTTTGGTTGAATTCTTCATTTAAATAAAAATACTTTCAATTACTTTATTATTATTTCGATTCATGCCAATCCACTCTAGCTAGGTTTGTCCCAAAATCTTAAAGTGATACAATAAAATGTAAGCTTAATTCCAATATATACGCTCACATTATTGAAGTGAGAATATTTTAGGAATGAAAGATACGGGGCCTTAAAAATTAGGTGAATTTATTTCTTCACTTTGACTCGGTCACTTAGTAGTTTGAATAAATAGTACTACTAGCATTACTTCATTCATTTTCCTTTTCGTTCCAGCTTGACTTGAAGCATTCTTCTTTTTGTGGTTTCATTTTGTTTTATCTATTTTTCTAGAAAGCTATAAAGCACTTGATTTTTTTATTCCATATATTTTCAGTGCTACTTTATGTTTCACGTCAATTTTGTTTCCGTAATAGAATGGTGTTTTTAGTTTTTTTTTTTTTTTTTTTGGATGAGCCATAAGGCCAGCAAAGTACACACAAACAAACTAAGTGGAAAACAAAAGGAAGCAAAAAGAAGGAAACATGGGAAGGAGACAGAAACACATGAAAAATGAAAAACAGCACACCAAAGAAACAAAGATCTAGGGAAGCAAGTCGACTAACGCTTACGCTTTTCAAACCTACGAATGAAATCCGGCGGAAACGCCCACGTGGTGAAAAAATTCTCCATCACCGTGCCACGCTTTGCCAACCCATCTGTCACTTTATTCCCCTTGCTCGAGCATGGATTGGCATAAACTGAAGAGTTCCAATTATTCCTACGTTCCGCATATCTGGGAGAGGCATAAGTGGCCGAGATGAACCACTCCAAATTCCCATTCAGTAATTTCAAAGTAACCAAGCGTTCCCGGCTTTCAAAACTTTGAACCTGGAAAGTGATATCAATTCTTGAGATTGCCCAGAGCCCTCCAGAATTACCACAGGCCTCCTGTATGAGCACCGACTCATATCCCTCTTGCAACAAGAGCTTCTTTGCATTAGCAAAAGTGCATTGATGCTCATACAAAAATAACAAATTTGGGGTATGCCATCTCACTACTTCCTTAAGCATCCTCCGAGAGTTAAACCCCATAAATCCTCCCACATTCCAAGAGACTATTTTACACTTTCTAAATGGTGTACAGTCCATATAAACAGAATTTAAAAGAAGTTTATGCCAAATTACCTACCCACCTCCATTAGGTGGCCGTAGCTGCAGCGCCCCCTTCCCTTTCCAATCCCTCAGCCATCTCCTGATCCTCCTTGGCTCGTTCCCGATTTCCTTGGCTAGAATTGCCTCTCACCACTTCCAAGTTTCCAGTCGACGGCACCGTAGAATTCTCATCCATAAAGACAGGACCGCTTTGATCTCCATTCGATGCCCTAGGCCGTTTTGATAAGGATGGGCTGTCCCTTAAATGGGATTGGAAGTCCTTGCGTTGGGCCTTCACAGTAACTGGTTTATCAAGGGAAGTTCTAGTGGCCTTCATCTGTTGGCCTTTAATGTTAACCGGCCTTTTCACCAAGGGAGAATTTTCTTTGAAGGGAATTTTCTGTCCCTTGTTCTGATGTGCCTTTAATCTCGAAGGTTGCAAGGCTGGAAATGGACCCTTGCCTTTGGATGGGAAAGGACTTCCAATGGCGCTCTGAATTTTGGCTTTGTTGGGCTTCTTCTTGGATACTTTGATCCAATCTCCTGCATCCGGCTGCGTGGGTACCGAGGGAGAGGCCACGTGATTGTCTCCAATTGTCAAAATGCATGTCTCAGAACTCTCAACAACTTTAAGGCTAGACTCGTGACTTATCTCAGGAAGTAGAGGGTCAACAACTCCTTTTCCCTTGTTCTCAGAACCAGTACCCTCAGTTTCCCTATCGGTGCTACCTTTTTTGTCAGTTTCTTTCCCACATATCTCCACATTGTCTTCATTAGCACTGGAAAGGGTAACCGCAGGCCCCTTGTTAGCTTCCAGACAATTTTCCCCTATAGCTAGATTCGGCAATTCAACCCTTCCCACTACAAGCTCCGTCGTCCCCATCACCTTTCCCATCGGACTGTTAGAGCAGGTGTGGCTTGCATGGCCATAGCGTTGGCAGTTGGAACAAAGAAGGTGAAGGCCTTCGTAGGCCACCCTTTGCCATCTTCCTCCAATTAGGATACTTGACACGACTGGGAGATTCAAATCAATCTCCACACAAACCCTAGCATACTTGCCTCTATTCACTCCTTTAGTTATAGCATCAACTCGGATGAGTTTTCCTAGCGCCGCTGCCATCCTGTTGAGTAGGAGTTCATCAAAGTATTCCAAACAAAGCCCCGGAAAGCGAGCCCATACCATAGTTGTTTTAGGAGTTTCCTCATCCGCGATGAAATTCGGCCTCCATGGACAGACCGTGAGATAGCTATCGAACAACATCCAAGGCCCTCCCCTGAGAACTCTAGACCTGTCCAGCTCTCTGTCAAACTTAATGAGAAAATAACCAGCTCCCATTTCTATCATTACGAAGCGGTCATGGATGTTCCATAACCTAGAAATTCTGTCACGCATGGCTACATAACCCACCTTTTTTCCCAAGACGGATACAATGAGACCATCCTCGAATGGTTTACAAATGCGCTCCTCGATCTTAGGATCCAAAGTGATGCGCGGTTTCAGACGATCTCCATCAAGGAAATCCAAAGTCACCAGCTTTTCATTGTCTGGTTCAGCAATAAGAGGACTGGGGAGGGCACCTTTTCCTTCGAGCACTTTGTCCCGGAAGGAGATAGGTGTACCACTGTCGAAAACAAAGGGAGCAGGGGAGGGTTGGCCATGGCTGGCCGGAGAAGCGAGAGGGGGAAAGTCAGGATCAGAACGAGGAGAAAGGGAGGAGCCAGCAGAGGGCTCCATTTCGCCACAAGTAGTTGCCAGTTGATGATATTCTGGAATGGTGTTTTTAGTTTATAAAGAATGTGTCATTTTACTTGTAATTTACCTGTTACTAACCCACACAAAAATTCTTGTACTCCCTCCGTCCCACGAATTGTGGTTCGTATTCCTCTTTGGGCTGTCCCACGAATTGTGGCCACTTTCCCTTTTTAAATAAATTTAATTAATATAAATATGATTAGAATCTTAATGGTTTTTAAATCCCATTAAAAGTAATCACTTTTACTATTCTGCACAACTCCCAATACACTTTTATTTTTCTACACAAAGTCCCTTGCATTTCTTTAATTCTTCATATTTTAAAATTGATACAAATAAAAATTATATAAAATATATATTCTAAATCTAGAAGTTTAGACGATTCTAACAAGACCACATTTGAATATTTTTCTCTAATAAAATCATTACAATAATATTTTGTCAAAGTTAAATAATAAAGAAAGTCAAAATTGATTAAAATTTTAAACACAAATATCCACATCACTTTAACCACTAAACCTCACCACACCCCACCACACCCCACCACATAAATTACCGTGCCCAAAAGAAACGAGCCACAATTCGCGGGACGGAGGGAGTACTATATAAAAACGGTTATGCATTAAATCAATCATATGTATGATGAAAGCGTAGAACAAAATATGTGAGCAAAATTATTCGTCTGAAACGACACTAGAAATGGGCGGAAGGAGGAGAAATATTTCTGACATAAAAAATAAAAATAAAATAAGAATTAAATATTTCTATGTCCATAAAAAGATATTTTGTTTGTTTTTTTTTTTAAAAAAAATAATGCTCTTACTACAAAAGAAGTTGTTATTAAGATAAAGCCCAACTGCCCAAGAGAGTTATTTGTGAGAGTAAAAGACTAGAAGCCCGCCTCTAGTGGGCCTGAATGGGCTAGGATTTAGGGCCTTTATTTGTCCAATTTTGGGCTCAGAAGTGTAATGGCTATATCATGGGATCTTCAAAATTATTTCACAGAAAATTATTTCTACAAATTAAATTAAAAATAATTTCGGCGAGACGACGCTGCTTCTTGTTTCCTTATGTTACATATAATAACAAATGAACCATTAAATTTAAGCATTTACATGTCAGTTATTAAACAGGATGGATCTAATTAATTAGTATTGGTCTAATTTATTTATTTATTTTTTTATGCCTGAATTGTCAACCTTCGTTAGTTAAACTATGCTTCTCAATTTTGATATTCGTCACCTTGGAGGGGTTGTACTTTACAGATGAAGACATGGAAAACATGGGAAAGTGAAACTCAGAGTGTAGAATACATGGCAGCAAATGGTACCTTAAATAATACTAATGCCGAATAATTTCTATACTTCTAATTATATATAACTGTTTTCTCAACTGAAACGAAAATGTTGTCGACCATTTTAGATCCTCAAAGATTTAGATTGGCGAGGCAAACGACGTTTGGGCGACGACATGTGAACAGTTGTGCAACAAATTCAGCCCAATTATGGATTGTATGCAGTCTCTCTATGTTATATATATATATTTTTTATTATTATACATTTATTGCATGGCTTAATTAAGATTTGTGTTTATGTTTGAATCGCTGTGTAAATGGTGTTGTATGAATATAATTTTTGTGCAGAGATGTTTTTTCCGACAATTCTTCCACTCAGTTGCCAAAATCGACTATTTCACTCTGCGCCACGGGTTTATTTCAGTCAGTTTATACACTTATATTTGTGGCTTATATTTATACTTTTTTATGCTTCCTTAAGTAGCTTAAATTTTATTTGATGGTTCGATGCTTTTGACGGCTTGCATTTAGGCACATTTACCAGCGAATGGTTCCTTCAATTTTCAAAAGTATATACAACGATCTTTGGAAGACGACTTCAAAGCTGTCGTCGGCATAAGGTATATATAGTGTCGGAGAAAACATTAATATTGTTTGATTTGCTTTAATATATGCTTTTATTACCACAAATTTGAAGTATAAATGTGAATAAAGGGAGGAGAAATGAGGAAATCATTCTCAACTTCATATGAGATTGGAAAGTCAAAACTCAGAAGATTTGTCAATTTAAAACCTCAATCTCACAAGAGTTTAACCTAATTTTTTTTCCTATATTGATTGTAACAATTATAGGCTTTTGTTCCCTAACGTTATTAATTTTTGTTTGTTTGATTCCATGTACAGCCCTATAATGTGGCTTGTGGTCGTGCTATTCTTGCTAGTTGATGTACATGGTAAGACAATGGCATATTATTCATTTTATGTAATTTTTAATAGTAGTAACAATGCTAGGGAATTTATGGGATTTTGTTCCCCAAATTCCCTTTTAATAGTTTTCAAGATTTAAGGGTGTGATGTTTCATGTGACTTATGATAGGATGGAATGCCTACCTTTGGGTTTCATTTGTTCCACTAATTGTAAGTGTTCAAGATCATCATCCACTTATATTATACTATATATATATATATTTTTCTTAAATACACTCTTCGATACATTAATTTTAAATATATATGTATTTATGTTGTAGATAGTTTTGTTCATCGGAACGAAACTAGAAGTAGTAGTGGCAAGAATGGCAATGAAAATAACAGACGAGGGAGTTGTAATCAAAGGCGCCCCTTTAGTGCAGCCTAATGATGACTTCTTCTGGTTTGCTCGTCCTCAACTTGTCCTAACGCTCCTTCACTTCACCTTATTTATGGTAATAATACTTTAAAATATTCATGATGATAAATAGTAGTATTAAGCAACGGACCGGATACTATAAACACATACTCATAAAATTTTATGTTAAAATAGCTCCAATATATATATGACTATTTGGCATCTAATTTCCGAATATGATGCTTCATGTGACAGAATGCATTTGAGACGTCCTTCGCTATATGGGTTACGGTAAATAATTTATTAACCATCTACCCCTTTAATTTTAATTGTTCCCTTATTCATTGGTCAAAATCTTATACTAACATAGAAGATAAAGCTGACCAATCGTTTATAACTCAAATGTTACAGTGGCAATTTGGGATCAAATCTTGTTATCACGACAATATAGAGATCATTATTATAAGGGTCGCATTGGCGTAAGTATCATCTTTAATTACACTATTTATTTCCATATACATACACAGAAAAATTCATAAATTTAAATACCTAATCATGTCATGTGTGTATGTATTTCCAGGATTACAATTCAATTCATTTGCAGCTACATCACTCTTCCCCTCTATGCTCTGGTCACACAGGTTTTGTATAATTATTATTGTTTCCACTTGATTCCCTTATTAAGCACTAGTACAGTATTAAAAAAGAAAATTGGTAATTTCAAAATTTATTTATTTTCATGCAGATGGGATCCCAATACAAGAGTGCAATACTAGAAGACCATACGATCCACGCAATAAAACAATGGCACAAAAATGTGAAGCAAAAGAGGAAGATGGAGCCACCTACACAATCTAGTACTACTCATGTTGGCGAAAATTCATCCATAACCCGAAGTAGCAGCAGCGTTTCGACTTCCCCAGACGAATCATCACATCGACGAACACCCACATTCGCAGAGTTTGCATCGCATAGTCATACCGATCACCGTACCACCCAAGAAATCGAAAATGATGATAATAATCATGTAAACCACTTAGCTTAATTTCGTCAATTCTCATGTCTTGTACTAACTTTCTGCCCCCGTATAATTAAGTGATCATTAATTCTATACAGTATAATTTTAGTGGAAAAGTTCGCGACCGGTTACATAAAATGTCATGTTCATGTCTATTTACATAGCTCTTTTATTCAAAGTTTGGTTTGAATACAAATCGATTGATTTAGAATCCAAGAAAGGCAAAAACTTATTACATGTAGTAATAAACACGGTTGTGACACTCCTACCGACTCTAGTAACCCAACTGAAGTCTTTTTTTCTGAATAGGTCGATCATTAATGATGAAATGCACTTGCCGAGAAGGTTAGAAAAGAGCAGTACAAAAAACCCAAAAGACAGAAAAGGATGTAACGAAAAAGAGTGTACACATCCATCCCATTTGGTAGGATTGTGAGGGGAGTGATAGTGACAAACAAACATGATATGTTAGAATAAAGACTAAATGAGGGACAAAGACAGGACACTATGTTAGAATTTAATTGGTCATTAAAGGACAAGGCCCACTAGGCCCAATAACAATTGGATAGCCCGACTGTGGCCCACCCTATATGAATTAATTTCACCTCACAGACATGTTGGCCCATTGCTGAGTCGCTGCCAACCACTCACACAATCAACTCTATCAACTACTATTTCTCATCGAATTAAGACATTAGATCTTTATTACATCCAGACAAAAATTATAAATTAAATATAATACGACTTAATATGCATCAGTGGTTTGTGGAAGTTGGGAAAAAGAAAAAAAAAAGACAGGCAGACAGACAGGGGAAAAAAGAAAAAAATAATGAGGAAAACAGTTGAGAAATCTAGAGGCTCTCTAATGGAGGTGGGGAGGGTGGTTTCATTCCTTTTTTTTTCCTAAAAAAAATATTAGGTATCGGACTCAACGCAATATATACATACATACATATTCTATATTTGAGGAAATTAGGCAGTATATATAATCATGTATATATCCTTTTTATTACCAAACAATCTCCGAAATAAAATTTGTAACAGAATAATTATTATAGCTCAAACAATAAATATACGATAGGTTCCAAATTCTGATTAATATTATTGTGTTATTTGCCTTAAAATAAAACTCGTAGCGATGAGGAGACATAGACATGAATAATCCAATTACAGATAAGCATATATTATTTTGTCCCTAAAACTGTTTAATTATGAGATAACATAAGGGTACATGATTGAGTCATTTGAAAGCAAATTGGAAATGAAAGAGACAGATAGCAACTTACCAAATGTCTAATTAATGGGCCTTGTTCATCTTTCTTTTCATTTCATATTTAATTTTTATATTGGTGTAGAAATTGTTGGAGGGACAACACAACACTTGACTAAATTGAAAAGAGGTGTTCCAAGAACCATGTCTATGTCTATAACATATACTTCATATCACTTTCTCACTATTTGTTTTCATCATCTTTGTATCCCCTCCCCCCACCCACCTTTCTATTACCTTCTATTCTCCACTTATTTCTTTAACTAAACTTGGCCATGTAGGTCCCCTAAAACACTCAAGATTCCGTTATGGTTGTTTAAGCTATGTGTTAACGACGTAATAATGAAAGCAGTAAAGAACACAACCAATTTGTTAACCCAGTTCGGTCCTTCCGACCTACGTCTGGGGGATACCAATCCAGGCGACCTTCACTAGACAGAAAAACCAAAACACAAACACGCTAACCAATGCCTAACACAGAATCCAAACTCTACCACTAGATGATACAATCCAGTCGAGCTAGCGTCGTTGAAACTCCCCCTCAACACGCCAGTAGGGATCTCACCCTAAATGGAAACTTCCAAGGCAGAAACGCTATTTGTCGTTCACCATGGCTTTCTTCTAGATCGCATGAATTCCTCCAGATCTTTCTTGAATATAGAAGATCACAATATCTCCAGATATTCCGGTGTAATCTCAATCTAATCTTGTTCTTCTAAAAGTATCTCACACTATGAATTCTTGAAGAACATTTACAAGACTCTCTCAAAACTTTCTCACTGTAATCTCTTAGAATGAATACAAAAATAAAATCGCTAAAAACTACTCTAAACAGATTACAGACCCTGCACTATATAAAGAGTACAAAACACATAACTACAGCAGAGATAACTGTCTGTCGTCGTCATCAGGATGTGCCAACACCTGTAGATCATCTCAATGAAAAGTACATGGTTAAGTTGTCACAATAATGTATTAACAATCTCCCCCACATTTCATGGAGATGATTATCCATCACAAAGGTGTCTATTAAAAGTATCAAGCAATAAGCAAATAAGATCAGTATAGTCAGGCACATCAAAAACATCAAAGACGACATTAAAAAGAGAGTCCATAGTCTATCACAGTTCATCAAAAACAAAGTTTCAACATCCATCATAACATCCATCAAAATCATTAAAAAGTTCAGTTCAGAGAGTCGTTACCAAAAAGTACCAACAACCATACCACATCGAGATGACCACCAAAATAGACACCACCACACCAGTTTCTCCCCCTTGATGGATCAAACAACTCCATCTGAAGAATCTTCTTCCTCATCAGCAAATGGATTCTGCTCTTCAGAACGAGCTCCACTTGAAGAGGCCTTGCGGGTTGGAGACAGGGAACCTGGAAGCATACTTATAATTTGTGCAATCTTGCGCTTGGTAGCAATGGCTTCCTGACTGATCTTTGTCTGCTTGTCACTAAGGGCAAGCAACTCAGATTTGATCTGCAAAATGAGATCGGTTCCTGACGGTGGTGGTCCTTCCTTGAAGTCATTATGCTTGTCACAAAGCTCTTGGGAAGGGGAATGTGCATTTATCTTGATCAGGTCATCCTTCTTGGTCTTAATGCCATTGTGATGCAGCAACAAAGTGATAAGGCCAGGGTATGGTAGACTAGCAGTCTTTGTGATTAGATCACGAGTAAAACCTAGCATACGCTTCAAAACCAGCAGACCAAAATTCATAAGTTCTATTCCAGAATCAATACAAAACAAAAGTTTACCCATTTCCAGTGAAGGCTGTGAGGCATTCGATGTTGGCAGAATGTTTGCACGACACAAATAGAACAAGCAGTGAAATTTCATGGTCATGTCAGAAACACTGCATTTCTTCCGGCCAAAGTCGAAAGCCCTCTCATTTGAAATGGTATAAGCTATGTCAGCAGGCGAGTGAGGCAAATACTCCATTGGATCACCGAGATCGTCGTTTGGTGCAAGTTCTAACAACGCATTGATAACACCAGGAGTTAAATCAATAAATTTGCCTCTAATGTATATCTTACCGAACCACTGAGACTTTTTGTTGAGAACATCAGGATGTAAATTGGCGTAGAACTCTCTGGCCAGTGTTGGAGAGTAAGCTTTAAACACCCTTGACCGTTTCAGTAAATGTCTTTCTTCAAGAAATTCAACGAACCCTAGGTCCGTGTATGAAGAGTGAACAAAAGTCTCCTCTGGGATGAACTTTCTGTTGACAAGGTCTTTGGTTCCGAATAGCATCATTTCCTTGGTGAAGTATGTCATGTTGAATGCTCTTTGTGACTGTAAATCTCGCTTTGTGGTCTCTGGAGTCCTCTGGGTCCTTGGTCGTTTCGCAGGTGTACCAACATCACTGGTAGAGGTGCTCCGCTTCTTTCTTTGAGAAGACCTAGTAGTTGGTCGTCGGACCTCGGTTCCAACATTAGCTTGTTCTGGGACCTCTGGTTCATTATGAGGCAGAATATGGTCTTCTTCTTCTTCCTGGACATGTTCGGCTTCAACATCGACAGGATTTGGAGTGGCTTCGGTGGGGTTTTCAGTAGATTTCTCAGTAGGGTTTGGAGTAGGATCTTGAGGAGGGTTTTGCACTGGACTAGAAGGAGGGGTTGGATACATAGTGACAATAGGCTCAGCGTTTTCAGCAAATTCTGCAAGTTGGGTTTCTACAGCTTCAGTAGGGTTTTGAGTAGTGTTTCCTAGCGTAACATTGTGTTCCTCAACTACATTTTCAGAAAGGTTTGGGTTATCTGAAGTAATCGGGGGCTCTGAAGTTGTTTGAGATGGATCGAGGCCTTTTCGGGTAGGTTGGTTGAGGAAGATGATGCCATAGGTAGAAAAACTGCAAAACTCAAGCTAGAAACTGATATGAAGTAAAATGAAAACCCAAACTATTGATTATAAAGAGAAAACGAAGATGAAGAGGCGGGAGAGAGACGACGGTTTCCCCTGACGTGCGACGTGACTGAGGCGTCAGTTTGCAGTCATCATGACTGTAGGACGACAGTTTCTCCAAAACTCTATCCAAAATGAATTTGGGCCTACAATACTTATGGACTAGATCAAGTGTAAAATGCAAAAATAAACATAGATATTGATCAAATTTAACTAGAATAGCAAAGGCCCATAGTAGATCTAAGTGTTTCAAACCTTTCACCGTCGAGTGCTTTAGTAAGGATGTCAGCCCGTTGTTCCAACGTCCCAATATGCTCAATGTTGCACACACCCTCTTCAACCAAATCTCTTATAAAATGATACCTTATATCAATATGTTTGCTGCGACTATGTAGAACAGGATTCTTTGAAATATTAATTGCACTTGTATTGTCGCAATACACCTTGAAATCATCCTTCTTGATCCCATAATCACATAAGACTTGTTTCATCCACATCAATTGTGAGCAACAACAAGTTGCAGCAATATACTCTGCTTCCGCTGTAGATAATGCAACTATGTTCTGCTTTCTAGAAAACCAACATACTAAATTATTTCCTAGATAGAAACATCCTCCCGTTGTTGACCTTCTGTCATCACAACATCCTGCCCAATCCGAGTCAGTGAACCCTATCAAATCCAAACTTGATCTTTTAGAGAACCAAATCCCTAGTCCAATAGTTCCTTTCACATATCTCATGATGCGTTTAACAGCTTTCAAATGCACTTCCTTAGGATTTGCTTGAAATCTAGCACAAACTCCAGTGCTAAAGGATATGTCTGGTCTAGTAGCTGTTAAGTAGAGTAAACTTCCAATCATACTTCTATATAGCTTCTGATCTACATTAGCTCCTTGATCATCTTTAGATAACTTCTGTTGTTGACCCTGTGGAGTTCTAGCAATCTTGCTATCTTCCAACTTGAATCTCTTTAGCATATTCCGAGCATACTTTTCTTGACTAAGAAACATTCCATCTTTCATTTGTTTCACTTGAAGTCCTAAAAAGTAAGTCAACTCTCCCATCATGCTCATCTCGAACTCTGATTGCATAGCTTGAACAAAGTTGTTTCTGAGATGTTCAGACGTCGATCCAAAAATTATATCATCAACATATACCTGTGCAATTATGAAGTGGTTGTCTTCATGCTTCACAAACATCGTCTTATCAGCTTCTCCTCTCTTATATCCATTATGAATGAGAAATGAAGACAATCGATCATACCAAGCTCTAGGAGCTTGCTTTAATCCATAAAGTGCACCCTTTACTCGATATACATGATTCGGTCTAGTTGGATCTTCAAAACCAGTAGGTTGTGCAACAAATATCTCCTCTTTGATCTTCCCATTTAAGAAAGCTGTCTTGATATCCAATTGATACAACTTGAAATCCATAGAGCATGCAAATGCTAACAAAATTCGAACAGCTTCCATCCTTGCAACAGGTGCAAACGTTTCACCATAATCCAGACCTTCTATCTGTGTAAAACCTTGAGCAACTAGGCGAGCTTTATTCCTTATAATGTTGCCTTGCTCATCAGTTTTATTCCTAAAGACCCATTTCGTACCAATAACATTGATGTTCTTCGGTTGTTCAACTAACTCCCAAACATCGTTTCTTTCAAACTGGATCAACTCATCTTGCATGGCTGCTATCCAATACTCATCTTGTAGGGCTTCGGATACATTCTTAGGTTCTACTCTAGATATGAAGCAATTTAATCCTGCCAATTCTCTGTAATTGACCTTCTTGCTTCGAGTTAGGCGTTGAGCACTAGGATCACCTATAATGTCTTGCTGTGAGTGATGCTTTAGAGTCCTTGGACCTCTTCTCTTATCAGAAACATCAGCTTTAGCACTCGAATGATCATCCTCTTGATTATCCTCATGATCATCTTCTTCATCATCATTAATGACTATTCCTTCTGACTGTTGTTGACTGGATGTACCAACATCAGGAATATCTGATGGAGTATCAACGCTTGGGGCAGTATCATCATCATAATCTCTGGGTAAACAATATTTATCCTCAAAAAGGACATTCACTGTTTCAATAACCTTTCGAGATTGGATCAAATAAACTCGATAAGCTCTTGAGTTATTGGAGTAACCCAAAAACCATCCTTCTTCAGCTCTAGCATCAAACTTCTTAATTTGTTCTCTATCCCTGTAGACAAAACATTTACATCCAAAAATATGAAAGTATTTAACAGTAGGAGTTTTACCATTCCAGATTTGATATGGAGTGTTGTTAGTATGAGGTCTCAACAACACACGATTGATGATGTGGCAAGCTGTATGAATTGCTTCGGCCCAAAATGATTTTCCAAGTGCAGTAGCATGTAGCATTGAACGTGCCATCTCTTGAAGTGTCCTATTCTTCCTTTCAGCAATTCCATTCTGTTGAGGTGTCTTTGGGGCAGAGTACTCATGAAATATTCCATGGTTGTTGCAGAAATGTTCAAACTCCTGATTCTCAAACTCTCTACCATGATCAGAACGGATCCTTTGAATTTTAGTTTGCTTTTCATTCATCAACTTCAGGCTTAGCTTTTCAAAGTGTTGGAAGGCTTCATCTTTGCTCCTGAGAAAACATACCCAAGTGAATCTCGAAAAATCATCAACACAAACTAATACATACCTTTTGCCATTAAGGCTCTCAGTTTCTGTTGGACCCATAAGATCCATATGAATAAGTTCTAAGCAATGATCTGTAGAGACTCCATCTGTCTTCTTATGTTGAGCTCGGGTTTGCTTTCCTTTTGAACAGTCCACACATGTAAGATCTTTGTTGTTGTGTAGTTTAGGCAGACCTCTGACAGCGGCTGAACAACTTAGCTTGTACAATGATTGATAGTTGAGATGTCCAAGCTTCTTGTGCCATAAATTTGTGAGGTCATCTATGCTTACAAGTGCCTGATCTAGATTAGCCTCCAAAGTATAGCAATTGTTCTTAGAACGTTTACCAGTCATAATATTGTTTCTCCTGTGATCAAATACTTGACAAAGAAATTTGTTAAAAATAACAAGAGAATCTTCATCACACAATTGACTAATTGAAATGAGATTAGTAGTAAGCCCTTCAACATGATAAACTCTAGAAAGTTTAGAAAGTTCACCATCCTTTACATTACCATAACCAGTGATCTTGCTTCTAGCACCATCACCAAAGACTACATCTCCACAGTCTTTGTCTGTAAAGTTGTTGAGAATCTCCTTACTACCTGTCATGTGTCTAGAACAGCCTGAATCAAAGTACCACTTTCTAGAACGTGGTTGTTGCTGCGATGATAGAACAACAAAGCAATTACTTTCCTTCCTCTTTGGCACCCATTCCATCTGAATTCGAATCTTCTTCTTTAGGTCTTCATGAGGCCAAACTACTGGGCGTCCGTTCATAAGATCACGAACTATCCTCATGCACGTTTCAGCTGAATGACCAGGTAAATTGCAATAGAGACAGTCTCTTCGTCGTTTGGGTGATGTAGAAACATTCTGATGTGTCAGTGAACTTTCTTCAGCATTCAGATTTCCGCCACTAACAAATAGTCTCTTTCCAGTAGATGCTTGATTCTTGTACCCAATACCAGTCATGTCTCTGTAGCTTTTTCCAATAGACAAAACTTCATCAAGTTTACCTTTCCCTTTGGTCATCTTTTCTAGGTCAGCAACTCTAACTTTCAATTTTATAGATTCCTCTCTGAATAATTCCTTCTCTTTAGTCACAGTAGAAATTTGAAGCTTCACTTCATCATACTTTCCCTTAAGAACCTTTAGATCATCAATTGCCTTGATCTTTTCAGCTTCTGCTTTATCCAGAGTCAGACGGATGTCAGTGAGTTGTTTCGACAACTGCTCATTCTCCTGTACAGCTTCTTCATATTCTTCCTTAAGTTCTTCATAGATTTCAACAAGCTCGGCATAAAGACTACCTGATTCACCTGAAACAATAGATGAAATGTCAGCAATTAACTTTATTGACTCAGGATTACCTTCCAAGGGATCTGGACTGGCTTCTCTCGTAACAAAGGCAACTACATCATCTTCATCACTGGATTGTTCTTCCTCAGGTTCATCTTCTGAATCATTATCACTTAGTGTAGCTTGAAGTGCCTTTCCTCTCCTTTTCTTGGCAGTAGGGCACTCCTTTCTGACATGGCCTCTCCCATTACATTCAAAACATATAATCTCAGAAGATTTCTCGGATCTGTCATCATCTCTATCCTTCTTTGGTTTCCTGAATTTCCCATCAGTTTTCTTCTCAAATTTGCTGTTCTGCTTCTCGGTTGTCACCGGGTTGTCAGAACATCTGTTCTTCTTTTGAAATTTCTTGAAATGCTTATTCTGAAGCATTCTACCGATTCTCTTTGAGAGCAAAGAAACCTCTTCTTCAAAGCTTTCAGCTGGTTCTTCCTCAGCCTTGAATGCAATGTTCTTGCTTGATCTTTCAGTGGCTAAGTGATTGATCTCATATGTTTGAAGAATGCCGACTAGTTCTCTCAATGACATGGTCTTGATTTTCTCCACCTCTTCAAGGGCTGCAACCTTCGCAGAATACTTCTTAGACACAGTTCTAAGAAACTTCCTCACGAGCTTAGATGATTCAAAAGTCATTCCAAGAGCTGTTGTTTGGTTAACAATGTCTTGAAATCTCCCAAAGTATGAAGTGATATCCTCATCGTTCGTCATCCTTAGACTGTCAAAAATCGATTCAATCCGTTGTAGACGCGTTGTCTTGACATCTTCAGAACCTTCGTGTTGAGTCTCCAAGAAGTTCCAAGCCTCGTAAGCAGATGTGCAATTGGCGATCATTCTGAATTGCGCTTCGTCCATTGCACCACTAATCGCGTTGAGAGCTGTGTAATTGGCTGATCTTGCAGTCCTCTCGGCCTGTGTGAGCTCGGCATTTGTCGCGGGTCGAATTGTAGTCGTGGCCGTCTCTCCTTCTCCAGTTCGAACAGTTCTTGTTGGATGAATCCATGGCTCCAAGACTGAGTCCCAAACACCATCTCCTTGTGCCAGCAGGTAATTGCGCATCCTGGCTTTCCAATAGGCATAGTCATTTCCGTCGAACAATGGTGGACGAGTGTTAGATGCTCCTTCTCGACTCATGTTTCTTGAATCTTGAATGAATGGATTTTCTCAGTTACGTTAGAGAACTTGCTCTGATACCAATTTGTAGGTCCCCTAAAACACTCAAGATTCCGTTATGGTTGTTTAAGCTATGTGTTAACGACGTAATAATGAAAGCAGTAAAGAACACAACCAATTTGTTAACCCAGTTCGGTCCTTCCGACCTACGTCTGGGGGATACCAATCCAGGCGACCTTCACTAGACAGAAAAACCAAAACACAAACACGCTAACCAATGCCTAACACAGAATCCAAACTCTACCACTAGATGATACAATCCAGTCGAGCTAGCGTCGTTGAAACTCCCCCTCAACACGCCAGTAGGGATCTCACCCTAAATGGAAACTTCCAAGGCAGAAACGCTATTTGTCGTTCACCATGGCTTTCTTCTAGATCGCATGAATTCCTCCAGATCTTTCTTGAATATAGAAGATCACAATATCTCCAGATATTCCGGTGTAATCTCAATCTAATCTTGTTCTTCTAAAAGTATCTCACACTATGAATTCTTGAAGAACATTTACAAGACTCTCTCAAAACTTTCTCACTGTAATCTCTTAGAATGAATACAAAAATAAAATCGCTAAAAACTACTCTAAACAGATTACAGACCCTGCACTATATAAAGAGTACAAAACACATAACTACAGCAGAGATAACTGTCTGTCGTCGTCATCAGGATGTGCCAACACCTGTAGATCATCTCAATGAAAAGTACATGGTTAAGTTGTCACAATAATGTATTAACAGGCCATGTTTGTTAATTATTTCATTAAATAATGTAACATATCCTTCAAAAAGAAAATGTTACATACTATTATAATTCAAATTGCCTTGTGCATGTTTCTTTTCTCTTTTAATTAGTTTTTAACATTGAACCCTTTCTTTTTAATAGTAAGATCATGATTTATCAAGAGATCATATATACGCTCTTATGTCCCACATATTATATACCTATTCTTTTCGTGAATGAAATTGTAATAGTACCATATCAGTAGATTATTTAGGATGGGATAGTGTGCGCGTGTCTGCACATACAAGGATCCTTTATGTGATGGAGGTGCTATATTGTACGATTGATGAAATTGTGTGATGGGAGAAAATATGGTGTAAGAAATTTTTTTTGTGATGATAGATATAATTTTTGTGATGTTTACGTATGTATATTGTACACTAACCGAATTGGATTATTCATACTTTTGTCTTCACGTCTTTCAAATTTTATAAACTTTAAAAAAGAATAATAAAGAAAGGAATCAAATAAGAAAAAAATTGTGTTGAACAAATAAAAAAATTTCGAGATGCAATAATATATATAGTAAAATGTAACACCTTTATTACATCTTTTATAAAGCAAAAAGGTTATTCATCCAACAAAGAATTCTTTGAAAATCTGATGTGAACATAATTAACAGAAATGAAATCTGATGCCGACTTTTGAAATTTGAAGTGAAACTTGGAATCGGCAACGGAACTCCGCCCAATTACCTTATCAAAAGCACTGCTCTCCTCCTCTGCCCCATTCATCATATGATCACTGATCAAATCAGCCCAATAAGAAAGGAACAAAGAATTGATACAAAATTACTGTCTTCCGAATTGTATTTATACAAAGAGAGGCGATTAATAATGGAAAGCAAAAGAAAAGGA